>OZ026580.1:3506864-4069364 GCA_964020215.1 Aurelia sp. 3 sensu Dawson et al. (2005)
AGAATGATATGAATGTTCGTTTTAAACGCAAACGACGCAGTTCGCCGATATTCGGTTTTTTTCCCGCGGAATGCCCCTTTAAGTACAATTCTCATGCTAAACAAATGACTTGATGCTGGTGTGTGTTTCAGACGTATTTACCTGCTGCAAAACGCCATAAAAGTCATTCCTGATATCCCTGAGAACCGGTTGCTGTGTTCCATATTTACTTGGTGCAGATTCAAGTGTCTCTCCTGTTCTCCTGAGTGTGTCACAAGCAGCTTCAAGATTCTTTGACCTTTCTGGGTCACTCATATCTTCAATGTCACTTGTTAGATTTGTCACCGTCAGCAGATCTTTCCCAAGGCGCTTAAAGCTGTTGATTAAGTCAGATGTGTTTCTGGATAGGTCGAGATCAGCTAGCTTTTTGTTTACCTACAAAAGAAAACAAGAGATCTCAAAACAAGGCCAGGTTAGAATCCGGAGCGGGGATACTGGACATAGATTTGTACGGGGAAAAGTTTTTTACCCATGAAAAAGTTTTTTACCCAGATCCAGAATTTTCCTCTCCAAAAAGTCCAAACGATACTCGACTCTGCGAAAAATCGATGCACAATGTCCTCCAAAACAGAAAAATTTGACCGAAGAATGACCAAGTCTAACAAAATATCCCCTTCTGATATGTTTTGACAACCGGCTCTAGAAAAGTTGCCTTCTTTTGATACCCGGTGCAGCACTAGAAAAATAGGTGAAAACGATAACCTGAAAACGATAAATCCCCGTCGGGCAAATACGCCCTCTCCCTTGGTAGTTGGGATCCATTAATTTATAGGCCAGTGATAGCCCTTGTTCAAGTCCACTGAAAAAGAAGGAAATGGAATGAGTTCAAGTTCAAAACAAGTTCATCTGTTCTTTTCAAGAGGTCTGGAACACAGGTTAGCCATTGATTTGCTGATATCACTTGGTCCATTGGGACTTATAATATTACTCTTAAAAAATTGGGCCAAATTCAGGTCCGCGTAGAGTAATTCCGTATTCACAAATGAAATTGCTAGCAGTTTTTAAGCAATCAGGAGGCGCTATTCGACAGCTGCTGTGCTGTTGCTGCATACAAAAAGCGGTTGATGAGGATTTGATTTCTAGCAGTTGCGATGAAACTCCCGCTAATATTAGGCAATTTTGAAAACTTGGGCCCACTTTCTAAGAGTAATTCTGTGAGTTCCTACTAACCAAGTGACCGCAATAAATAAAAAAGCGCAGGGAAACAAGAGACGAAAAAGCACAAATTATCTAGCAAGCCAGCGCGTGATGTGCCAAGGAAAGTTCAGGAGTTTGAAAAATCATAGCATTTAGAGCACCTGATGGATTTGAATGAATCAAACTTTGCTTCAAAGCAGAAAGATTGAAGAATTGTTTAAAAGTTGGCCCATGAATGAACATGAATCTAACTGAAGGCCTATGCTAGGGATATTGCGAAGCACGATTTTGCTACAATGGCTGGTAATTGTGGGACAGAAAGACCAATTTTAACAAGACTAATTGGTCTTTGCACTGAGTTGTACTGTCCTTCTGTGACTGAGAACAGCAACTGAGGATTTGTTAAATCTGTTTCAACCTGGACCACTGAATCGTGTTTAAAAGCCTGTCTGGATTCTCAAAAGAAAATTTTCAAAACTTTAAAATTACTGAATCTTAGAGTCTCTTACATGACTGGTGATGGTAAAAGAGAGCTTTTTAAGTCTGTTTCCATCTTGATAATTCCATAAAATCCTGCTTGAAATTCTGTTTGGAGTTCAGCTGGAAATTTACTAATGCTTCATTGTTAAATGAAAAAGAACTCCAATAAAGCCTTAATCAGCTAAAAGGAATAAATAATTCAGATATGTGACAGCTTGCTGGTGAATCTTAGAATCTCCATCTGAATATTCAACTAATTATATTAGATGACTAATTAAAGCTAAAGAAAGTTGAAGAGCTGAAACTCATTTGATAAATTGGCTGAAATAGAATAAAGATGGATGTTCAGAAGTTAAGTAGAAGTGATTCCCAAACTGACAAGAAATACGGAAATTTAAAATAGCCTTAAAGAGTTTCATGCATTGTATCTTTTTTTATAGTCAGTGAAGGGTAAGGTTGCAAATGATATCAAATGGGCCCTTCTTCTCAGTGCAAAGTACTTTACAAACTTTTGATTAATTTTCAACGTTAAGTTGGTTGGCCTACCGGGTGAGCCAGAAAAAAGTTCCCACTTTTGAAATTCATAACACCAAGACTAATTCACAGATTTTAGTCATTCAAATTCTAGTTAAAAGTCGAAAGATCAAAGTATTTTTGTGATTTTTCTCGCTGTCCTACCAGCACTATAAAATATAGGTTAATTCAACTTTACAAAAATTTCAAGGTTGCAAAATGACTGAAAAATGGCCTGAAACATCGATCAATGCATAAATGACTTCTCGCACAGAATAATGAAGGAAATGCAATTTCTCATGGGTGAGAGATATCCTCTAGGCATTAATTGCCCTGGGATTGAAAATCTTTCTTATTTGTTTGAAAATCAATGTCTTCTAAATCTTGAGGGAGGTAAAACGCCCATGGCCTATTGTTCGATTTGAATAGAGTCCTTACAATTTGATCAATGTTTTAGGCCCTTTTCCGTCATTTTGCAACGGTGAAATTTTTATAAAGTTGAATTTACCAATACTTCTAGTGCTGGTAGGACAGCAAGAAAAATCACAAAAACACTTCGATCTTTCGACTTTTAACTAGAATTTGAATTGTTCAAATCCGTGGAGTAGTCTTGGTGCTATGAATTTTCAAAAGTGGGAACTTTTTTCTGGCTCACCCGGTATTTCAGATAAAACGAAGAGCAAAACTAATTCTCGGTCTAACAACAGACATATGGATTCTCGTCACTGTTTAACCATGAGCGACAGGACACAAAAAGATTGGGTCGGGCCTAAGCTACTCTCGCAGTGATTACTGAGACCAACGTTATGAATTCAGTTTGCAATCAATATATAATGATGTAAGGAATACTTACTTGTGTTCTTGTTCTTCTCTGTCATTTCCTAGCCTTGCAATTTCTGCCAAATACAGCCAGCATCGGAGCTAGATTCCCCTTCCAAGACAGAACTAACATGGCGAATATATATTTTCGCTATAGGGTATATGTCTAGAAAGAGGTGAGATTTGACCACAGAATGTGTGATGATTTGACGCTAAAAGCGTTATCAACGAGAAACTAAAGAGAAAACTTACTTTTTTAAGAGATGCTTGAAGTCGTAATGCATCTGCGATATCAGCAATATAAAGCATACGGGTTACTCCACTGAGTAAGGCATCGGCAGCACGGACCATTTCATGACGCTTGACTGGGGAGCATGGGAAGCTGAAGAAATCCACTGCAGCTTGCTTTAATTTGCTACCTAAAAATAAAATACCAAAGGCATTGAAATTTTTTCAAATAACAAGGAAAGGTTATGTTACAATAGGGTCCACTGCTTTTTATTGATACTTAGATATAAAGGGATTTGTGATTGCTGACAAGGGAAGGATCTCCATGCCCGTTTGCCAAGTCATACAGAAAACGCAAGACGCAAAAGTCGCCGTGAAACCAAGGTAGACTGGCTCGCTCATTATGCGCTCAAGGAATCGTTTTAAGAGCAAACGTGAGCACATATCGAAATCAAAGGAACCTTAGAGGTACGTCACTACGTGTATCGATCTGGGTGTATCTGACATAATAACCTAAAGCCCTTTGAACATGCCCTTTACTAATGCCAGCCGAGGGACACTTTACTTTGAAGGTGTTGTGGCGCAGTGGTGTAATCCTCTGGCTTTGAAGCCAGAACAGTCAGACGGAGTGGGTTCGAAACCCGGTATGGCCCCATCACTTTGAACGTCATGGCAAGGGGTCGCGGACTCGATTAGGTCTGCTCTCCTTCTGCGATCCCAGCTCTTGGCGCTGAAAACCACAACTTCATCTTCAACTTCACTCTTTTAAAAACCAGTCGAGACTTTTCAGAATAAAAGGATTTTCACTGTTTTTTATCAAAACAAAGGATTTAGGCCAAAAGCGTACGAGATTTGAAAATGAAAAATGAAATGAAAATAAAATTTCTAGGAGTGAAATGGGGTTTTACCAATCAATGGCCCTGGCGCTACGGCCCTATGGCCTAATATTCTTGAGTACTTCGTTACAAATAAATATAGTATGAGTTTGAGGATGTATTCGATTAGCATTCGTTTTAAAATTGCTACCAAACATACTCAAAAATTCATGCGCAAAATTCTGTTCAGCTAGTGAGAATTTTCTCGAAGTGATGCAGGTAACCACCAGCTGTAACTTTCATTGCTTTAGGAAAAAAGGCAAAGGGGGACTCTGAAGTTGCGTGATAAAGTAGATGAAGGGACTGACAAATCTTTACAATTTTCCAACCTACAACAACGGGGCTAATGCCTCCATGAGAAAAGTCTTACAAGAAACTCAATTCTACCGAGAACGCTACAAATTAGAAACTCCACTACTGGGAAAAATCAGCTTAAGAAACTTTATCTTAGTCAAAGGGATCTTTGGCACATTCTTCCTCTATCTTCTGTTAAGCTACTGACGTGCTTAACCATGGCTTAACAAATGCGTAGTTGTTGCGGAACCCAGAATAAAAGAAGTACCGGGTGAGTCAAAAAAAGAAAAACGCCCGACGCTTGAAAAATTGTGCTCCCTGAATATCATAGTAATGATATTGAAAACTGTCTTGTTTTATTCCCGGTGCGTCCAATTAGGTTCAGTAATTTACTCGGCTTTAATCGGCCATTCCTTCCCGTTGAAATGGGATATTTCTGCAGAAAGCCCCCTTCAAAAACCTGCAGAAACGAGTGAGAACACGAAGCAAGATTTCCCTTTGTTCTCCTTCCTAGGACTAATGACACTTGGGTGTGTTCCTGTATTTTGTCTTCTTGGGAGAATGGAATGCCCCTGAATAAGTTCTTCGCACTATTGGAAGACTTTTCAACCCGAAAAGAATGAAGCACGTGCTACAGCGTGCTGAAAGTCATCACTGTGAGGTAAACACTTTATGGAAATTTGCTTGTAATTTTAGCACGTTTTTTAAGGTTTCTCGAAGGGAATTCTTTTAGAAAATCGCTTACAGAATCTGAAGGGAGCGACTGACTTTAGCCAGGAAAAATTTTAAAAATACTTTGACATTTTAGCTATTCAATCTGATATTACAAAATATCATTGCTTACACGTTTTTTTTATAAGAAAGGATCAGGCCATAGTACTAAAAGTTTCTTAATTTAACATGAAATTTTGTCCATTTTAGTACTAAAAGTTTCTTAATTGGTTTCTTATCTTTTGAATGCATGAATTGTCAATGTGGTCGCTAACACTGCTACAGATATGTTTCTTGATATTCAAAACATCATATAGGAATAAACAGTGTTCTGTTATGTTGAAAACACAAATGGTTAGATAACATTGCCCAATAATAAAGGTTCAACGATCTATTTGCTATAAAATTCATGCTATTAACTTTGAAAAGTTTCTTAGCACTTCTCAGACATAGTACTAGAGTTTCTTAAAATTTTGGCCATCTTAGTACTAGTTTCTTATAAACCAGTTTCTTATAAAAAAACGTGTATATACTCGGAAAGCACCAGCCTTTCAACCACCGGGCGTTTTTTTTACTCACCCGGTATAAAGCCGGTTTTCCACTAGGCGGATTTTTCCGTGCGCAGCGGAGCGACTGTTGTTTCTAAAACAATGCACGCGTACTAACAAAGATGTTCAATTTCCAAGAAATTCAATGACCAAGAATTTTTAAAAATATTTTCAGAGCTGTTTTTCGTCAATCGCCGTGGTTTTCCCCCTCTCGTGGAATACTGAAGTCATGTGTCAGAGCCTTCGAGCGATTTGATTGGTTGGCGCCATAGGACGCGGCGGAAAAGTTGAAGTCAATCCGACTTTCAAATACGCGCGTAGCGGAGCGACCAGAAGGGACCATTGTTAGAAATGAACAATGCAATTACAATAGCCGCTCCGCTGCGCGCGGAAAAATCCGCCTAGTGGAAAACCGGCTTAAAAGTAAACTTACGACCTTCACATTAAGAGCTTGGTACAGCAGGCAAAGCGGCAGCAGGATAACGATCTTTGGCAAAAACTCTTTGTCCAAAAGAACAAAACGACTTCCAGCAGCAACTAATAAACTAAGCTTATCCTGCCTAATTAAAAAACTATCGTTAGATTAAATGAAAACCTAGGAAGCTCGTCTTTACTTCGTCTCTTCAAGCACTTCGGCTAAATCGTCTTCGACAATAGTTAAGCATCGACTAAGTGTTCGTCTCGACTGACTAAAAATCCTAAAAAACCTAACTTAAATCGCAGGACGATGAACAATAAGGCACACCTATCTTACCTTATAAAGAAAAATACAATTAAGTCATTCATTCATTCATCCATTTTAAATTTTTTAAACACGGTGGCCCCATCAGCCAAAGGTGGCTGCTTTTCAGGGGGCCGTGGCAAAACCTACTTACAATAAATAAAAAAGGAATATTCACAATGTTAAATAAAAATAGAAGCAAACAATAAAATGTTATTCGCATGATACAAAGTCCAAACACAGAGAGTTTCTGCTCTCGACCAAATAAGGAACGTTTCTGGCATCGTTTGTAAGAGTACTTTTCTGTGCATGCCATCAACATGAAAACAACTAGAAGTTATACATTTATCAGCAAAGCGTCATAGCATGTGATATATCAACAAAGGGGCGCGTCTATATCCCAACACTTCACTTGCTTCCTGTAAAAACCTACATTTGAAATGCTCACGGGGGAAGAGGAAGTAAACATAATAATGGTTATGGAAGGGAATACGTATTGAAGGCGTACGAAACTTCGGAAGAGACTCCTTGTACATAGATTTGATAATTCTAAGGAACTGTCAGTACTGGCATAAGTTCTTTATGGTTTGTTTAGTTTCCTCTATGTCTGATTCTGTTATTTTTGAAAGATGTTTTTGAGGGCGTTGGTCATCGTCCTCTCAAATTAAATAATTTCAAGCGGAATTCCCAATATTTGAAATTGGGCTTGTTTCAAGCAATATCTATACAAATCCTAGTCGAACACACTGTCAAACTCATATTCAGGTATTCGTGACAAACAGGCACGAGACGATAGTACCATAGTGTCATAGTGCCATAAGGCCATTGATTGGTAAAACCCCAACAGGCACAGGCAATCAACGTGCTTACTCATCCTTGCAAGGAAACGTAAACAAACAACGCAATACTGGCTGCAATAATGGTTGCAATGCTTGAGCCTTGCATCAAAAATAACTTAGTAAAACTTTCCTTTCCTGTTTGTGAGGTGCCCCCGTCAATCCCCGCTTGTCCAATCATAAATCATGATGTCCTTTCTTTTTGTCGCTTTAATCCAATCAAATTCATTTCCTTTGCTCTTCTCGCAAAGCAGGATGGGAGGAGATACAAAAGCAAGACGGGGGCTCGCCGGAAACACTCTTTTCCCCCAGACCCATAACAATGGTACACTCCGTGACCAAAAAGGGTACCTATATACCTGTATACCTATTCATCTGCCTCGGGCATTTTATTTGTTTGATTTAGAAGCAGAGCAGTACGTGTTTTAATAGCCTGCGTGCAGACTTTACTATTGTTGAGGAATTAAGGGCGAAAGGAAAAGGTAAAGTCTGCGCATTCACTCTAACTTTTCCGTTCCAGAGATAAATTATATCCCCCGTCTTCATTGTATAAGGACCAATCACGTTCGGTCTTTGATTTCTGAAAAGTATTGTTCTCACTAACCTTGCATCTGATTGGTTAGAACTAGG
Organism: Aurelia sp. 3 sensu Dawson et al. (2005); assembly: GCA_964020215.1. Taxonomy (NCBI): domain Eukaryota; kingdom Metazoa; phylum Cnidaria; class Scyphozoa; order Semaeostomeae; family Ulmaridae; genus Aurelia; species Aurelia sp. 3 sensu Dawson et al. (2005). Next base: position 3,514,696 of record OZ026580.1, read on the forward strand.
ACGATAGCACGCAAATCCAAATAGTCTATTGTCCTAGTTCTAACCAATCAGATGCAAGGTTAGCGAGAACAATACTTTTGCGAAACCAAAGACCGAACGTGATTGGTCCTTATACAATAAGGACGGGGGATAGGATTTATCTCTGGAACGGAAAAGTTGGAGTGAATGCGCAGACTTTACCTTTTCCTTTTCGTCCTCAAACTCCTCCACAATAGTAAAGTCTGCACGCAGGCTAGTGTTTTAAGTACATAACGAGAAATCAATCCCCTACCAGTTAATTCCTTCGAAGTTTAAGTGATACCTGTTGCAAAATGTGCAGGATGAGGTCACTCCACCTGGATCAAGGTACACTTTGCATCTTAATAAATCTTTTAATTCGTGAGATCCTTAAATCAACGCCAGAGAAAAACATTTGCTGTTACTAAAACTACCTAATGTCACAACAGTTTTTAGATTGGGATGTTATTATTCCATAATTAGCAAATGTTTACTGAAACAAAATGACCTTTAGTCCAACTGACAAAAAGCCTTCGTAGTTATTTCTCCTAGCAGATGCTGTTACTTTTGAATTTATTTCTATTCATTTTCAAACATTGCTTAAAAATTCATGAATGTTTCCTCTGTGGTGAAAAAAGAATGGCAAAGTTAGGCAAATCAAAAAATTAGTGTTCAATAAGCTTATTGCTTGCAGACGGATTTCGACAGAAGAAGTACTGGGAATTTAACAGGCGACCTGAGTTTACAAGAGATTTACTTCTTACTTTTCACAAGAAATAAGCGCAGATATTCTATGGGGATGAATTATGAACCGGAGAAGCACGCAAAATGCGCATTGGATGAGCAACAGAAAATTTTGATGTGTTTGTCCGATTGTATTATCATTAGATGACGCGCTACTTTTTAGACTGAGATTTGACGAAAGACAATAAAACACAGTGTCCCCTCCCCCACCAGCCCTCTCCTTTATTTCACGGAAAGGGTAAGTAAATCTTGGCACCACTAACATGATATTTCAATACCAGGGCAAGCTGCAGACATCTAAACCTTGACTTCTCGACAGTCAAACGCGATGTCACTCTCCGTTCTCTCCTCTATTTGGCCAAAAAGGTAAGTAAAGCCTTAACACTACTTTCCTAATGTTTCTATGCCACGAGAAGCTGTGAACACCTAGACCTTGCCTTCCTGACAGTCAAAGGATTGTCTCTCTCATCTTTCTCCTTTATTTGGCCAAAAAAGTAAGTAACGTCTTAACACTACTTTCCTAATGTTTCTATGCCACGAGAAGCTGTGAACACCTAGACCTTGCCTTCCTGACAGTCAAAGGATTGTCTCTCTCATCTTTCTCCTTTATTTGGCCAAAAAGGTAAGTAACGTCTTAACACTACTTTCCTAATGTTTCTATGCCACGAGAAGCTGTGAACATCTAGACCTTGCCTTCTTGACAGTCAAAGCATTGTCTCTCTCATCTTTCTCCTTTATTTGGCCAAAAAGGTAAGTAACGTCTTAACACTACTTTCCTAATGTTTCTATGCCACGAGAAGCTGTGAACATCTAGACCTTGCCTTCCTGACAGTCAAAGGATTGTCTCTCTCATCTTTCTCCTTTATTTGGCCAAAAAGGTAAGTAACGTCTTAACACTAATTTCCTAAAGTTTCAATGCCACGAGAAGCTGTGAACATCTAGACCTTGCCTTCTTGACAGTCAAAGCATTGTCTCTCCCATCTTTTTCCTTTATTTGGCAAAAAGATAAGTAACGTCTTAACACTAATTTCCTAAAGTTTCAATGCCACGAGAAGCTGTGAACATCTAGACCTTGCCTTCTTGACAGTCAAAGCATTGTCTCTCCCATCTTTTTCCTTTATTTGGCAAAAAGATAAGTAACGTCTTAACACTAATTTCCTAATGTTTCTATGCCACGAGAAGCTGTGAACATCTAGACCTTGCCTTCCTGACAGTCAAAGGATTGTCTCTCTCATCTTTCTCCTTTATTTGGCAAAAAGATAAGTAACGTCTTAACACTACTTTCCTAATGTTTCAATGCCACGAGAAGCTGTGAACACCTAGACCTTGCCTTCCTGACAGTCAAAGGATTGTCTCTCTCATCTTTCTCCTTTATTTGGCCTAAAAGATAAGTAACGTCTTAACACTACTTTCCTAATGTTTCTATGCCACGATAAGCTGTGAACATCTAGACCTTGCCTTCTTGACAGTCAAAGCATTGTCTCTCCCATCTTTCTCCTTTATTTGGCAAAAAGATAAGTAACGTCTTAACACTACTTTCCTAATGTTTCAATGCCACGAGAAGCTGTGAACACCTAGACCTTGCCTTCCTGACAGTCAAAGGATTGTCTCTCTCATCTTTCTCCTTTATTTGGCCAAAAAGATAAGTAACGTCTTAACACTAAATTCCTAAAGTTTCAATGCCACGAGAAGCTGTGAACATCTAGACCTTGCCTTCTTGACAGTCAAAGCATTGTCTCTCTCATCTTTCTCCTTTATTTGGTCAAAAAGGTAAGTAACGTCTTAACACTACTTTCCTAATGTTTCTATGCCACGAGAAGCTGTGAACATCTAGACCTTGCCTTCTTGACAGTCAAAGCATTGTCTCTCCCATCTTTCTCCTTTATTTGGCAAAAGGATAAGTAACGTCTTAACACTAATTTCCTAATGTTTCAATGCCACGAGAAACTGTGAACATCTAGACCTTGCCTTCCTGACAGTCAAAGCATTGTCTCTCCCATCTTTCTCCTTTATTTGGCCAAAAAGATAAGTAACGTCTTAACACTAAATTCCTAATGTTTCAATGCCACGAGAAGCTGTGAACATCTAGACCTTGCCTTCTTGACAGTCAAAGAATTGTCTCTCCCATCTTTCTCCTTTATTTGGCAAAAAGATAAGTAACGTCTTAACACTAATTTCCTAATGTTTCAATGCCACGAGAAGCTGTGAAAATCTAGACCTTGCCTTCTTGACAGTCAAAGCATTGTCTCTCCCATCTTTCTCCTTTATTTGGCCAAAAAGATAAGTAACGTCTTAACACTACTTTCCTAATGTTTCTATGCCACGAGAAGCTGTGAACATCTAGACCTTGCCTTCTTGACAGTCAAAGCATTGTCTCTCCCATCTTTCTCCTTTATTTGGCCAAAAAGATAAGTAACGTCTTAACACTACTTTCCTAATGTTTCTATGCCACGAGAAGCTGTGAACATCTAGACCTTGCCTTCTTGACAGTCAAAGCATTGTCTCTCTCATCTTTCTCCTTTATTTGGCCAACAAGATAAGTAACGTCTTAACACTAATTTCCTAATGTTTCAATGCCACGAGAAGCTGTGAACACCTAGACCTTGCCTTCTTGACAGTCAAAGCATTGTCTCTCCCATCTTTCTCCTTTATTTGGCCAAAAAGATAAGTAACGTCTTAACACTACTTTCCTAATGTTTCAATGCCACGAGAAGCTGTGAACACCTAGACCTTGCCTTCCTGACAGTCAAAGGATTGTCTCTCTCATCTTTCTCCTTTATTTGGCCAAAAAGGTAAGTAACGTCTTAACACTACTTTCCTAATGTTTCAATGCCACGAGAAGCTGTGAACATCTAGACATTGCCTTCCTGACAGTCAAAGCATTGTCTGTCCCATCTTTCTCCTTTATTTGGCAAAAAGATAAGTACCGTCTTAACACTCTTTCCTTATGATTCAATGCCACGTGAAGCTGTGAACATCTAGACATTGCCTTCCTGACAGTCAAAGCTTTGTCTGTCCCATCTTTCTCCTTTATTTGGCCAAAAAGGTAAGTAAACCCTTAACACTACTTTCGAAATATTTCAATACCAAGACAAGCTGTGCACATCTGGACCTTGCCTTCCTGAAAGTCAACGCATTGTCTCTTCCAGCTTTCTCCTTTATTTGGCAAGAAGGTAAGTAAAATCTTGACACCACTTTCCTAATACTTCAATACCACGAAAGGCTGTGCACATCTAGACACTGCCTTTCTGATAGTCAATGCACTGTTTCTCCAAGCTCTCTCCTTTATTTCGCAAAATGGTAAGTAAAATTTTCGCGTTGCTTACCTAATATTCAATTTCCACAACAAGCTGTGGACATCTGCCGGGGTGAAGAAAAACAAAGTTTAGACCTTTGGCACGGCAGGCATTGGAATAAACAGTACGTCAAATTATTTTGTGAAACTGACATTAATATAGAATTTGAATTAAATGGCAAGTAAATAATGGACCAGAATGGAACGTGGAATTCTTTCAACGGAATGGAACGTGGAATTCTTTCACGGAATGGAACGTGGAATTCTTTCAACGGAATGGAACGTGGAATTCTTTCAACGGAATGGAACGTGGAATTCTTTCAACGGAATGGAACGTGGAATTCTTTCAACGGAATGGAACGTGGAATTCTTTCAACGGAATGGAACGTGGAATTCTTTCAACGGAATGGAACGTGGAATTCTTTCAACAGAATGGAAGATGGAACTCTCGTCCTCATGCAAACTCCCTTCCACACAAGCTTCTTCCTAATTCATGGGTCTATGAGAGGAGTAATCTTACCACACAAAATTTTCACATCTAAGTTAGCCTTTGATTCACTGATTGACACTTCAGCTTTGCATATCAGTGAAGTACTTTATATTCCACATCCCGCTAAACGTGTAAACATTCTTATGACTCACCTGGAAGATTTTGACTTCTTGACAGTCAAACACTGTGTCTCTCCAAACCCTCTCCTTAATTTGGAAGAAAACGTAAGTAAAAAGAAAGTTTACATCACTTACCTAAGATTTCAATACCACGGCAAGCTGAGGACATCTCTACCCTAACTTCCGGATAATCGAATGCAATTCCTCTCCCAACTCTTGCCAGTCGTAGCAGTGCATTCGAAATTTCAGCCATCAAAATTTCAGATTTTTTCGAGCGTTTTCCTCTTCTAGAATGCTTTCTTGCAGCGTCTCTAACGAAATTCGTAACTTGGGCGTATAGTGGTTCGAGTATAAGGGAGGATCTTTTTCGCCGTAACCGTGCTTTTGATCCTTTGTTTCGAAGTTTCACTCGCACTGGCGAATCTTGATTGAAGGGAGTTGCGAGAGCAAGTTTCGTCGACTTGTCTGCCATTTTTCGGTGATTTCGTAAGATTATTGTTTACAAATGGATGATACAGCGATCGATGAAATTACCAGGGTGGCATGAAAAAAGATTTATTTGCGGTGTTGAGCTGCAGCGACATTGTTACAACCCTTGAAATGATAAGTTCCAGGGAAAATATCGATTTCTACAGCTTTCGATAATTGGAATAGGTAAGGCTGTGGAAAATGACTATTTCTTTGATCAATGAAAATGGAATAGTTACGGGCTGCGGAAAATGACAATTTGTTTGCAAGTTCACGCTCAAGCAGCGTCAATACAAACATCTAAATGATAAATTCCTGGAAAACATTCCTTTCTTCAATATTGCAAATGAAAAGGCCTTTGACATTCAAAAGTTATCTTGGATGATCTTCAGCAATGAACATGTGCCGAGTCTGCAATCTTCGACACGACATGTTAGGCCATAAAAGTAGGTACGAATGTAAACAAAGTGAAATTCGCTACATTCTTTCGTGAAATTAAGGCCTGAACATTAAGCATAGGTCAGGTAGTGCTGCTTTCAAAGAACGAGATTTAACCAAATTTATTGAGAATTATATCTATTCACATCGGTAAGAGGCAGGCAGCTACAGCTCGTCGATGGTTGCTCTGTGGAAAACGATACAAACCAATTAATTTTTCAATAGAAGTCAAGAACAAGAAAGGGCGTGACTCTTTGGCAGCAATATTTCGCAACGTCCAGCGTTGATGAATGCGTTATAAGCGCAACATGAAATTCAAAGATTTCCCAAAGTACGCCGTTTAGCAATTAGGAAGCACTTTAACCAAAGTTCTTCACGTTTCTTTCAATAAAACCTTGGTCAGTTCTGAAGATGAAGAACGATTTTCCCAGTGATCAGATTTCGATACTGAAAGCCTGGCAAGCTGGGCTTCTGTGTTGATTAACGCAATGCGGAATTCGGAGATTTTTGCAAATATGCATTCAGTAATTGTGTAACACTTTATCCAAATTCTGCAAGTTCCTTTCGACGTAAACGTTAGTCAACTCTGAAAATGGAGAACGATTTTCCCAACGATCAGATTTTCAGCTGTCCGTCAAGTCAAGATCAGCGCGTAATCCTTTGAAGTATGTCTACGATCTTGATAAGAACTTGTCGTGCATCGATTGAATTCCACTTTCGTAAATGCTCTAAATATTGCCAACAAAAGCAAGCAACAATGAAACTGAAAACGCATCAGGAAGCTGAAGGATAATCAACCATTTTAAACAGCTAAATCTGCAAATTAAGCAGCGAAAAGCTTCTTTGCAAATCTTTGGACTAATCCAAAAATTAGCGAGGAACTTTACGCCTTCGTATCATAATATTTATTTTCCTCTCTGCAAACAATTGAAGTAAGCTCTGAAAAGCAAAACTTTGAGAATACTTCTGTGGCAAAAACGGAGAAATACTTATTCGAGAGCTGTCACATTCTCATAAAATACGACATAACACATTTCGTAAACACGACCTGCTTGTGAAAATATCGGCAAAGTCTGTCGATGAATATTCGATACGCTTAAAGTGACTCGAAACGCGAAACGACCATCAATGTGCTGTCAATTGACAGGCTAATTAACGATAAAGACAGTTCGATTCCCTGAAATTCGTTTAGAATTTTTGTATGAGCGAATCCACTTAACAAGTGAGTTTACAAGGTTATCGCTACAATTTCGCAACAAATTCCTGTAGTAAATTCGATCAACATGGCTTGCAAATATTGACCTACACCTTGTAAACTGACTTCCATATCATGTCGAATTCGCATCGTAATTTGTCGCAATTTATGGCAAATTCCTCGCAGTTTTCTTTCGCAAAAACATAATCTAATCACACAATTTGCTTTTGCATTTACTGAATCAACTTTCCAGCAAACTCTGTTGATAATTGCGGCAATAGTTTGTTCTTCTTGTGTAACAAAGTTTGATAATAAATAGGCTGTGCGTCCGTCGCAAATTCCACGCATTAGGCTACAATTTTCGTACTCTGCAGCAAATTTCTCGTGATTTCCTTCGACAATCAGATGCCTCCAGTCAGTGAAATATTTTCCACAGGAAGTGCATATAATTGGAGGTAAACAGCAACATCATTGTGCCAATGAATAACTTTATAACATAGAGCAAAATCGTTGCATAAATATGGTCTGCTTTCGCTGAATTGATCGGTCAATTCCTTCGACTTTCGTATGCTGTAGCGAAATTCTCGTCAATTCTCTCGGCAAACGATGTCTTAGACTGAATGCACACTTGCTACAGGTATTGTATCTGACGAAAACTTTTTACCAGAAGAGCTTTCTTAGTGATTAACGACTGCCAAACATCGATTAAACTCGTCCTACAAATGATGATTTGATATCATGGGATTGATCGGTCAATATCTTCGAGTTTCGTATTCGGTAGCGAAATTCTCGTCACCTCCTTTGACAAACGTTGTCTCGGATTGAAAGCATACTTTGATAGGTACTGCATATCAATAGACCATTAATTAATGACTGTCATATATCGACCAAACTCGTCCTATAAACGATGACTTGATATAACAGGATTGATTGGCCAGTATCTCCGTTAAATGCTTTCGCTAACGGCAGAGTGATCGGCTTCAGACTTTCAAGTACCTGCTATCGTCACTTCAGCACAAATCCAATGCCTTGTAGCACACAAAAAACGAAAGGCAATATTTTGCATATAAAGCACTTCAATTCTCTTGCCTTAATTATATTTCCAGAGGCTCCTTGTTTAGCTATTTCAACAGAGAATGATGATGAAATTTCACAATACGCAAGATTCATTAATTATTCCTCACACCCTTTGTTTCGCAGACGATAAGTTCTTTCGTAAACGATGCTAAAAAACACCTGTCTTGTCTGTGGGGATGTGAAAATTTAACTTTTTTCTAATTTATGCAACTGTTTTGCACATTTTTATGAAGTTCCTGCAGACGCTTAAAGAAAATCCCTGTTAACCTGTCTAACGAATTTGAACGTTTTTTTGGAAATATTGTTATGCAAGTTATTATCAAGGGAGAGCAGGTCATAATTAACGACCAAAATATAACCACTGAGCAAGTTATGGGGGGCAAAAAATTTATCTCCAGAAACTGTCAAACTTTCAATAGACGACTGCGCTAAAGATGGCGGCGAGGAATTTTTTACCAAGATGCTTTGCGCTCTTTAATCGACTTCCTATTGAATTTTTAAAGATTCGTAATTCGAACGCAGGGTATCGTGGGAAAAATTCCTCGCTGCCATCTTTAGCGCAATCGTCTATTGCGGCTTAGACTGACTTCACAAAAATGCCGGTACATTTTGAGAACGGTGAAAAATATGACGGATATGCCTTCCCTTCAAACGTAAACGCCACATTTTTTCCGGCAGATTTTGAAAATGCTAGACTTTGAAAATGAAACTCTAACCGGCACACTTCGAAAACGGCATCATGTGAACACTCGAAAATGACAAAACGAAACAGTTTTCAGTGCTTTCGAAACAAGGCTCATCGATTCAGAAGGTGCAGATACATTCCTTCGCATCGAATTGTTGAGGAGGTTGCAATGAGTCTTGTACCGTAAAATTTACTACCGTTTTTTTTAAATTTGCCGGTATGGTGTGAACACTGCCTTAAATTTTGCTACCGCCACATTTTTCGCCTTCTTCAAAATGTACCGGAATCGTGTGAACGTAGTCTTAAAATGGACACCGTTTATCGGCTAGCCAAGATAACTCACTTGGACAATATTTCTCCATCCATTTGTTTCTATTGTGATATCATTTCATGGACTGATAAGATATCAAAAGAGCGAGTACTCACAATTGCTAACGTGAAACGAAAATTGTTACAGACCATCAAAAAGAGGAAAATGACATTTTTGGGACATGTTATGCGGAAGAAAGGCATAGAGAACCTATCCATAGAGAACCTATCGCTAACCGGAAAAGTAGAAGGTAAAAGAGCAAGAGGCAGACAGAGAATGACGTATTTGAGCAACATCAAGGAATGGACTAACAGGACAAATGGAAATGAACTCATTCAAACATGTCAAGATAGAGAAGTTTGGAGGAGCATGATCGTCAACGCCTTAGCGCATGACACATAAAGAGGAAGATCATTTGAGTATTTCCATGGCAAAGGAGTTCTTTCAACTAGCCAATATATCGGTTTCATAAAGTGGCATATATTCACCGGGTGTCCAGTTTTTGGAAGTTTGTTGACCAACGAAAGTGAAATTTACTCTTCGCTGATTCAAAAGTTCAATATGACTGGACAATCACAGCTCCAACGAGAATTGGGTGAAAAAACCTTTGGTGGTACAACACATACTGGACACTTTTCCATTAGTCCTAGAAAGTAGCGTTGTGAACTGTCCCAGTGTAACATAGCTGCAACTTTCTTCAACACTTTATATAGTTAATCTAACAGTTTAATTGATCATGAAACTTTTAACAACAGAATTTTCTATGGTTGATCTGAATCAAAACTGCCTCCAAATTATGTATAGAATTCAATAACCAGCTGAAGTATTTGTTTGTAAAGAAAAGCTTTCTTCTTATATTTAGCATTTTCTATTTAGCGGTATATATATTTTTTTCTTTTTAGATTTATGTTAAATGCCAGGGGGTAGTCATGATATATTGCTCCTCCTGGCAACGTCTTTGTAGTGTCGTATAGTAGTTTCGTAGGTAGTGTTATAGGTAATTTCTTATTGTAAATTTTTGCATTGAGTATAAAAAACCATCTGTCTTAGGCTGCCCCAGAAACTTCTCTGCGAACACACATTCGTTCAAGACATGCGACAGCGCAAAATCTAAGGTAAGATGGTAAGATTTCATCTATGATAAAGTTGAAATGAAAATTTTCAAAGGGAGTGTTTTGAATTCCTCGATCGATTCGAAATGCTATTACATTTACACCGTAACAATAGTAATTCACAAATCTCGCCAGCTGATTGGTACTCAAGGAATCCCGGAGTTTGGGCCTAAATAGGGTCAGGTTTTTAAGAGTAATATTATGAGTCTATGTTGACCGAGGCGCCATCATCAAGTCAAAGAGCACAGGGAAACAAGAGACTCGTCGTCATAAGTCTGTACGGATATCAACAGTAGCAGATAATCAGATGATCAGAGTAGAAATAATCAGATTAGTTGTGAAACAATTTGAGTTTAGAGTTTTGTTGTTTACGAATTTAAATTAATCAAAATTAAAAATCAAGAATTCATTCTTTTGGACGTACCTTGCTAAGACAAACAAAGGCCCGCGTGTTTTTGCACGAGACAGATGTTGAGAACTTTTTGTTTCTGGGAGAGAAACTGTGAAAATGAATGGAGGCAAACTGTGGCAGTCTTTATGCTACTGTATCACAGTTAAGTGAGTGTGAATATTTAGTCTAGGGTTTGTTCGGGGTCAGAGCTGGTCAGAGCCTCCACAGCATCAAATTTAGCATAGGCCACTGGAAAAAGATAATGCTGGCATCACTTTATCTTGTTGGAGAGATGAAGTGCTGACCCTATTGTTTTGACCGATTGTGATTCAGGTTTGTTGACAGCAAATCAACGATGGGTCTCGCACTGTAATGCGCAACCTTGCTATTGTTTTCTTCTCCTGTTTTCAACGGTCAAGCTAATTTACATATTACGTCATTGACATAAATCGCTGCCACGCATGCGACCTGGAGCCCTTTTGGGGGATTCCTCGAGGCTCACAACTTAGCCTGTTCGTATCTCCAACAATATCGGGGATACGAATCATCGAGTTCAAGAGTATACAGGGTTGTCCAAAAAACAGACACCCATCCTCATACGAAAATTAGATTTGTCTGACTGTGTTAACCACGATGATGTAACAAGTAGCGACTTTGAAGCTCGCACAGGGCAACGGGTTCCCTGGTCCCTCGGCCTAGACTGATGCCTTTTCGTCCCTTGTTTCCCTGCGTTCCTTGGTCAAGAGGGACTAATAACATTACTCTTAAATAGTGGGCCCACTTTAGGCCCGCGTAGGGTGGTTCCGTATTCACCAATCAAATCGCTGGAATTCAGTTTTTAACCAATCAGGGACCGCTATTCAGAATATTGTTGTTGTTGCTCTTAAAGAACGGTTGAAGAAGCCTGGAGTTCGCGCAGCTTCGATGGATATATTTTGCTTCTACAGAGGAAGATTACTGCCTGAAAGGTTTGCATTTTGTACTTTGTAGGTCAACACAACATCATTCTTTGTACTAAACCTTCGCTTTTCAATGTTCTAGTTCTTTAAACCAGATTTTGAAGCGATTTCGTTGAATGTACGAGAACTCCCGCCTATTTCGGCCATTATGAATAAGTGGGCCCATTATATAAGCGTAATACTATGAGTCCTTGTTGGGGAGACGAGATTGTTTTGCTCGAGGAAACTAATGTGGCCCCCCGTGCTGTGGGTCAAAGCTCATGCGTCCGTCGGAGCTTCAACTCCAAAGCGCTACTGCGCATGAGCCTTAACCCACTGCACGGGGGGACGCATTAGTTTCCTCGGACAAAGCATATCTCGTCTCCCCAACAAGTCCCTATTGACCAAGTGATATCAGCAAATCAGAGAACGCAGGGAAACAAGGGACGAAAAGGCATAAGTCTACCCTCGGCCATCGGAGCATAGGGCTCGAATCTTTGGAAAACTTTGAAATCAGATATGTAAAATGTTATTGCCTTATTCTTTAAACTGAATAGATCGAAAGGAACTTCAGGTCGTTTGCCATAATTCTAGAAAGAGCATTTTTGATATCGTCATTATTTTCAGAATTACATCATTTTAAAACTTTCTGCTAGTTTTGAAGTTGTGACGTCATCAAATTGCTAAATCGTAAACTATTAAAGCAATAGACTTTTGCTTGCTACCATCTTGTGGATCTTCAAAAACTGAGTATTTCTATAATTGGTCGTTTCACTTTCCTCAATCAGTTTTGATTTTATCGAGCTTTACTGTTTGTCAAAGGTTCAGACACCTGCTCTGGTAAAACATTTCGTAAACTTAAAAATGCTGTTATTCTAAAAATAATGATCATATCAAAAATGCTCTTTCTGGAATTATGGCAAATGACAGCATAGAGCTCAAATCTTTAAAAAGAAGGGTGTAAAATTCTTTTACGTTTTTCTTTGAATCAAAGTGTTTGAAAGGAACTTTGGACAATTTCCTGTAAATCTGCCGTGGCAATTTTTTGATATCGTGATTAGCTTTAAAATGGCGGCATTCATTGATTTCGAGGTTGTGACGTCATCAAATTTCTAAATCCCTAACCAGAAGAGCTACAAATTTCTGCTTGCAATCATGTTGTAGACCTTCATAAACTATGGTTTTCTTGAGGATTGTGTCAATTTTCCTCAAGTGATTTAAGGGTTACGATGGATTTAATTTTCTCAAAATTTTTGATGGATTTTTACGGAGATAATCCAAATGCCGTCATTTTGAAAATAATCAAGATATTAAGGAATTGCCACGGCAGATTTACAGCAAATTACCTAAAGCTTCTTCGAAGTCATTCAATTCATGGAAAAATTTGATACAATTTCACACCCACCTTTTTTAAGATTTGAAAGATTTGAGCTCTATGCTGCAAATGACCTAAAGATCCCTTCGATCAGTTCAGTTTAAAGAATCAGGCAATAACATTTTACATATCTGATTTCAAAGTTTTCCAAAGATTCGAGCCCTATGGTGGCCATGGGTTGGCTTAGCAATTCTTCGGCATGATAAGCTAGGGCAAAGAGGGCATTCCTCAATACAGTGGAGCCTCCATTAACGGACATCTCTGCACAACGGACACCTCCGAACAACGGACAAATATTTTCGTCCCAACAGACAGTAAAACAAAGGATGACACCTCCATACAGCGGACACCTCTCTACAACGGACATCAAAATTGGTCCCAAAGATGTCCGCTACATGGAGGTTCCATTGTACTCTCAAGATGCTCATTCTTACTTTTTTAGGCACGTCAGTCCAAGTCCAAGAGGATTGCTTTTCAGGGGGCCGTGGCAAGGAGATGGATACTACATAACAGCTAATGAAATAGGAATTGTTATCATAGTTAGTTTTTTATTCTTCTCTAAAAGGTGGTGAGGGAAAGTGCCTGTTTGGCACGGCTTCAAGCTGATTCCAAAGCTTAGGTTCACGAAAAGAAATAGCCCTCTTCCCAGTGTTTGTTTTTCGTAAGGGTAGCGAAAGATCAGTGTCGGTATTTTTCAGTTTTCTAACATTTCAAGTCAAACTTTTTCGAACAGGTTGGAAAGGTACTTTGAAACCAGCCCATTTAGCGATTTGTACACTGTTGTACCTGTTTCGCTTCTAATAATGTCATTCACAGTTGGCACATTTAAGCTGCGAATAAGTGCCATAGCAGGTGATTAGTTGCCAGGAGGTAGGCTTTTACCGCAGCTGTAGATTTACCCTCGTAGCCGTAGCAGTTTATCAGATAAGGCAAGGAGTGAAATGCTATTTAGAGGCCTCTGGTTTCCTTTTTCACACAAACTTTAACTTCAAAAGCTTGTAGCACCGTGAATTTTCATTACGATCAGCGAATGAGCTCCAGGAACAACGATCAATATTATGGAGACACAGCCTTCTCAGTCTGCCCTCCCCGACTTTGGAGCATGCTACCACACAATGTTAAAACATCTCCTACTATGCATAATTCTAAGAAACATTTGAAAACCTATTCTTTAAAATTGCTTTTAGATGAACAAGACTTCATGAGATGCATTTCATAAACATTAATTTTAGCCATTTTTGAGATTTGCAACAAGTACAGGATTTTTATTAATCATCTAAATTTTAAACTACAATCGTGGCCATAAGGTTACTGGACAGCCACTGAAGAAGGCCTCTTTACAGCCTCTTTACAGTTTTAGCCCTCCATTGCATTCCAAACTCCTCCCCCGGTGTCATTGTTGTCATTTCCATGACCAGATGGTTTATGAACTGATTTCACGTTCAATCTCCTTCAACAACATTGACCTGGGGGAACGGGGTCTTTTACTAGCGAATATCTAGGTTTTGATCAATCGTCCAATAACTTTTGGCCACGATTGTAGTGATAAACTTTTGTCATTGTAAAGCAGCATAAATAGAGAATTTTTTATTTGTATGTGCGCTCTAAAAATGTACATTTTATTCCTATTACTTTACTACATTCAGCGGATTAACTACGGTGTCTATTAAAATTTATCTTAAAATCTCAGAATAAGGGTTATTTAATCACGGAGCCACTTAATTATATGGTTATTGTTAAATGTTTAATCAAATGTCGAAAATTTTTTTCGGGAAACCTGCACGTTAAAATCCTACCACCTTGTAATCTGGCACATACAGTCATTGCTGAAATTAATGATTTTAGCATGGTTGTATATTTTCGCAAAAGCAAAAATGTTTTTGCTTCATAAGGACCATAGAGGTCTCCTATCATGGCTTCAGCAACCTTGTGGATTTTCCGCAACGGAATTGAATTGTCTGGACAACAGATTTTGCAGTCACGGCTTCAAAAACCGAACAGAACCAAGCAGAACCAAGGAATCTTGAATTTAGTTAAAGGTCTTAGCTTCGCAAATTCAAATTGCATTCAAGTTCCTACATAATAGCAGATGCCGCACCCTACGATCTCAAAACACATTTCCGTTTGCGTTTGAAACTGGATTTCTGCTTCAAATTTAGATGCACAACATGGATTATTTCATGTTCGTAAATTTATAGCTATTGTCTCGATAATTTGTATCATTAAAACTTATTTCCTATGCAATGCAAAAGCATAAAGCAAATTTTTAACACCAGCAGCCAATGTGAGATTCGGTAATTTGTCAAAGACTGAAGACTCCTTTGAGATACCGAGCTTCTTCGGTTTCAATGCAAGCAATCCAAGCCACCAAATAGACTGATGCCTTTTCGTCCCTTGTTTCCCTGCGTTCTTTGATTTGCTGATATCACTTGGTCAATAGGGACTCATAATATTACGCTTATATAATGGGCCCACTTTTTCAAAATGGCCTAAAAAGGTGGGAGTTCTCGTACACTCAACAAAATCGCTTCAAAATTTGGTTTAAAGAGCTCGAACATTGAAAAGCGAAGTTTTAGTACAAAGAATGATGTTGTGTTGACGTACAAAGCGCAAAATGCATACGTTTCAGGCAGTAATCTTCCTCTGTAGAAGCAAAATAGATCCATCGAAGCTGCGAGAACTCCAGGCTTATTCAACCGTTCTTTAAGAGCAACAACAACAACGTTCTGAATAGCGGCCTCTGATTGGTTAAAAACTGAATTCTAGCGATTTGATTGGTGAATACGGAACCACCCTATGCGGGCCTAAAGTGGGCCCACTATTTAAGAGTAATGTTATCAGTCCCTCTTGACCAAGGAACGCAGGGAAACAAGGGACGAAAAGGCATCAGTCTAACCAAACACTAAAGCAATTTCAAATGCCATCATCTCTCTCAACCTGGTCATTATTTTTGTGAATTAGTCTGCGTGAAGCTTATTGTGAACATGATTGGCTTGTAGAAGATCGCTGTCCAAGGCCCAGTTCACATTGCTCTGTTTTTTTTTTGTACAAAACAGAGAAAAACATCCGTTTTCGAGAAGGTGATCATCACAAAACAGCACAAAGAAGAGAGGCTTTCGAAAACGCTTTCAAAACTAGATCAATGCGAGCTCAAGGTTGCTGAAAAAGTTCATCAAAGTTTCACAAAACTGGAGCAATTTCAATGTGCAAAAACCGTTACCTCTGCTACGTTTTCCTAATAAGGTGGATCAATGTGGACGGGCAAAAACGGATGCTTTTCCCTCAATTATAGTACAAAAACGGAGCAATATGAATGGGAAGCATGGATGCATCGAAAGCGGATTAAAACAAAAACAGTACGCTCCTACGCAACGGTTCACTTATGATTAAAAGCTCCTTCGTAGTAGTTCCGCTACGCAGTATCCTAATCCTTGCACTGCGAAATGATAGAGGAACCTCTGCATTGGAGAATACAAGGAAGGGGCAGCGTAAACGGGGCCTAAGGACCCTGTGAAAATGGTTCACAATTACCAAGGAAAATATCCTTTTCCTTCTTTCGTATTCGCCAAAGTTTTAACCCAGCACGCTGGGCACCTGAAGTGCACTGTACCTACTGTTAGACAGGGCACAAAACGAAGTAGCATGGTAGGAGCACACTGTGGGGGATACATGACCTAAATTTGTACGGGGAGGTGCCGACAAAAAATTTTTTACCTGGCTCCAGAATTTTTTGCCTTCAAATGATACCCGATTCAAGAAAAAATCGGTGAAAAGTACGGATAGCTACTCCAAAACACAAAAATTACACTAAATAATAACCCAATTTAACAAAATTGCAACTTTTAACATGTTTTGACAGCCGCCTTCAGAAAAATTGCCTTCTTTGACACCCCGTTCTAGAAAAATAGGCGAAAACGATACCCTTAAAAAAGTTATATTCCTGTTGGACAAATAAACTAAGTACCCCCCCCCCCCCCCCGGTGGGAGCGGCACTACCAGAAAGGTAGCCAAAACGCACAAATTTCCCAGGAAACAGAAATGAAAAAAGGAAGGGAGAAGATAGGGAAAAGAAGAGAAAAATAAAGAAATGAAAGGAAAGGACAAGGAGAGAAAGAGAGGAAATGAATAGGATTTAGTATGTCAGGCAAAACAAATTAGGAAGAACCAAAGGAGATCTAACAGCAAAAAGAGGTGGTAGCCTGGGAAAATAAGAATCAGCAAGTCCTTAACTATAAACAATGGTATATAATTGAAATAAAGCAACGTGCGATGTTTGCTATTTGTTTGTGTTAATGAAAATATTTACGACCCAAAACTGTTATATAGATTAGAAACATATATTCTGCATCTATGTCTTGAAAAGATTTCAAAGCAAGGTTTAAGTGGTGTTAACAGGAAAGAAAAATCTTCTAAAAACCTACCGTAGGACAACATCATCTCAAAGAACTTGAATTCATCAAATGCGAATTTATAAAATACTTTATGTTCCTTCTAAGAAATGATCCCACTACGATTGTTTAATAAACGATTTCAGGTTTAATAACAAGAAAAACTCTTACTGTCCTTTTTTGGCTTTTCCAACTGGTCTTGATTGAGGCGTTACGAGGGTGTAGATCTTTGTTGACAGGCCGTTTATGTAGTACAGTGCAATGATTGAGAATATCAAGCTGCAAGAGAAGAGAATATCAAGCTGCAAGAGCTGGGTAAGGGACTTTGCAAGTTTATTTTACAACATGGCCGGTGCAAAACGTAACGAGGCAACTACTATTTTTGAGCTTGTACACACAGCTGGGTCAAAACTATTTATTAAGCAAATGTAAATGGGCTTAAACAGGACAGTAACTTTTTATGAGCTCAAGATAGAATAAACTTTTAAGTGTAAAATGGCTCACCCTGCGGACAAAATTGTTAATCGTGCAAGTTGAGAAATGGATGCAAAGATTTGTACAATTGACGCCAAATTTCCTTGTTAGTTACTTGCAAGAAGGATTCTTCAGTCATTGACAAAAACTCTTGCAGAGATGAACTGCCTTTTTTATGGTATTTGTCTAATTCATCGGTGGTACTATAGTACTATGCAACATCTTTATTTATGAATACGGGGCAGATGCATTTTTCAAGGAAAAGTTTACTGGGCAGTTGCATTTTGTAATTGACTTCATACGGGGTGAGAAGATTTTTTTGGTAACAATTTTTCTTCTCCACTGGCTATGTAATATAATAAATTTTGCGCTGTCCTTAAGACAAAAAACAGTTGCATTTGCAAAATGATGGGAAGACGAAATAAAAGTAGCACCAACTTAACTGAGGGAAAATGAGCTCATTATCAGCTGCATTTATAACTAAGCCATTAATAACTGTTTCCAAGGGTAATACCAGAAACTATCAACCAAAGCTTCATGTCTTTGCCTGAATAGACGATTACGCTAAAGATGGTGGCGAGGAACTTTTTACCAAGATGCATTGCGTTCGAATTACGAATCCTTAAAGGGAATCGACATGGTTAAAAGCTGGCCCGGGCCAGGTAAAAAATATAATCTATTTTACTCGACAGCTTCGACGCATCCGGTTTCATTGTGTAGCTAAAGAAACAATGGATTTGTGGGCGTTTCTCTGGCCTATTTATAGCGATTATGAGATATACCTATGTCTATTCCCTTTAACGATTGTACAGGAATTTGATTAAAGAACGCAGTGCATCTTGGTAAAAAGTTCCTCGCCGCCATCTTTAGCGTAATGGTCTATTGCTTTGACATTCAGAGAAACCAAATAAGCACCTGCTCCAACAAGTGGCCCGCTTGAATAAGCATCCGCTTTGAGGCTCAAACATGAAATAAGCGCCCGGCAGGGCTCAATAAAATGAAGCAGCATGGTAGCGGCACTACCAGGAAAATAGCTGAAATGCTCACATTTCCAGGAAGGAAAAAGGGCAAAAGGGAAAATGAGATGAAGGAAAGGGAAAAGAAGGGAAAGAAAGAAGGAGAGAAAGTATTTGGGATAGAATGGGACGGTATATAGGGAAAGAAGAAGGAACTGTGTAAGATGAAATAAAAGTGCTTGACTTGCTACCAGAAAGGGAAAAATTTATTGAGCTCTGGCACCCGGGCCCTTATTTGAGGATTTACGGTAGTCCAAGAATTTTTCCTGTGGGTAAAATTAGTGGTTTCGTTCCAATTTTCTTTGGAATTTTTTTCCCACGAAGGTCTTTGCGAAAATTAGAGGGTATTTTGGACATCCTTTCCTCCTCCCAGTTATGTTCGAAAAAACATTGCATCATCAAAATAGACCAAAGGAAATTTATTTCAGTTCTGGTATGGTATGAAAAGAATAGTAAACAACATTCTTACCATGTTGTAACGCAAACTCTATGAACAAGTCCAGATGCAAACATTGCAATTACCAAACAGGTTATCACTGCAAGACAAAAATAATCAAAATTCAATTAAATCATCAACTGCATGATAATTCCAAAGAAAAGGAGTAGTTTAAAAAGATACTGCATAAGATCTGACAAACGTGATTCATCTGCCTAAAGCTCTTTAATTTTGATTTATGTTGTCTGCATCCTTGTTAATGTTCTTTAATTTGCAATGTGTGGTTATCTTTACTTGGTTCTGAGTAATAAAACACTAAAGAATTCTCATGCAGTGGAATTAAAAATCTGGACACAATTTACTATCAAGGAACTTAACTGAATTTTCACCTCACTTTATGTCCTGCAAACATAAAATTACCATATTTGGCTTGCCACTGGGTCTTGTTTATTGTACAATTCCTACCCTGACTGTCCCCTGGGACACACCTTGGTGTCAGCTCAAAACATATTCCTGGCCCCCAGGCATTTGCCTGTAAATCATTCCCTGGCCCCAGGGCATTGACAGTAAATTTTCCCTGGCCTTGGGGCATTTGAAAACGTTGGGACCCTTTATCTATACAGCTGTTGCAAACGTGGCATCTTAGTGCCTGGCTCCCAGGAACTTGACAAGTCAATTTGCCCAGCCCTGGGCATTTGTGAAAGGATGTTTGTTGATCTCAAGGCTTCCCAGCAAGGAGATGGTCAGGGCAGAAATTGAACAAGACATTATGAATTAAAGATGCTCCCAAAGGGCCTTGAAAGAGACAGCAATAAGGAAAGGAATTTATGACATAAAAAAGCATTATCTTTAACAGATAACAACTTTGTACATACCTTCTGGGAAAATTTTGGACTGGAAACCAGATCCAAACATAGCTCTCTCAAAATTACTCATTGCCTGGTTAAATGTCAAGGATTCTAATCAATATAAAATAAATCTATTTTGAATTCTAGAGAATTGTATTTTCACATCAAAGATGCATTTCTGCAACTTCTGAATTCATTCTTACAAATTTTGATTATATTAAATTGCATTCAGTGGAATACCTGTATACACTGTGTTTAAGGTATTTACAATGTTCAACTAAACTTTGTAGCACAAAATTGAGTTTTCTCTCCTTTCAGTCAAATTACTAGTAGCCGACATGCAGACTCTTGGACTGGACTGGTAGGAGAAACAAAAGTTTTACCTTATCTCATCTACAGCTATGCTAATACTTCGCAAGGCCAATTGGCATAACTGCAAAGGGGCCACTGACCCAAAAGTAAAGTTAAAAAAAAAACCTAAACAGCCCTATTTTAAAGTCTCTAAAATATATTCTCTAATTACTAATTGCTAAGACTTTGATCTAATTTGAAGGAATCCCTTATCGTTCTCGCAAAAAAACTATTTCTATATGATTCAGTCCTACATTGCATATGTACGAAGCTAGGGAAGTCAGTGTTGCTTTGTCCTGTATTCCTTGTCCTTTTCATTATATAACTTGGAAGTTTTACAGCAGAGTATTTTGAACAATATCCCTGAATAATGCCAAACGCGCTTACTCTTTTTTTTTATTCATAATAGATTAAAGTTAAACTCAATTTCATACTGTACCACTCTTGGTGTAAGAAGACACAAGGTTATCTGGCCTAGACCAAGAACGGCATCTACAATTTTCAAATACAAATTCAAACGTAAAGGAAACGAAGCAAAGATCAAGGGAAAGAAAGGGACTGGCAATTCCACACCAAACTCAACACATGCTATGGGTCTAACCCATATATCACAGGTCTAATATCAGTTTTGTACCATCACATCGAAACTGATGGTACAATGATGATGGACGTAAAGCACTATTGGAGCATTTGAATGGTTTGGTGTGGAACTGTCTAGAAGATAGGAAAGAGAGCTGCTAGATAATTGTGTCATGCCAAATCGCTTACTCTTTCCTCTCCTTGAGCGAAGGTAAGTTGATTTCTTTCAATTTGGCAGTCATACATTCCTTGAAGTTTGTTGCAAACCGTGAGAGTCAAAAAAGTTTATGCATTTTGCGGGCTGTGAAACAAAAGGTATGCAGCCAGTGTTCAAAACTAAAATTTTAATCTGTCAGTCAAATGCTAACATAGAGAAAATTCTAGGTAAAGTTACACCCTTGCTAAATCTTCTAACGGGTCAGCAGTGTTGACTGTACACTAAGAGAGTGCTTTCTACCTTTTAAAACATATAGTAAAACATCTTAATACAATGACAGAATCCTAGCTATGAAAGCTTCCTTTATTTTGACCTTTTTGGAGAGCAATAGAAGTGCTGTTGTTGAAGCCATCACTTATTTTGCCTTTTCTACGTTATGACTAATTTTCAAGTGCCATGCACTTGGTTAGTGGTATATGATCCTTAAGACCATAAAAGGATACAGTAAGCAGAAAGACAAAGAACTGTGAGCCAAGAAAACCACCAAGGATCGTCATCATTCTGCCAGATCCAAGTTCATTTTTGAAAATTTGCATTCCAGCAAAAATGATCAATGTTGTTATTGATGATACAAAGAATGATGCAGTTGTTGCTAAAGCTGAAATGATAAACAAAATGTTAGCAGATGCTATCAAAATGAATACGCTTAAAGTCTTTAAAAAATGTAAATCTACCAATGATTTGCAAAGAAATTCTGCATGAAACCTTCCAGTCTATACACCAAGAGCTATGAAAGTCGGCAAGTGCTACATAATAGTTTTACTCACAAAATCGATTCTGAAATTTTCCCATGAATTTCATTCCATGCTTCCAACATTTCTGTTCACTGAATTGAAATGCATGAAAATTGAGTACAGTATTGCTGGTTTTTTGCTTTCAGGTGAATAAGAAAAAGAGGTATTGGATTTGATATGACTACCCTCTGGTTGACAAACAAACTTGACACAGACAAAACATCTATCTATCATGCCGTAAAGGTAAATCCCTATGGATCAAATTAAATAAACAGCGTGCAAACCCAGGCTCAGTAATACAGGAAATTCTCTCTCAACACAATCTCACTGATTCAGCCACGGGCGATTCAGACACTGCAGTTGTGCTTTCTAAACTAACAAAGAAACAATAATTATTCAATACTCACCCCTGGCAAGCAACGTTTGTATTCCGGTCAAACATCGTGGTCAAACATCGTGGCCTACCCTTCTGCTTCAAATTCTGAACCCCAACTGCAACAACATTTCGCCTCCCTAGCTTACCCTAACGAACTGCCCTCACAGCAACGAGCTCTTCTCAAAATTTCTCTTCTCAAGGGCTCGTTGCTGCGAGGGCAGTTCATTAGGGTAAGCTAGGGAGGCCAAATGTTGTTGCAGTTGGGGTTCAGAATTTGAAGCAGAAGGGTAGGCCACGATGTTTGACCACGATGTTTGACGGGAATACAAACGTTGCTTGCCAGGGGTGAGTATTGAATAATTATTGTTTCTTCGTTAGTTTAGAAAGCACAACTACAGTGTCCGAATCGCCCGTGATTCAGCTTTGCAAATCAAAAGGAGCCAAAATTTGCATGGATTCTTTTGCGTCAAAACAAGGCCATTCTTACAATTAAGACTGCCTGGAGAACATTTTTCCTATGGCGGATTGGAGAGTTTGAAAACTGTGCAGAAAAATTGGAATGTTTGAAACAGAGGATTTCAAACGGTGACAAAAATGCAACAGATATTATTCCAAAGTTGAACATTACACAAATATGTAGATGGCAGCACCAATAACAGAAAAGTGCATGAGGAATTAATGCCCCATGCATTTCAAGCTTTCCAATCTGGTCCCTGCGCAAGGCAAGCTTTTCAATCTGGCAAAGAGGTTGGGTAAAATTCTACATCCTCTTTCCTTGAATTTAATCGCTTGAAAAGATCTGAAAAGATCTTGAACTTGAAAAGTGTACAAACTTTGTTATATGGATTTTTCAAAAATTTTCAACGATTTCATTATAAGTATTTTTGATATGAAGTTTCTGTATGGCAACTTGGCATGGAAAATGCAATATATGCAAAAATAAAGTTTTCAAGTGGACCTTTGGTTGGAGAAACAAATCAAACCACCTTCCTTGATGGAATGTCGATTTACCAGTTCTGGGTCTACTGCTTTTTGCCAATCATTGCCCACTTTTTACCCCAGCCTACCCATTCCTCCCCCCCCCCCCAATATTAGCATTTAGATAGGCCTTAAAAAGACGCTGCAGAACTCTCGTGATTTTTCCCTTTTTAATTTGTTCTTTCCTTCCAATGTCTGCTAAGATTTGGTTGGAAATCGATCAGAATCTAGATCAAATAAATATCTTACCCATTTTGAAGTACTTCAGCGTCTAAAGACCAAGCAAAGTGCAGTGCTCTTTTCTTGCACCTTCTTTCAGCTTCAGGACACGTAAAAGAAGGTACCATGTTGATAGAGCCTCCTTTTCAGACTCAGCCTCTCAAATCTGATCAAAACAACGTGCTTCTCGTTGTCCCGTGTGCACACAAAATGGCTGAAGTTGCGGCCGAAGGAGAAATAAGCGAGAAAAAGCTCAAGAAGCAGAAAAGAAAAAGCAAAGAAAATGGCTTAGATGATCCCAAAGATGTTGGGGAATCACAACATCAATCAGATTTCCTCATAAAGCCGACTTCAGTCGTTGGGAAGCTGGACACCTCGCAGTGGCCTTTGTTGTTGAAAAATTATGACAAGCTCAATGTGAGAACAGGTCATTATACCCCCTTGCCATGTGGGAGCTCGCCACTCAAAAGAGATCTCAAAGATTACCTTGCCTCAGGATTTATCAATCTGGATAAGCCTGCTAATCCATCGTCTCATGAAGTCGTTGCCTGGATAAAAAGAATCCTGAGAGTGCAGAAAACAGGGCACAGTGGGACACTTGATCCTAAAGTGACAGGCTGTTTGATTGTTTGTATTGACAGAGCCACAAGATTGGTAAAGTCACAGCAAGGTGCAGGGAAAGAATATGTTTGCATTGTGAGACTTCATGGACCAATAGAAAGCGAGGGAAAGTTAGCCAAAGCCTTGGAGACGTTGACAGGGGCTATGTTTCAAAGACCACCTCTCATCTCAGCAGTAAAACGTCAACTTCGAGTCAGGACAATTTATGAAAGTAAGTTATTAGAGTATGACACAGAAAGGCATCTTGGGATTTTCTGGATCAGTTGTGAAGCAGGGACATATGTCCGTACACTTTGTGTCCATATTGGGTTGCTGTTAGGTGTTGGTGCACACATGCAAGAATTGAGGAGAGTGCGGTCTGGCATTCAATCAGAGAATGAGGGAATTGTCACTATGCATGACCTTCTTGATGCACAGTACCAGTATGACAACACAAAAGATGAATCCTACTTGAGACGAGTAGTAAAGCCATTAGAAGCACTCTTGACTACACATAAGAGACTAGTGGTGAAAGACAGTGCTGTGAATGCTATCTGCTATGGTGCCAAGCTGATGTTGCCAGGGTTACTGAGGTATGAAAATGGCATTGAAATAAATGATGAAGTTGTGATGATGACAACGAAAGGAGAAGCCATTGCCACGGGCAATGCATTGATGACAACTGCTACCATAGCAACATGTGATCATGGCGTTGTTGCTAAGATAAAGAGGGTTATCATGGAGAGAGATACGTACCCAAGGAAATGGGGGCTGGGTCCAAAAGCAACCATAAAGAAGAAGCTGGTTGCTGCTGGGAAATTAGATAAACATGGAAAACCAAATGAGAATACTCCCAAAGAATGGAAAGAGTACAAGAATTATGGCACGATGAACGCAGAGCAGTTGCTTGAGGAAGCTCTGAAAGTAAAGAAAGGTGAGAAGGATGAATCATCAAAACGAAAGCATGAAACAAGCAGCAGTGAAGATGAAACAAAGAAAAGGCAAGAAAAGAAAAAGGTCAAAGTCAAGGAAGAAGGTGGAGAAGATGTTGCCAAGAAAGAGAAGAAAAAGAAGAAGATAAAAGAAGAGGCAGCAGAGGAAGGGGCTGATGGGGAGACCCCAAAGAAAGAGAAGAAAAAGAAAAAGAAAAGTAAGGGTGGAGAGGATGAGGGGACGGCAGAGGGGGCTGTTGATGAGATGGCTGAAGTCAAAAAGGAAAAAAAGAAGAAAAAGAAAAAAGATAAAGCGGAAAGGGAAGAATAAACTTGAATGAAGAACACTAAAAATAACATTGATCAATAACTCTCTTAGATACTAACAGGGGTATCATTACGACATTCGGAGATACTAAGAGGGAGTGAAAGGGAGCAATACCCATAGAGGCCCTTCAAGAGGGGGTTTCAGTTCCCTTATTCCCCGGTTATTGTTCTATTTGATCCCTTTTTTTGATACAAATTGGAATATTCATCATTTGTTCCCCAAAAATATGACTTTTTACAAATTACTTCCTGTTCTTAGACCATTTTTATTAATGTTCAATTGTAGCGTGCTTTGCTTAAGTTAGTTGAGGGTCTAAGGAGAGATAACAAAAACCTATGCATGCTATTGTCATCTAGGTGAACTGTATGCCCACACATGTTGACATCATCAAATGCAATCAGCTAATTTCGACCTGGATTATGCAGCTCTTGAGTTTCTATCAAAAGACATTCAATGTATTCCAAGTTCCCTCCCTAAGCCCCTGGGATGGCCTCTCACAACCTGCTCATCATCGAGAGTTTTTCAATTTGTCAAGAATTAATTTTTGTTGTGAGCTACAATTTGGTCAGCGTTTTGGCCGAAAAATGCCTGATCTTCATCTCAGGATTTCTTTCAGATGAGCATAGACGTAGGAGCCAGGGGGCACTGGGGGCACGTGCCCCCAAGATTCTGAAATAAACAAAGAAGTGCCCTTTTTATTTTTAGAGAATGACCCCCGTTTTCTTATGGAAAAAAGTGCCCTCGAAGTGTCGTGGCCCCCATTTTTAAGATGCTTCCTGGAAGGTACTTGAGTGATGTCTAAACATCGGAAAGGCTTCTCAAAGAATATTTTTTTGACTCTAAGAAACTCCGAGTATTCAAAATCTGATGATTTTAAGAAACTTTCAGTACTGCCTCAAATTCTTAGTTTCTTTTTGAAAAATAAAGTACGTGTATTGGTGACAACATGACAACCCCTACCCAGAAGATAAGATTTGAGAGTGTGCCTTTTCGATGCCAAGGTGGCTTTCAAAGACAGCCAGACTCAAATGCAGTACTTGCCTGAAAGTGCATCTCAAATTTACAGGTTGTTTCGTTATCGAAACATAGATAGTTCATAGTACTAGGGCTGTAGGAAGCATCTCAAACTTGGGGGGCACAACACTTCAAGGGCACTCTTTACATTAAGAGAATGGGGCACTTTTCTGAGAAAAAGGGTACTGCTTTGTTTTTTTTGCAAAATCTGACTGACGTCGTTAGTATACCCAGTAGTAATCAGGCGGGAAGAACCTAATTTTTATGATACAAATATAAGGTTTTTTACAGCACAAATAAACTCGAATATGGCTTTAAAACTGTTTGACGTGAACATCTTAAATCTTGGAGTTACACTTGGCGAATTTCTTATTTTATTTTTTAGCTCGTCAAAGCCCGCGCGGCCTGCGCTTTCATTTGCAATATTCTACTTTTCTTGTTTTAAAAAGATTTAAGTTTTTGCAGCAAATCCAGAGGATTTTTTGGGATTTTTTACTTTTCGAGATAAAGATATGGTCTTATCAAAAAATCAAAACGCGCAAAGGAGTGGCAAAAGGTAACCCTTGTAATAATGAAACTCTACGTTCACACGATACCGTCACAATATGAAGAAGGCAAGTGATGGTACCAACATTTTAGCTGATGTACCCTCCTATATAAGGCAACATCTTCAAATGATTGCAAATGCGACAGGAACAACATTGATGGCAAAGAAATTTAGTTCAAGTCAAGAGTTTCAAAAGCGTCGAAAACTGTTTCGTTCTCGAATCATAGACGCCGTTTTTAAATTCTGCCGTTTTCAAATTATTCCTGCAAAAATGTGCAGTTTTTGAATGCATGCAGTCTCAGTTTCTCTTGATGCATGCAGTCTCAGTCTCAGTTTCTTCTAGCGATCGTCGAAAAAGCAATTTCTCTTGAGCACAAATCGAGCGAGGCCATTTCTGGGCTCTGTAGAAGCAATCCTGGTCTCAATTTTTTGCGCAGCATTTCTATGGTTTCATCTTTCATCTCTTGTTCTCAACTGTGAAGCTAATTTGCATGTTACGTCATTGAGCAAGGGCAGATTTTGGAATACAATAGCATCAGTCGCTTTGGTTCACACCTCAATTCAAAGCGATTTGTGAATGCAGACAAAAGAAATTCTCTCAAGCAGAAATTCAAAACAAACGAAGACGCAAAGTTGCCCTGAAACCAGTACGGCAAACTCTCGTTTGGTGCGGGCGAAGGGAGGTTTTTAAGAGATGTAATGTGCTCATAATGAAAGAAGAAGGGTAAATCTAAAGTTCTGTCTTGGGCATTTTGTTTATTTGACTCAGGAGCTGGGCAGTGACTGCGTATATCTGAGCAATAAATGTGCTAAAATTGTAATGCCCTCCGCTCGGTTTCTGAGTCAAATAAACAAAATGCTCCAGACAGAATTTTAGATTTACCCTTCTTCTTTCATTATGAGCGCATTACATCTCTTAAAAACCTCCCTTCACCCGCACCAAACGAGAGTTTGCCGTACTGGTTCCAGGGCAACTTTGCGTCTTCGTTTGTTTTGAATTTCTGCTTGAGAGAATTTCTTTTGTCTGCATTCGCTAATCGCTTTGAATTGAGGTGTGAACCACAGCGACTGATGCTATTGTATTACAAAATCTGCCCTTGCTACGTCATTGCAGTAAATCGCTACTGCGCATGCGATCAGGAGCCCTTTTCAGAGGATTCCTTGAGTGTCACAACTTAGGGCCTGTTCATATGGAGAAAGTTTCCCCGGCAATTTCCCGCTTCACCGGGAAAATCGTTCAGCCAAGGTAATATTCTTTGACCTTTCATATGAGAAAAGTTTCCACGGCAAGCCGGGATAAAGAACAATAGCGCTTTGTCTCTGGCGCCGAAATTAACCATAAACAAAAGAGATTTCCCCGCCTAGCCGGGAAAATGTGTTCATATGAAAAATATTTCCTCGGCAAGGCGGGATCCCGGTAGAATTCAAGCGAGATCTCGGCTAGCCGGGGAAATGTTTTCTCATGTGAACGCTTGTGAGATTTTATATGGTAAAGCTATATGAGGCGGGATCTCGGCTGAGCAATTTTCCCGGTGAAGCGGGAAAATGCCGGGGAAACTTTCTCCATATGAACAGGCCCTTACCCTGCTCGTATTCCCAACAAACTATATTTCCACGACAACGCAAAAACAAGGCACTTCTGAGAGCACAAAATAAAAGACACGAATCCGTTAGCAAATAAATGGCAAAGATCGCATATAATACAACTGAATAATGACAGCCATATTGAAAATCATTCAACTCAAAATTAATCATTTCCTTCTTTTTTAATGAAACTGTTTCTAGAATTTAAAAATATTACAAATGAGGTTAAAAATTCACGGGAAAGCGCGGTCCTCCTCGCAAATGCTGTTCAACGACGATTTACAAGAAACGCGAGAATCTTCTCTTCTAAGTATGGAAACTGCAGATTTCATTGTAGATTTATCAATAATATGCGAAGACCAATTTTCCAATAAATGAATTGACCGTGCTAGGCCATTTATTTGTTTCGGATCAATACACGGGTCGGATGACGAAAGCAAGGACAATGGCGAGTATTCGTTACTAATACTATCCTGGCTCAGTTCACTGGCAACCGCCTGCGGGAGATTTGTAAGCGATGCGGACGTCGTCTTTCTGCATCGATGCAACGAATGCCCGGTCGTAGTTGGATCGGTTTTTGAAGCCGGAAAGCTCTGTCGCCTGCGTCTGGTCGCTGCTGATGATTCTAAGTTGATAAATGGTTCAATATGTGGTTCCGGGCAACTCATCCGTCGTTCACTCTCTAAATGCGGGAGATTGCTGTGACTAGTACAGTTGTGTAGGTGACGTGAGTCCGGATTTTCGATCAGGCAAAGAGGCGATAAAAGATTTGGCGTGCTGTTTGTTCTTTTTAAGTGCGGAAGGATCTCTAAACTCTCGCTGTTTTCCAACATTTTTGTAGGCAGACTTGACCTTCTTCTGTTAGCTAAAAGTAAATGAGGTCGTGGTTCGAATACTCGGGTTTCTATTTCGGCAATCTGTTCGTCTGAATTCGATGAGTGTATGCTGGAAACGTCTTCTGAACTATGAACTGTGTTTGAACTTTCCTGCTTGTGATCCTTCTCCACGGAGGCTAGGTCACTGAAAATTCAAAAAGTAGATATGTGCTGGATGACCCATACACAGAATATCAAGCAGCACTGCTGCAAAGAATTAAAATTGTACTCCACTGCAATAACGGCCTCGTTTTAGAAATTATTCAAAATTCTTCCATATGCAATTTTAGAGGCCAAATTCGGATTTAGCAGCTGAACTTTAGTCTAACTACAAGTTTTCGTGTTGCTAGCGGTCATAATCTTAATTTTATGGCAATGTAAAGTTTGACAGCCTATAAGCGATTTGACCGTGAAAATGACTCAGGGTGCAAAGTTTCACCTCTGCCATTTATCACAGTCATATCTCTTGTACATTTTTAAACCTTACATGGTCATAAAATCAACATCACTATTACCAGCAGTGTAAAAAACAAGTAACTAGACTAAGGCTCCGTCCACACGTATTTTTTTTCTATTCATACAAGAAACTTACAACAAATTTTACATTCTACTATACCTATTAAGCTACTTTGCAATACTACAGGGACGATGCAAAGGGGAGCGAAGGACACGCAGTGTTCGAGCTTATATCACTATTGTGTACATTCGAACATTCTACAAATTGTGTCAGTCTGTCGTTCGACTGGCATTGTTTTTTAGAATATAGCTGAAAGGCCTATTGAGCCTATCATCTGCTGCTTTTTTCTCACAACCACTGGGTCTAAAAAGACTTAAAATCAGTTTTCTAGAACTGCTTTACCATAAAATCAGGTGTCAGTACTTCGGTAAAGGATCATTCTTGTCACAAAAGCAAAAAACACCTTCCTCTAAGCCACATGCTGATCGGTAGACGACGGGGCGACAGAATCTAGTCGCCGATAACAAGGGCAGATTTTGTAATACAATAGCATCAGTCACTTTGGTTCACACCTCAATTCAAAGCGATTAGCGAATGCAGACAAAAGAAATTCTCTCAAGCAGAAATTGAAAACAAACGAAGCCGCAAAGTTGCCCTGAAACCAGTGCGGCAAACTCTGGTTTGGTGCGGGCGAAGGGAGATTTTTAAGAGAAGGTATGTGCTTATAGCAAAAGAAGAAGGGTAAATTCTAGCGGACTTTGTTTGTTTGATTCAGAAACCGAGCAGAGGGTATTACAATTTTTGCATATTTATTGCTCAGACGTACGCAGTCACTCCCCAGCTCCTGAATCAAATAAACAAAATCCGCGAGACAGAACTTTAGATTTATCCATCTTCTTTCGTTATAAGCACATACCTTCTCTTAAAAACCTTCCATCGCCCGCACCAAACGAGAGTTTGCCGTACTGGTTTCAAGGCAACTTTGCGGCTTCGTTTGTTTTCAATCTCTGCTTGAGGGAATTTCTTTTGTCTGCATTCGCTAATCGCTTTGAATTGAGGTGTGAACCAAAGCGACTGAGGCTATTGTATTACAAAATCTGCCCTTGTTGTCGCCGATGGATATTTCTTGCCGTTTTTAAAAATTTCTAGGGGAATTAGGCCTTCAGTGGAGCGATAACAACAACAACAATTCAACTCAATGAGATGAGCATGATTTGAGGGTCCTTATGTATGACCAATGTCAGATGCCCGAATGTGACAGGACATTTGCATAGACGAAAACACACATTTGTGAGAGCTTGTTAATAAATGGGAATGAACCCAGAGATAGGCTCCCTCAGGAAAAATATTTACAGCGGAGATTTGAACATAAATTGTAAGCATAGAAGCAATTCCCATATATAGCCTTTTCATATTCACTCCTAATTTCTATTGAATTCAGCAGAAGGTGCGAGCTAAATTCAATGTAAATGAAAATGAAATGGCCGTAAGGGCCGGGCCATGGGAATTGCATCTAGATTTGAAATTAGCAATCCAGTTCTCTGGAGAAAACAGTTTTCTTCTGGGAGCCTGCCAATCGCAGAGCAGCGCAGACCATTTGCATAGCTCTGGTGGTGTATTTTACGGAATAGGGATGTAAAAAACGAAGCTCCTCTGAATACACCGGTTGTTTATGAGTCGTAGTTGTAGCGGGATACATCAGTTTGGCGGAGGAGCGAGACTACGACTTGAAGTCAGCCTTAGCTTAATAAACAACAAGAAATTAATCTGGTACTCTCGAGTACCGAATAATCGTCCCCCCGCTTATTAATTTTTGAAAAATTTTCCAACCGGCCCGCTCTTATTCCAACCCCCCCCCCCTTTTATTAATTTTTGGAAAAATGAAATGATAGTAACCATAATTTCTGAATAAAGGCAAGAATAAACCTCAAAAAGTGCATTTAACAGAACCAGTGTTCAAAAGTAAATGCATCAGTACCATCACTGTTCACATAAATATATAGAAGATACGTGTTCACTAAGAAACGATTATTTTCTATTTTCAATTTCTCCAAGCACCCCCCTCCCCGATTATTCCAACCCCCCGATTATTGTTATGTCGAACCATTGCAAACCCCCCCCCCCCCCCGATTATTGTAATGGTCGAAATCTGTGTTCGACGAATGCGAGAGGTTTCGTGACAAATGAATCAGGAGACACGCTTACATCTTTACAGTTTCATCTCCAAAAAGAATCCTCCACAATTTACAATACTAAACTTTACATACTAATCCGAAACAAAAGATGATTGACACATTGACTTAACAGGAAATAAGGATATTGAGAACGAGGTTACGGTTACACAGCGTGACGTAATTAAACATGTGATATCCTGTTACATTATTCTCACCCCCCCCCCCCCCCCGTTTATTCGGTACTCGAGAGAGGGCGTCAATCCTTTTGCAGCATGCTCCAAAACCAGACATTTTGGTGCTTTATAAACAGGAGGATTTTTTCGGACAACCGGTACAATGCATAATTCTTTACAAAAAGTTCACCAAAATGGAAATAAACATACCTTGTCTTCTCAAAAGCCAGAAGAAATTCATCAGACAGATTTTCTAGAACAATGTCCCCAAGGCTCTGTCCAACAATATGGGATTGTTCATTTTTACCTGTGAGAAGAAAACGGAGATTGGTAATTGTGGCGAAGCCGTATTATATCATAAGCGATGATGCACCGATTTTTTGGGAAAGGAAGGCAAAAATTGCAGAATTTCTTACCCATTAGCTGCCTAGTTATCCAGTCTGCATAGCTGTTGGTCACTTTGAGTAGAAACGATCAGCATACAACATTTTGTCCTTAATTTTTTGCTCTTTGTTTCGATTTATGTCCGACTCTGTTTGCTTAGGCCCATATGTGAATTGAAGTGCATAGCGCCTTCTTAAACAGAGTCGGACATAAATCGAAACGAAGAGCAAAAAATTAAGGACAAAATGTTGTATGCTGATCGTTTCTACTCAAACTGACCAACAGCTATGCAAACTGGATAACTAGGCAGCTAATGGGTAAGAAACTCTGTAATTTTTGCCTTCCTTTCCCAAAAACTCGGTGCATCATCGCCCATGATTATATTACGAATTGAATTGCAACAGGAAAACAAATGATTTGCGGCACAAAATTCTAAAATAGTCTTAAATAGCGGACTAATCATAATAAACTCATGGACGAACAATAAATTGTAACCTTTAGAGAGTACACTATCAACTCCCGTAAAAGAACAACAATCAAAATAAGCCTATAACTAAAGAGAGAACTTTTTAAACCTGCAAGAAAATCAAGTAATCACTTACCAACAATGTTATCAACCAAATTATTCAAATTATTACTCAAATCATTGAATTTGTCTGTTATTCACATGAACGTAACTGAAGAATGTGCGATGAAACGCGTTTTTGGTGAAAAAAATTGGTGAAATAACGTTGGTAAGTGATTTCTTGATTTTCTTGCAGGTTTTAACAGTTTTTTCTTTAGTTACAGGCTTATTTTGATTGTTGCTCTCTTCCAAGAGTTGATAGTGTTCTCTCGCTACAGGTTACAATTTCACTGTGCATCCCATTATGAGTCCGCTATTTAAGGCTATTTTGAATTAAAACTGTTGCGATACCCAGATGTGGAGATGTGTGGAGATGTTTGCCAGCCTCGATTATCTCTCAAAACGAGTCTGTCTACCGCAAGGCTACAGCGGGGGTGAAACGAAATTCACTGTCAACAATCTACTGTTATCAAGTAATCATGGAACGTCAAACGCAGTTGCAACGAGTCTTCTTAATAAGTCTACGGCAATTGTCATCACAGTTCAACTCTCATCTACTTTAGGGGCAGAGACTTTCGCGGACAGAAAGTTTCACGATTTTCGCGTTTTTTGGCATTTTTCGCGAAAGTTTCTGCCAAGGCATAATCTAAATTCAAATTCGCGAAAGTTTTTGCTCGCGAACTTACAGAAAATTCTCGACTCGCGAAAGTTTTTTCTATCCAATTTTTTTCGCTTCTTCAAGTTTTTGCGTTGCTGTTCCTTGATCACACCAATCTTTAGTCTCTTGGGTAATAAAACCTTGTAAATTGTCACCGTGACTGTGGGTAATATTGAAAATGAATAGAAAATTGCGTTTTCCCCTGACTTTTCTCAGTCGCAAAAGTTTTCTCACGCAAAAAGGCATCCTTTTTTCTCCATCACGAAAGTTCTTGTCGCGAAATTTGCGGGAAAAACATCATTCGCGAAAGTTTATGCTCTTAATTTCGAGATTTTTAATTTTAGGTGGCATTGGGAATTCCATAAAACATTTACTGTTTTCTCAATTCTACAATGGTCACTTTTGTTGCTTTGGTGTTGCAATGTTAGCAGCTATAATCTCCTCAAAAATGTTGGCAGCCCTTCGAAAGTCTAAGTTTTTTTCGGAAATATCATATCCACCCCAATATCAATGTCGATTCAGCGAATCATTCCTTTGCGAGAAAGTCCGTTGTTGCATTTCAATCAACAGGCTGTTTTAGCAGCAAGATGCGGACGTCTTTGAAAACGCAAATGCTTGTAAGTTTTTTGGCGCATCCAAACCTTTCAGGTGTTTACTTCCTATAAACCTGCTCACAGACAGACAAAATCCTTAAGATTGGTTTGCATTCTCGCATTTTCATCGCTTATGAATACCCGCACACAGTATTTAGCTTCCCCTCTCGACATTCTTTTCCCGAGGAGCGGCCTTTAAAAGTACTCTTTTCAGGTTGTCAGTTTCAGAAATAGAACGAACGCGAACTCTCTCGAGACTTTCAAAAGTTTAGAAGTTGATTTCGCTTCGTATCTAACAAAAGAATTATGTTGGCGTCTTCTTATTGACAAACGTCTTCTTGCTAAAACAGCCTAACATTGAAAAGAAGGAGGGCAGGCAAAACGCAATTTCTTCACCAGGGATCCAACACTATTGCAAGACACTGTAGTGTTCATACTTGTAGGAAATCGGAAGCAGAGAACATGCAAGAAAATACTTACCTGTAGCCATAGTTCTTCTGTCAAAGGTCTTTGCTTCGCCAGAAATCAAGAAAATCAAGGCAACACTGACTCATCAACTGCAAACTCGAGTATAGCTATGTGACGTAATGATTAAAACATCTTTCGTCAGACGAATTGCATTATTTGATGCCACATCGAGCTTCATAAAGTGTTGTACTAGACTTATTAAAGGGTTTGTGTAAGGCATTTGCACGGAACAAAAAAATCTAAAAATAGCCAATTGAAAATTGATGGCCCTCACGTGTTGTTAATAATCGATAGCCAAAGAAACAATGCTATGTTTGCACATTTTCTTTTTTCTATGTATAGAGCAGCCTATTTACCAGTGCACATTCCCTTTAAGTTGAGTCCTAGTAATCGCTACCACCTACCTCTTCCCCTCACTCATACTAGTATGAGTGGGTGGGTTCTAGTGATTACTAGGACTCAACGTAATAAGTCTAGTGTTGCACCACATTTCACGTAAAATACTCTAATATAAGGTCTCATACGGTAAAAACCTGCATATAGGATCCTGTTTTATAAGAAGGTTGAGGCTAAAATTTAATCTCTTAAACGCCCGAAATGAGAACCCCTAGAGGCTGAAAATGGAAGAGGCTCTTATATTCTGGACATTCTGATCAGAATTGTACCTGTTTAAAAAATTTTGACATGATGCATTTTTATGAAATCACTAAAATTTAAAGAAGATGTGACCAACAAGGACAGAATTTGCAATATAATCGCAACATTTGCTTTAATTGACAACTCAATTCAAAGCGATATCCAAAATTGGCTTAAAGACAAATGACGGAGATATATGGCGACTTAAATCAGGGGCCTGGGCAATCTAAAAATAGCCTATTGTATTCCTATATATTTTATGATCTCAAAAGATTGTCAAAACAATGGGACAAATGATGACAGGCGGCCATCTTTTGCTCTTTTTGTAAGCTAGGCGTTATAAGACATAATCTAAGACAACTTAAATCAGGACCCTGGGAAATCTAGATATAGTCTATTGTATTCCATTATTGAATTCGATGATCTCCAGAGATTATATGAAAACAATTGGACAAATGATGGCAGGCACCCAAGTTTTGTTCTATTTTTAAACTTGCCGTTATATATCCGTCATTTGTCTTTAGGGCCTGTTTACACCCATTTCAGGTCGTGTGATGAATCCCTTGATAAAACTTCTTTTGATTTCTCTAACATACTTCGTGCCATGCAAAATTATTCTAAGAATGCAAAAGGCAGCATAGTACTAAAACTACCCAAGAGTATGGTCACATGACTTGAAATAGGTACAACAACCTTAGCCAATTAGGTCTATTAGTTAGTGACTGCAGACAAAGGAAATTCTCTCAACCGTTAAATCAAAACAAACACGGCTGCAAAAGTTGCCGCGAAACCAGGAGGGCAAACTATTATTGTTGTGAAGGTGTTGTGGCGCAGTGGTGTAATCCTCTGACATTGCAGCCAGAATAGTCAGGCGGAGTGGGTTCGAGTCCCGGTAGGGCCCCACCACTTGAGCGTCATGACAAGGGGTCGCGGACTCGATTAGGTCTGCTCTATTTCTGCGATCCCAGCGCTTGGTGCTGAAAAACGCAACTTCACCTTCACCTTCACCTTCAACTATCCCTTTGTGCAAAAGAAATTTGGTTTCTAAGACAAGTTATGTGTTTATAACGAAAGATGAAAGGTAAATCTAAAGTTCTGTCTCGCGGATTATGTATATTTGATTCAGGAGCTATTTGGCAGATGTCTCATTCAAGCCCTAAATAACCGAGAATTACAGTGCTTTCTGCTACGCTTCTGAATCAAATAAACAAAATCTGCGAGACAGAGCTTTAGACTTACTCTTCTTCCTTCGTTTTAAGCACATCACTTCTCTCAAAACAATCTTTCGCTTGTACAAGGAGAGACTTTGCCTTACTGGTTTCGGGGCTACTTTTGCGGCCGTGTTTATTTTGATTTACTGATTGAGAGAATTTCTTTTGTCTGCAGTCATTAATCGGTTTGAATTGAGGTGTCAATTAAAACAACTATTGCTATTGGATTACAAAATCTGTCCTTGTTGATGCGACCGGCTTTCTGAAGAAAAAAATTTTCATCTAAGTTAGTACGTTAGCTACGCAGCCATCATAGGAATTCGATGAACAATTTCCTCAAATGATTTACAAAGTAACAAATCTACCTTTTGCGTTTACCCGTATATGTTTTTAGCATATCCATTAAATTACCAGTCGTCACAAGCTCATTTTGTCTCTTTGGTCCTTTTCCTTTTCGCTCTCGCCTTTCCTTTTGCTGTTGTAAATATGGAGAGTTTATGAGTTCAAGGGGAACCTTAACATTGCAATCTTCAAGAAGTTCTACTAAATTGAGAAATACGTCTTTGTTGTTGTTATTGATAAAGGTGATTGCAAAACCTGTCAGGTCAAGTCTCCCTGCTCTTCCAACTTGATGTACGTATTCCTGGACGGTTGATGGCATGTCGAAGTTTATCACCTGGAAAGAAAGAAGCAACTGAAATAAAAGAATTGGAAGTTTTCAAATTGGCCTCACTTTTTCAGCAGGTAAATTTGCCAAGATAGGTATATTTGAGATCCTGAAGATCAAGGAAAACGCATCAAGTGGATCAAATAGAGAAATACAACATTTGTAATTGTTCCCAAAACTCGGACAATTCATAGTCCCCAGATACCTAAGGATTGGGAATAAATATTCTTGATAAACTCGTGGAATTTCAAAGGAATTGAACTTTCCACGCATTTCGAAATTTTCAAGAATTCGTTACCGAAAAGCAGGAGAATCCTTGTCCCTTGAGAAAAGAATATTTTAGGTATATAGGGACTATAAACTTGCTCTGGAAAACTTTTGACTGAGTTGCTTATTCCCTGCCTGAAATAAAACACGCTCCTCGTTGCTTTGAAAATCTTTTTTTTTTTTTTTTATATCAATATAAAATATTACAATATATGTTACCTTCTACTGTACTTTAACTATTATGCAACACTACAAGGACGATGCCAAGAGGAGCAAAAGACTATGTCTACCCCATGGCCAACACATGAAAATACACAACTAAATCAACAACTAAATAAACACCTACAAAATGGTACACATACGATACGATACTGATGGATACTGGAATCTGTTTCGCATTGGCATGCAAGGTCATCGACGGAGGCGCCAGATGCCGAACAATACTGTTCAAGACATTGCGCCTTTAAGTTGTCGGGGTTTATGGAGCACAATATCGTAGATGTTAATAAAAAGGTTTGAACTTATGTGTAGATGAATTTCAAACCTTAAATCCAATGCGAAACAGACTTAAACAACGGGAAAGAAACAAATAAAAGGAGGAAAAGAGACTTTGCGATCGGGGGGGGGGGGGTATAGCAGCTGCTTCAAGCCACTTCAATTGAACCGGCCTGTTTTATGAATGAAAATCTGAAACGGCTGTAAATCTATCCCCTGTTTTTGACGACTATTTGAGGATTTCAGGCATGCCAGTTTGCTCAAAATCGTTAATTTGGAAAATTCAATGTGCCGAGAAACATTACAAAAATACTCATAATGTAGGGTGGTCTTTTAGCAACAGAACAACGTTTGAAGCGTTTCAATCATCCTTCTACTCATTTTTCTATAAAAAGATTCTGCCGGGTCACTTTTTTTGGTCACCCGGTAGATAGTTTACATAACTGTTAGCAGGTCTACCAGATCTAATATAACTGCTAGCAGGGCGAGTAAAAAAAATGAATAACAACAATCTCTCTTTAAAAAGGCCATTGCTCCCTGGATATCAAAGCAATATTATTCGCAAGTACAGGCTGTCCCAAAAGAATTGTGCCCCGTTTGTGTGGCTGCCGTGGAGGAGCTGTATATTCAATCATCTGGGATTTACACAGTTGCATAGGTCAGGCTTCAACTTAGAGCTTGAGACCTTGTTTGAGTCAATCTGACATGTGGTTGCTGATCTATGGGAGGGAAAGGCAAAATTAGTGGTTGCTTCAAAAACAGCACTTCAATTGTTCTCCTGCAATTTCAAAATAAAGGAAGTTTTCAAAGAAAGGGTTCTACCGTCGTATCAATTTTTGCTGAATATAGTTCTCCTTAATATAGAATATAGAACTCAGTTTATAAGAGTTCTCCTTTCCATAAAATGTGATGAAAATCTTTATACGATGCAAGAAGCCGTTCTTTGAAAACTTACTTTATCTTGAAATTACTGGAGAACAATAAAAGTGCTGTTTTGAAGCAACCACAGATATTGCAAAATGTCATTATTTCGACCTTTATCAAGCAGAGACCCTTTAAAACATGTGCGTTTTTTCTGACTCAATACGCAGTATAATGTAGTCACGTGATCATGAAGAAATCGTAAACTAATTGATTTGAAATAACAAAATTGATGCTCATGGGCATAATTTACCAATGTCTAATGAAACCTATGGCCATGGCCAATGATACCCTTTTTCAAAATGTAAATTTAGTGTAATATTTTGGAAAATTTTTCGTCAGTATCAGAATAATTATTTTTGTTGCTAAAAATGATCTAAGATTTGAAACAATAAATAACTTCAATTTACCATTCTAACATTGAGAAGATCAATTCCTCTCCCAAGGACTGATGTAGAAACGAGTGCTTGATAACTTCCATTTAAGAAATCCTGAAGAATTTGTGTTCTCTCTTGTTGTAATTTATCGCCATGCAATGATGCACATGGAATATTGCACACCTGCAAAGATACGATTGTTTGTTGTAAGCGCAATTTTTTTACCAAAAGTAATTGCCTAAAAACAATTTTTTAACCTGTTTTCTACTAGATTGATTGCATATTCGTAGTTATCGCCATTGATAGACTCGTGGACGCTCAAACTACGACTCATACGCTTCCTGCTTCCAGAAATAGACATGGCCTAAACCACCTGCAGTTTTTTCTCACACCACCCACCCTAAAACGCCGCAAAAAGCAATCTTCTTGGAGTGCTACACTGTAAAAACAAGCTATCAGTACTTACATGGATGTTTCTTCAAGCTATTTCAGCAAAAAACTTCTACTTACAAATGATATTTTGCTTTTTCAGGGACACGAAAGATCTCCTAAATTCGTTCGGTACTTCGAGATTGTGATCGTTGCCGTTCAGTCGAACGCACTTTTGTTTGTCTTTGGCGGGAAGTCCAAATTGAAGAAAAATCAGCCAATCCGATTACGCTATTCGTGATCTTTCATTCTGATTGGTCAGGGAACAAATCTGTGCCCCGAACGAAATTTTTTGCTGTCTTGAGAATAGTTGAGAAATAAGGCCCTCACTGAAGCGAAAACAACAAAATAAATTCAATTCGATGAGATGAGTGCAAGTTGAAGGCACTGTATGTATCTTTTGCCACACAATAAAAATTTACAAGTTATTATAATACATAAAAATAGATACAATACAACATATACACATTAAGGCTAAAAACGGAAAAGGAATACACCCCCAATTACAGTGGCAGGGATAGCATTAAAGGGCCAAGCTGATCCTATTTCCATAATGGTCCCACTTTTGGAGTGAGGCTGGTTTTCTACTAGGCCTGGTCACTCTGAGAGTAATCCCTCAACGAAAAATTAGTCTGCAAGACCTGGCAACCATTAGGCATTTTAGCTACACGTTTTTTTCCTATAAGAAATTTGGATCAGGCCATAGCACTAAAAGTTTCTTAATTTAACATGAAGTTTTATCCATTTTTGCACTAAAAGTTTCTTAATTGATTTCTTATTTTTTGAATGCATGAATTGTCAATGTGGTCGCTAACACTGCTGCAGATATGTTTCTTGATATTTAAAACATCATATAGGAATAAACAGTGTTCTGTTATGTTGAAAACACAAATGGTTAGATAATATTGCCCAATAATAAAGGTTCAACAATCTATTTGCTTTAAAATTCATGCTTTTAACTTTGAAAAGTTTCTTAGTACTTCTCAGACATAGTACTAGAGTTTCTTAAAATTTTGGCCATTTTAGTACTAGTTTCTTATAAACCAGTTTCTTATGAAAAAAACATATATGCTACAAAAGTGTCTTGATCAAGTGATGTTGTTTATAAATTTTCTTCCAAAGGTTCAACTGAGAGATGTCAGAGCCTCTACAGTGCAGGCTGCATGCAATAACATGACACTGTGCGCAGAACTCACACATCAGAATTTTTTACCTGATAAGAAATTCCTAGGGCCTACAGATAGCTACATTTCACTTCATTTCATGTTTTCATCTCACTTATCTAACTATAGAAGAACTTTTATTTGGAACAATGTACTAAGTGAGCGAAAAAAACTTCCAACTTTTGAAAATTCATAGCAGCAAGACTACTTCACAGATTTGAATCATTCAAATGCTAGTCAAAAGCTGAAAGATTCAAGTATTTTTGTAATTTTAATCACTGTCCTACCAGAATTAGAAATATTGGTAAATTAAACTTTATAAAAATTTCATGGCTACAAAATGACGGAAAAAGGGCCTAAACATCGATCAAATTGCAAGGACTCTATTCACAGTGAACAATAGGCAATGGGCATTTCATTTCCCTCAAGTGTTATAAGACATCGATTTTCAAACAGATACAGAAGATTTTCAATCCCATGGCAATTAATGAAATGAGTGGAGGATGTCTCCACGCATGAGAACTTGCCTTTCCTTCATTATATGTTTTAGGCCATTTTCCAGTCATTTTGCAACCATGAAATTTGTGTAAAGTTGAATGTACCTTTATTTGTAGTACTTCTATGACAAAGAGAAAAACAACAAAGATACTTCAATATTTTGGCTTTTAACCAGAACCGGAATCATTTAAATCTCTTGCTGCTATCAATTTTCAAAAGTGGGAACTTTTTTCTGGCTCACCTGGTATGTTTCCTAAATATTTACCAGCAC
This sequence comes from Aurelia sp. 3 sensu Dawson et al. (2005), assembly GCA_964020215.1. Taxonomy (NCBI): domain Eukaryota; kingdom Metazoa; phylum Cnidaria; class Scyphozoa; order Semaeostomeae; family Ulmaridae; genus Aurelia; species Aurelia sp. 3 sensu Dawson et al. (2005). Next base: position 3,556,233 of record OZ026580.1, read on the forward strand.
CATGCTTGCATGCACTATGGCCATTTGGAGTACTTCTATTATGAGGATGTGTCTCAACCTACCTTGTTTACAGCATTAGCCAGCATATCAGCTCCAAGTTTTGAATCAACAAACACAACAACAGGAGGAAGGAAATGCCTTCGATCATTGATCAAATTGAAAAGTCTCTTCTTTTTTGATGTCTCTTCAACCCAAAGGATGATCTGTTTCACTGATTGATTCGGTATACTTGGTGGTCCAACTGATATAAACACTGGGTTCTGTAGCAATTTTGATGCAATTTTTTCAATCGATGCAGGGATGGTAGCAGAAAACATTAGTTTCTGGGATGATGCAGGTATGTGCTGGAGAATTTTATCAACCTGCAAAAGATGAAGATAAAGTCAATTTGCTGCGTAAAAAATAGATCCTCCAATATTCAGCTTCATTCTTTTGGTTCTTACCTTCTAATGTAGAAATTTTGATGCAGTCTATCTGATGACGAAAGTTTCAAAAATTTTGAAGCACATTGAACAGTACCTCAGAACTTTCTGACATTATTGAAACAAGCTACATTAATAAAAAAGAAATGAAAACACAGATCTTATGCACATTGACATGGTTCAGCTGCCTGGGAATTCTTAGGCTGATTACACACCTTAGTGTAATCATGAATAAAAAACACGACATAGTTTTCTTCTTGCCAGGAATGATAAGTTGTTATAACTATGATTCATTTCCATAGGCTTGCAGAAACAAACATGGCCTAAGTCACCTGCTGTTTTCTCAAACCATCCACCCAAAAACGCTACAAAAAGTGGTTTTCCTGAAGTGCTAGACTGCAAAAACAAGCTATCAGTATGTACTTGGGTAGATGTTTTCTCAAGCTATTAAAACAAACAACTCCTACCTACAAGTAATACAGGGGTGGAAAATATTTTTCTCTTTCTGGGACCGCAATCAGAAATTGAAAAATTTTCTGTAGCCATACAAGAAATATTGGAAACTGCTCATTAAAAAACTGACTACTTGGTATTTTAAGCAGGAAAGTATGATTTTGAGAGATGAAATTTTCAACGTCAATGGAATAAAATCCATAAAATGGCTCAGGAGGAACCACTTTATCCATTAGTATGCAAGTTTATAATTATTGAAAATAGCTATAATTAAAATATGATTGAACAGGTATCAAATCATTATAAGTGTCAAAATTCCACAATTTCTGCAATTCGTCAATATTAATCAAAGTGTTTTAGAAAACTTGTTACATTGGAACTGATCTTTTCAAGAATTCCTAAGAATTCTCAGGCAAGAAAAACAGAGTGCTATTGGCTATGCAGTATCTGTTGCAGCACATATTAAATAATGTGATTCACAAATCACTGCTATCTTATTCACTGATTTTTTGTCTCATACTTTCATGTTTTTAATTTTTCTCTCTAGAATGTTAGCATATTACATTGCACATTCTTAGGTGTGATCTTTCTCTTTCTGGGAGCCAAAATATTTTCTGGGACCAATGGTCCCATGGTCCGATACTTTTTCCACCCCTGAGTAATAATATTCTGCTTGTTAGGGATAAAAAAGATCTCATGCAGTAAATTTGCTCATTACTTTGAGACTTTGATTGTATTCCCCACAGGAAGTATTAGTGCAACCTTGAGAAGAGTTAGGAGAGAAATGCCAAACTGAAGCAACAAAAAAAAACATAAATTCAATGAGATGACCGTAGATTGAGGGCCCTACGGGGTGAGGCTAAGTAATTCTTTGGCAATGTTCTTAATCTCTTAAGAATTCTTGTTAAAGGAAATTTACAATTTTTCATATGGCTCAAGGATTCTTATCAAAATGCAAAGAATTCTTGTGAGCTCATAAGTGCATCAATGTGCACAAGTCTTAACAATTTTGTGATGTTAATGTGCACAAGACCTGTACTGTATGTTGATGACTGCATTTAGATTACCTGTGCTTGAAATCCCATTTGAAGCATTGTATCCACTTCATCCAACACCACAATCTGCACAAATCTCAAATCACAGATTTCTTCATGCTTTTCTAAAATTTCATTAAGCCTCCCAGGAGTTGCAATTATAATCTGAATTTGTTGGCCAAGTCTATGAAGCTGCTGTGGCAAGGGACATCCTCCAATCAATAAAGCAGTCTTTAAATTTGAAAGTCCTCTGCTGAAGAGTTTTGCTTGATCTTCAATTTGCATGCAAAGCTCTCTTGTTGGTCCTAATATCAAAGCAAGTGGGACACTGCAGCTATGATGGTTTGGTGATGAATTTTCTGTTGAAAGAAAAAAGAATTGAAATTAACAAGCTGCCTTCCAAAATTTACTATGAAAACAAGTGATACAGTTGGGGGTGTACCGGATAAGGCTTTTCAAATCTAGCTAGAGCCAGATATTCCGGCCAATATTGTCAAAATCTAGCTGGATAATTCAGCCAGAATTTTACTTATACCTCAGCAACAGCTGTATCATTTGATGGCTGATACAAGAAGTAAGGAATCTTAGAAAATCATTTAGAGTACCCAGACAAGAAGTTGCTGCACATTAGAAAATTGCTGTACAACCACACTCCAACCTTTTGTCTGACATCCTTCAGATAACAATCACAGCTTAAAGATCTTTGTTTCGTGCCTACTTTTATCAATATGAAAGTTTAATGGAACATATTTATGTTTAACATAGAAAAACACAATTTTCTTCCACAACGGGGTGTGCCAAAAATAAATGGACCACTCTGAAAGATGTGCACTTTAATCTTCTTGAATTAGATTCCAGGGTTTTTACATAAGTCTTTTTTACTTCCATTTCCTAGAACTTCTCTTGAAAGTTCTGTTTTCACAAATAATGAGAGTCATCAATATGTCAGTCAATTTTTCCAAGTACTCAACATGAATGGACAAAGGGGGCGCTCTTCATGGTGTCAGGGAATTTAGTCTCTAGAAAATACCATTTTACTAAAGTAATGCGAGCACCTATCATTTTCATAGCATAAAATTGAAAACGGAGCAATGTGAACAGGGAGCATTTTATCCAACAAAAATGGATAGAAACGAAAACAGAGCGGTGTGAACGTAGCCTTAGGCTTTCCACGATCATATTTGCTGTGTGTGCATCAAAGTAAGCTGACATTAATATCTACCTGTGGCTGCTGATATCCTGGTGATCATAGGCAATAAAAAGCTTGCAGATTTTCCAGTGCCTGTCTGTGCACATGCCAGCATGTCTCTTTTGCTCAAAGCAATTGGTATAGCTTGCATCTGAATTGGCGTAGGTGAAATGTAATTATTCTCCCTTAAATTATCATTCAGGGTCTTTGCAAATCTGCAATGACTAAATTCCAGCACTGGAGAAACTAAATCTTCCCCTTGTATATTAATCTCCAACTTATTCCTTAAAAATTCTACTTTCTCTTTTGTTAAATTCTGAATTGTCCAATGACTCTCATAATTGTGTCTTTCATTGAAAAATTGATGAAATAACTCTGCATCAATTGCATTTCCTAAACCAGGGTTGGACTGACATTCATCCAAAGAGCAACTTGCCTCTTTTATGTCATTACTATCTTTGTCACCTTCTGCTTTCATTGTTTTGTCCTGCTTTCCAAATTTATTCTTAACCTCTAATCTTTGATTGATACTTCTTTGTAAATTTTTCATTTTACATTCAATACTGCAGACATCTTGTTCAGTCCTGTCACAAATATATTCTCCATAACGGCCACAAATAACACACACTGGTTCATCCTCTTCATCAGGGTTAGGCCATCTTTGTTCCTCACTCCTTTCAAGAACTTTATCATCTTCTTCTTCATCTCCACTATTACTCTCAGCTTTATCAAGTATATTTTTGTCTTCCTCTGATATCCTCTCAAATGGAAGCGTTCCTTCAGTCTTCAGTGCTTCGGTTTTTGTTCTGTTTGGTTCATCGTTATCATTCAGCCATCTTTCAATTTCTTTCCCACTCCTTTTGACGACTCTTTCATCTTCTGCATCATTTCTACAATTACCTTCCACTCGCATCGGTTTACGTCCATCTTCCCCAAACTCTTTTCGAGCAGCAAACGTTCCTTCAGCCTTAACCTGTGAAGTTGTCTGACGAAATTGCAAATCATCAACTCGAGTTTTGTTTAGGCCCACTAGCTCTTCCTCATCGTCTTGCCTTGTTTTCGTCAACACCTTTGAGACTTTGGCATTTCTCTCTGCAATCGTATCTTTAACCTTTTTCTTTGTCACCGAAAGCGTCCTTGGCACAAACATATCTTCTTCGTAAAAGACTTAATTTCTTACATTTTCCTGAACAATAACTTTATCCACTTGCAGAAAGGTTTGAGATTAGAAATCGATTGAAGTGGATTGTAGCCTCGTTTTGCGTGGGGAAGAGGGGAAGGGGAAAATGGAGGTGTGGGGGGGGGATTTCGAAAGGAATTTGGTCAATTTCCCAGACTACAAGAGCTTTTTTGAGGAGATTTCTTGACCGTACGAAATAACCAAAACCTTCACTGAACATGATGATATATATCTCTTCAAACACTATTCACAACATGATGTGCTAAGACAACAGAAACACTGAAACGAAAATGTAATCAGTGAATCTCAAAATAACCAATAACTAACTCTCTGGTGAATCTAGAAATCTAGCGGATTAGTAAAAAGAAACAATTTCCGTTGGACAAAGCGCTGCCATCAACATGATAATAACTATCTAAATATCGTTCATCAAGAATAGAGGGGCCCTTGCTGAGGGGGGGGGGCTCGGGCCCTAGCCCGGTAGCCAACTTGCCAGTCCGCCCCTGATAACAACAATATCCTGGACAGTTTATCCAACCAAGAGGATAAACACTGGACTTGTCTTTTCCAAGTCTTACTTTCTTTCGTCAGTAGACTGAGATGAAATGTGCTGTCGACTGATGACAGAAAGTGAGTTTTGGATAAGTCCAGGATAACACGTGCAAACATATTAGAAAAAGTTGGTCAGATTTTCGGCCTTTTTCGAAGGTCTCTAGTCTCTAAAAGAGGGTTTCTTGAGAAAATCTTTCATGAATTCGCAGTGGCAAGGCCGGTTTCAGCTATGCAAACTTTAAAATGTATTTTAAATGGATGTCCATCATTAAATGATATCATCTTGATGTCAAGGCAGCTGTACATTTCAAACAGGGACTGTTACTTCCCATTCTGACCATGGGTTGTAGGAGAAATCTTAGGCCACCTACTACTGAATATCATCTGATGAAAACACATCACCTTGTCTCCTTCTTGTGTTTGTCTTTCTCAGGCAGCAAATAAGCTTCTTTCAGGCGCGCTTTCAAGTCTAACACACTGCAAGCTTTTAGGCCCATCGTTTCAACTTTGGTGGGTTGAAATTGCAAGTTGAAACAGCGGGCCTAAAGCCTTGCAGTATGTTAGACCTGAAAGAAGTTTATTTACTGCCCCAGAAGGTGCAGAGAAAGGCAAACACAAGACGAACACAAGGTGATTCATATTCTTTATGCCTAGTTTATTTTCGTAGCTAGCCTAAGACTTCTCATTCAAGCCATGCTCTGACAAAAGGTCCTGAGGACAAGGTTTGCTTTCACAAGAGAGGAGTATCTAGACAACTTATCAGGCCCTTCGAAACAGAATTTATTTTGCTGGGCTGAAACAAGGTGCGAGCGAAGCGAGCAAAAGTAGGGGTCCGGGAGCTTGCCCCAGGAAAACTTTTCATGACCACGCCTCTTAGATCGCTGGAAAATACCCCGTTTTTTGATAGTCTACACGTTTTTTTTTTATAAGAAACTAGGATCAGGCCATAGTACTAAGAGTTTCTTAATTTAACATGAAATTTTGTCCATTTTAGTACTAAAAGTTTCTTAATTGGTTTCATATTTTTTGAATGCATAAATTGTCAATGTGGTCGCTAAAACTGCTGCAGATATGTTTCTTGATATTTAAAAGATCATATAGGAATAAACAGTGTTCTGTTATGTTGAAGACACAAATGGTTAGATAATATTGCCCAATAGTAAAGGTTCAACGATCTATTTGCTATAAAATTCAAGCTTTTAACTTTGAAAAGTTGCTTAGTAATTCTCAGAAATAGTACTAGAGTTTCTTAAAAATTTGGCCACCTTAGTACTAGTTTCTTATGAACCAGTTTCTTATAAAAAAAGCGTGTACCATTGAAAGAAGTAAAGGATCACGACTGATGGGAGTCTTTCCAGGAAATTTTGAATTTTTGAGTTGTATATATGACATCAAAAGATATTGCATTCTTGATAGATACTTTTAGCTTCGTCGATAGAATATAAGTTTGAATCTTCATCCCAAGACCTTGGCTCTCACAACATTTTTCGCTTACAGAATCAACAAACTGCAGCAAATTATTGGGGGGGGGGGGAGCTGAAGCCCGCCAACCCCTTGCTTCCGACGAGCCTGCTCATTGAATAAGAGGCAAAGCGTCACTTGCAAGAATTTCAAAGTTACAAATTTGAGCAACTGACCTCTAATAACAGTTAAGAATTCACAAAATTCTCTATCGCATTCTATATACCACACAACACACCAACAACAAAAATCTTGGGCAAGTTGTCAGGGTATGAAAAGAAAAGATTGCACATGGCAGTCTCGTAGTATTCAGGTAAATCTTACCTGACTTATTATGGATGAGGGTGAGGTATATCTGTTAAAAAGAACCTATACAGGCCCGTCGGAAAGAAATTGATATTGGGGGGGGGGGGGGCTGAAACGAGGTGCGAGAGAAGCGAGCAAAAATGGGGGTCCTGGGGCTTTCTCCCAGGAAAATTGTTCATGACCATGCCCTTTAGGTCGTTGGATAACGTCCAATTTTTGGAAAATGTGCCATTGACGGAGGCAAAGGATCATGACTAATGAGGGTCTTTCCATGAAAATTTTGAAATTTTTGACTTGTATGATATCAAAACATATTGAATTTTGGATAGATTCTGGTAGCTTCCTCGAATATATACGAGTTTGAATCTTCATTCTTAGGACCTTGGCTTTTACAGCCTTTTTCACTTACAAAATCAACAAACTTCTGCAAATTATTGGGGGGCTGAAGCCCCCCCAGCCCCCACTTCCGACAGGCCTGCTATATTCTTTGCAGATACTCGTTGTGAGCAGGGAGATCAAGGACTGAAAGAAGCTCAAACCGTCTTTATAGGCAGGCAAGCAGGCTTGTTTAAACAAATTATATCTTTAAACGCAGCAGCAGCGCTGACTGCCACCTGCTGGGACCTTCCTTTATGATGCACAATCATATTTATATAGAGCAACTGTAAAATAAATCCCGTATGCCCGCAACCGTTCTCTGACTCATCTATTGCATGCCCTTTGTTGCAAAATTCAAACAGAAAAATTCAATGTTCAAAAAGCTTATTCAGTGTTCAAAGATTTCATTCAATGTTCAAAGATTCCATTCAATGTTCAAAGATTCCATTCAATGTTCAAAGATTCCATTCAATGTTCAAAGATTCCATTCAATGTTCAAAGATTCCATTCAATGTTCAAAAATTTCATTCAATGTTCAAAGATTTCATTCAATGTTCAATATTTTCATTCAAAGTTCAAAAAGTTTATTCAAAGTTCAAAAAGTTCATTCAAAGTTCAAAAAGTTTATTCAAAGTTCAAAAAGTTCATTCAAAGTTCAAAATGTTCATTCAAAGTTCAAAAAGCGTATTCAAAGTTCAAAAACTTCTATTCAATTTACAAGGACAAAGACATAATTTCCTTCCTTTGACAGCCTCGCCAGCCACCAAGAACTGGCGAGGCAAAGTGAGGAGCAAGGACGGGGGCTCTAATTACAATCTTCAAAAAGCACAAGGTTGAAGTTCTGTTTTGAAAAGTTTCTCCCTCGATTGGTGTTTGTGTTTTTTGTGGAACAAAGAGGAATGCAGAGGAGCTGAGTTTATTTGCCAATCTTCATGTTTACTTCCTGTTTCCTCGTGAGTATTACAAAGGAAGGTTTTTTGAAGTCTTTCCAATGTTTACATATTACTAAAGTAAGTAATATGAGACAGTGGAGATAAAATATTTTTGCTAGGCAACCCCCCAAGGGGGACTCCCTATTAGTAAGCAACCGTCAGACATTTTTTGGGTTTGTAAAACGTTGTCTAGTATACCTTTGGGTACGCTATTTGGTGCATAATCGGTATAATTTTGGGGTTGCTGATGAGAAAATTTGACAAGATGAGTGCTAGGCTGACTTTTTCACTGAAATATCGCAGGGTTTCGGCCGAAAATGCTATAACATCTTTAGTTTTCATGTACCATGAAGCTATGAGTATATTTTTGGGGTCTAAAACTGTCTAAATTTAGTATATTTTTGGGTTTTTCAAAAATATACTGTCTGACTCCCTTGTCACATGCCAATAGAAGTCCCCCCTGGGGGCTATCCATTGTTAACTTTGTTTGCAACTAGGGTGTAACTTTGATTTGAATAGGATATTTTTAGGTTTTCTGCTCTCTGCAAATGTTCACCTTGAGTATAGTTGGGACTTGGGATGCCTCGAACCAACTTATCACAATGAATAGTTTCTTAGGATATATTTTCCCAGTACTAGAGTTTCCTAATTTTTGGCAGTCTGAGAGTCAAGCCTCTTATAGGTAGTTTCTTATAAAAGTGCAAGAAAATAAACGATCTGCTTTGCCACGACTTTCAGAGACCTTAATGAAAGTTCCCGTTGGCTGCCTCAAGCATTAGCCAATATTGCCAGGCAAACAAGTCAATATTTCCCACATTTTGTGAGAGCAAATCGTTTGCCACTCAGCCAGCATGGACGGGAAACGTAGCTTCGTGGCACATGGAAAACTATGGAAACCTGTTGGCAGGTAAACTTGCCCTAAATCTATTTCACAGGACGGTCTGCTAGCAGAATTTCGATTGGGATGTGCCACCTTCCAATTTAATACCGGCAACATTGAATAGCTCAACTCCTTCACCAAAAGCTTGCCCATCTTTTGCTAATATGACACCAGTCACCAAACCACCACAGTTGCAGAGAAATAATTCTCTGGCTCTGGACCCAGGATTTTGCTGTGCACTTTGATAAGAACCTTGAAAATGTATGTCCCTTCCTAGCCGTAGGAACAGGCGGCACTGAGGGCACGTACCCCCAGTACCCCCAGGATTTGGAAAAAACGAAGAAGTGCCCTTTTATTTTCAGAAATTGTTCCGTTAGCTCAAGGAAAAAAGTGCCGTGCCCCAAGTTTGAGATGCTTCTTGCAGCCATGAGTGTGCCCCTGAGGTTATTACTGATGCGGATAAGTCTGTTCTGCGAAGTGAGTTGATTGTAGAATAAATTTCATAAATTTCGTTCGCCTGACCCATCCAGTTTCGTATTTTGCAAATGGTATTCATCAGTCCCAAAGACCATTGGAGAGGGACAGTCAGACTTCCAATCGGTCTGAGAAGTCTTTTAGAATTGTGGAAAGAGAGTGTGCAGTAAGTGACTAAAGGCTTTAGATGCCGTAGCCGTACACTGAACAAACTTTTGAACAACAAAAAAGCTTTTTGATCAATGACAAAATGGTTTAAATATTTAATGAACTTTTTGAATTGAATGAAATTTTTGAACATTGAATGAAATCTTTGAACTTTGAATGAAATCTTTGAACTTTGAATGAAATCTTTGAACATTGAATGAAATCTTTGAACTTTGAATGAAATCTTTGAACTTTGAATGAAATCTTTGAACATTGAATGAAATCTTTGAACTTTGAATGAAATCTTTGAACATTGAATGAAATCTTTGAACACTGAATAAGCTTTTTGAACATTGAATGTAAGTTTTGAACACTGAATGCAAATTTTTGAACACTGAATGCACGTTTTTGAACGCTGAATGTAAGTTTTGAACACTGAATGCAAATTTTTGAACACTGAATGAGAGTTTTTTGAACACTGAATGAAACTTTTTGAACATTGAATGAAAGTTTTTGAACATTGAATGAGAGTTTTTGAACACTGAATGAAACTTTTTGAACATTGAATGAAAGTTTTTGAACATTGAATGAGAGTTTTTGAATAATGCTACACATGGCGTGCCATACTCATCCTAACTTAAGGTTATGGTAAATATTTGTGGATTGGATTTGCTCTCCTAAAGGACAAACTATTAGCCGAATCCAGTTAAACTCTCCATCATTCGATTCGTAAGAATTTAGGAATTCTCTATATATCAAAATGATTGGTATATATTCTTAAAAGGATACTTACAGTCGAGGCAAGAGTAGTGTGACCGATTGAAATAGATTATGCGAATATTAATCGTAAAATAATTCAATATTGATTTTCAAGAATCAAATAATAATAATGTTTTCATTCAACTGACAGCCCCTAAACTGTGTTAAGTTGGACAATAGTTCAGCGGATGTGTGTGCTTGAGGAAGACAAAACAAGGCATTCAATGTATTTAGCAGTACGAGGGCCCTTACACCACATGTCATATCATTATTCGAATTATTATTCGATTAATAATCCATTGATGATTTGGACAAATCAAATATTTTAGGATTATGCTGGTCACACTACTCTTGCTTTGACTATAATGCTAAGAAGACTGTACCACTTTCAAAAACTATTCGCTATTTTGTCCCCTTGCGTTTGATGTAACAAAATTTAACATATACCAATAGAAAGTGCATATTCTACGCTACCAAAGGGTCTCTCAGATTTTCAAATTCCTCCTTCCTCTAAAAATTTACGTTTTCAAATACTTACATATCATTTCTCTATTGGCTATAAACGACGGACCAGAGGAAGTTTCGAGATTCTGAGACACGATTTAAGTTGTTTCGATCGCGGACCCGTGGCATGTAATTTGAGACAGAGAGTAGTTTTAACCTCTATGTTCAATTGGCCTCGAGGTAGTCATAGTATAGTCTTTTGCTCCTCGGGGTATCGTTTCCAGTAGTATTGTATAGCTGTATGGTATAGTAATCTTGTAGAGTAGTGTAGGTTGTAAATTCATATTGTAATCTTTTAATGGATATAAAAAAAAACACGTTTTGTTCCTTGAAGCCTGTTCTGCAAACGTGCAAAATGCATATCCATTCGATTGGCTCATTGGATACAAAATATTTTTTTCGTACCTGTACCTTAGATGGTTTTTCAATCCTTGCAAAGGGGACTTCTATTGATGCTACTTACCATGTAAACAGCCAAGCAAAAAAGAACCAAAAGTTAATCAGATTTGATTAACATCGGAAATTTTTGTGTGAAAACTGCAGTTTCTTTCTTTTAATCGAGATTTCTCCTTTTTCAAAATTTCTTTTACTTCCAAGGATGGTATCTTTATGTTTCTCAAAAGCTGGGCAGCTGAGATTTGAAGAAAGCCAAAAATCAACATTTTTCGCCTAAAAACGTTTATCATAACCTAAACCCGCCCTCCTCAACTCGGAGTCTGTTAAATGGCGTGCCCTACGTGCCCTACGTGCCCTCGTGCCTTCGATGTTGGCGTGCCCTCGTGCCCTCGTGCCCTCGTGCCCAAATTATCGGCGTGCCCTCGTGCCTTCGATGTTGACGTGCCCTCGTGCCCTCGTGCCCTCGTGCCCAAATTATCGGCGTGCCCTCGTGCCATCGATGTTGGCGTGCCCTCGTGCCCTCGTGCCCGCGTGCCCAAATTTTCGGCGTGCCCTCGTGCCTTCCATGTTGGCGTGCCCTCGTGCCCTCGTGCCCGCGTGCCCAAATTTTCGGCGTGCCCTCGTGCCTTCTATGTTGGCGTACCCTCGTGCCCTCGTGCCCTCGTGCCCAAATTTCTGGCGTGCCCTCGTGCCTTCGATGCTGGCGTGCCCTCGCGCCTAAATTTTCGGCGTGCCCTCGTGCCTTCGATGTTGATGTTCAGGAAACCTGAGCAAAGAATTTGAAGTGAAAAATTTAAAACATGGATAAAGTTTTGTAGAGATAAACATCTACGGAACTTAACAACAAGCACACGTGACGGTATCTAATTAATGATAGGGACATTAACGGCTAGGCTGCACCAAATAAAGGAGATAATTAAGGATAACACGTGGTAAAGTGGACTATTTTGGAAGTTTTTTAAGGATACGCAGAAGAGACTGCAGCTGAGGGCAAACTTTTCAACTTTGTTTTGAAATTATGTCCTTGGGTAAGTTTATCCAGCAAAAATGTTTTTGAAATCTTTTTCCACTGTCTTACAAAAGAGGTTTCTCTGGAGACCACTTCGCTCAGTTCATTTTACCCCGACACGGGGTACAGTGAACTACTGAGCAAACTTTTCAATAAAACCAATCAAATACCAGGGGAACCTGGAATCGTTATTCACTTTGCGACTCTAAGCAGTCCTTTGCATGTCAAAACCAAAAAATCGAATAAAATTAAAAAGTGAAATGGTGGCCTGTGTTGAGAAGAATCTTTGCAGAATCAATATATTTACCAAAAACTATTTTTGGGTACAAATTTGAGTCACATACTGAATACAAATCGATCGATAATCATGGGAATACACATAAGAAAATGTTATATTGCACATAGATACCATATCACCACGGAGAGAAACACTTTTTTCGAGGTAGTTCACTTTACCCCGAAACTTCTCCCTGAGGTAAAACCAAAACTACAAAAAAAATCTTATGCAGTTATCAAGCTCATGGTTATGACTATCTATCTTTCCTGTATCGATAGATATCCTTGTTTCATCAAATCAAACAGAATTCTTGGATCTGTAACTGCATTTGTAAATGAAGGTCAAGCCTTGAAAGTACCCCCGTAGTTCACTTTACCCCGTCTTACCCTAATCATCACAGAAAAAAATTGAAAATTGCGAGCACTTAAAATGCAGGGTACGTGGTGCAGTCGTCAAAATAAATGAAAAGTCGTCAAGTTCATGTCAGATGTTATCCATCGTTTTAAGGTAACACAGGCACGAGGCACAGTGGGCCAGATTACGATTTTTTTGGACATAAATCGCATAAGGCATAAAATGGTAAAGAATGCTATAAAAGTTGGAAACATACGAAGAAAAACGTCGTTAGGACAAAATTTATTTGCTTAGTTATTTCTGCAGTTGTCGGAAAATTCTTCTAAGTCCTTATTTGAAACAGCCAAAGTCAATGCATCAAATAACTTCTGATAAGTACGTACCCATAATAAGGAAAGCAGAATTAATGACTATAAATCGAAAATCTGAAATGATTCTTAAACAAGGACAGGCTTTGAAATAGACTTGGCATAAAAAATGAATAGAATTTGACATCGATCTGAGAGTTATTCAGCAGTGCCCTATTCCCTATACACCTCAATTTTGCCGTGGCAATAACCATCGTTGTATTTTCTACGGCACCTCTCGGCAGCCAAATGTAAGTCAAACGGTTAGAGGATGCTTCAGTGCTTGTAAATATACAAAGAAGACGTTTGGCGTTTACAAGCGAAATTTTGAACTTAGCTTTAAAACACAGCGTACAAAGTGCAGCAACGTGTTTCTAATGTACTTTGAACAAAATCACAATTTTGGAATAGGAGTCTGTGCTCAATCGAAATGCAGTCAGTCACACTTAGATCACTGCCTGTGAACGTTATGAAGATGCTATCGAAATGCCGCTTGCAGACAAATCGGTGCCTGAAGACGCAGTTGGTAAATTTGAAGTTGAAAACAGTTAACGGCTTGAAGTATTCAATAACAGTTAGCATCCCGTGATTTGAAATTGATTAATTAATAGAAAGCAATGTTTTCGATAACGTTGAATGTGATTTCCTTACTCGATGAGGCATATGATATCAATTTCCACTGATAAAACTATTATTTAAATTTTTTCATTTTTTTATTTTTGTCCACCCTCTGGCCCACTGTGCGAGGGCACACCGAAAATTTGGGCACGCAGGCACGAAGGCACGAGGGCACGCCAACGTTGAAGGCACGAGGGCATGCCGAAAATTTGGGCACGCGGGCACGAGGGCACGAGGGCACGCCAACATGGAAGGCACGAGGGCACGCCGATAAATTGGGCACGCGGGCACGAGGGCACGCCAACATCGAAGGCACGAGGGCACGCCGAAATTTTGGGCACGAGGGCACGAGGAGATTGAAGGGCACGCAGGGCACGCAGGGCACGCGATTTAACAGACTCCTCAACTCGGCAGTTGAGAAAAACCTGAAGCAGCCGATGGCGAGATGTTATGATGCCAAGATGGCATTATCGAAACCCAGCGTGTGCTGAAAACTATACAACTACCCTATATAGCGTTTTGAACTTATCTCTTGGTAACCTGACAAGGTAACCGGGTAATGCTCACATAGACAGACTCTAACTTGGATCGATGCGACTTTGGCAGAAGTTTAAAATGGCGTCACGAGACGATTTGGCTCGCCCAATGCACAGTTGTCTACTATAGAACTTCTCAAGAATCTTTGCCCGTTTTCCGAGTTGTTGCCTCTCAGCACTTTGTTTATTGCCAAGTAACGTACCCTGGGTGCTAGAGCCTCGCTAATTACGGAAAGGGAAGGAGGAGAGAAGGGAAAGGAAAGAATTTCTCCCCTCTACTTACAATGTTCTCCCCTCCTATTATCTTTTATTTTCGTCCCCCATCTATTTATGAAGGCTCTGGTACCCAGGGTACCAAGTAACATTAAAGGGAATAGACATAGGTATATCTCATAATCGCTATAAATAGGCCAGAGAAACGCCCACAAATCCATTGTTTCTTTAGACACCATTTACACTGTGCCGGATAAATTTTATTCGCATCAAAATTCGTTCAGATAGGTGGTTTACACTAGACCTAAGCTATCTGCACGAATTTGAGAGCGGCTATCCGAACAAAATTAGTTCACTTAGGAAAGTGGATTAAATTACTTCACATAGCTATCTGGTACAGTGTAAACGGTTTTATCCGGATAAATTTTATCCACATTCACTGTGAGGTTAATTTTGATCCTCAACGAGGCTTCTTCAATAGGGGGCAGTCAAACTCATGAGTGACGGAAGTAGCGCCAATCCCGTTCCTAGTCAAGAATGACTGCATTCGCGAATCAAATCATACTTTTACCAATCTGCTGACCGTTCTTCGTCAATGCAAATCACATTAGCTTCCTAATTAGTAGGTTTCCCTCCTCTTTTCCAACTCAGCTACTTGGCAGTTTTAACAACAAATGTACCGAGCTAATGTACGTTTACAATTTTCTTTGAAGTCGAGCGAGAAGCAGTTGATGTCGATTCTTGTCGTGGGAGTTTACATTGTTTGGTGCATGATTTTGGTCACGAGATTGCAGCTATCTGGTACAGTGTAAACGGGAGCACAAAGTGGATAAAATTTATGCGGCACAGTGTAAACGCAAATCAATCCGAACAAATTTTATGCGGATAAAATTTATCCGGCACAGTGTAAACGGGGTCTTAGCTACACAATGAAACCGGATGCGTCGAAGCTGTCGAGCACAATAGATTATATTTTTGACCTGGCCCGGGCCAGCTTTTAACCATGTCGATTCCCTTTAACTGTCATCTTTCAGAACTTGTCCTGTTTCTTTGAAATTAAACGAATTCACGATCCACAACTTGAAACTCTTCAAGTTAACATTGTAACATCATTTTCTCGCGTTTTTTTCTTGCAGCACATTTTGCAGCAAAATGAAACGAAACTTCTGCGTGTTGTTTTGTTGGTCCAAAAATACAGAAACGGACTTGAAACCGCGCTGAGGAGTGGTAGTTGCTGGATACCAGTAAGGAAATACTCATTGGTCGAATACAATATTTGGTCACTCATCATCGATATAACAATAGATGGGCACCATGACAACAGCATAACCAATACCAATATGAAGACGAGGCGAGATGAACGTCGCACACCTACATCATGATGAGCAGTTTTTTGCCTGGTGGTTAAATCCTCTGATATCTGATTGGCGTTTGTCCTGAGTTTCTTCACAGTGATGATGTAGAAAGCAAGGATGGTGACGATGACAAAAATCGCTGTGATGGCGATCACTTTTGAATGCAGGAATGTGCTAAGAGCGCCGATTATTGGTGATAAAATCCAAATCGAGGCTATGATGATGTAGCCTCGTTTTTCAGTCATGAAAGTGCTGTATGTATGCCGTTTAGAAACGCGTAAATATCGGTCATAAGCGATAGCCATCATGGACAGTATTGAAGCAAGTGAAATTGTGTGGACGAAATATTGACAAACGCTGATAAGTACACAGTCCGGATGCTCATACGTTGCATTTAGGCCCGCTAACATTGGGAAAATTAACGTCCCGGTAATGAGATCGCTCAAGAAAAGCGAGCTGAGAATTTTATAAAATGGTCCATGAAGATCTTTCGATACAATCAACGTCGCAATAACCAATGCGTTGAGGATTGTCGAAGTGACTGCAGTAATGACGTATAAGTATAGGAATGCGCTAAAATAGGTCGAAGTTTCATCGTTGGTTCGACGCAGTAAGACTTCTGTGCTCAAGCAGTAATCAGTGTCGTTCGAAGACATCTGTGAAAGGAAAGATAGATACAAACATCATCATCATCATCGAGAAAATAGGGACTTTAGGCAGCCAGGACGGCAACGCCAGCCAGAAAGTCGTCTTGTATGATACAAACCGAGTATGATTTCCCACAAGTTACCTTCATATGTCCTTACACAAGCCAAGACAAAATCTCCTTCTTCATCCATATACTTTGGAACGCTCCTTTTCCTTGATAATTAACATTTAAAATGACTGAGTTTCACTCTGAAGATCCAGATCTGAAGAACAGCACGTTAGAAAAAGGATTTCCAAGTTGTGCAATTGCAAAGGATAACTTTACAGACTCTCAAGGGAAGCAAATTCGAATGAAAAACAAGGGGTCTTTTCAAAATGAAGGTTGGAAACAAAGGGAAAATTTTTAGAACTTTAAGAGAAACTGCCAAGCTGTATAGCAAATTCTGCTACAGGACCAAGATAAGGCTCAAATCCTTACTGGTTCTCAGAACACGCGAAAATCATCCAACCTTACGAAAATCAGCCAATGGCATCGCCGCTTCTAGCCCCTTGAGACAAAATCAGTCGTTGGAGGTGAAGTTTCTAGTACCCTCACAAAAACTGAAATGGATGCTAAAATATTGCAGTTATTTGAAATGTTTTTTGATAAATCAGTTGCAGAGATATCCATCCAGAGTTGTTTACATGTTTAGGCAAATATCTTATTTGGGGCCGGAGTTGCGAGCGTTTTCCGGCCAAGAAAAATGGACCTTTCTTCGAAAATTCATATAAATTGTTAGAATAGAGATATATCGTTGAAAATTTCACAGAATATGTACATTAACCTGGGCGATAACCCAGATGCATTTGGCTTCCTACGATCTCAAAATATTTGACAAATTTCAGTGATTTCCAACAGGCAAGGCAAATGGGCCTACGCCCATCCTGGGTAGAAAGCCATTCTTGGGCCTGGAATCGGCCAATTATACAATCCTTAGAAAGGTAATTCACTCACCGTTGACTCCAGCACCAATTTGAGCTCATTTCTCCATTACATTGGGGCTAACATCGACAGAAAGCAAGCTGTATTGTGCGAATTTGAAGAAGCTTCCACGTTCCATGTTATATCGAAAAACGCAACAACTCTCCTCCACTGTTTACAAACACTCGAGGCAGTGGTGTTGCGACTCAAGAGAAGTATTGTGTCATTGCTCTGCAATCCTGAATGTTTAAAATGTATTTCTACATTGTTTGAAACATGAAATACCCTTGTTTTGAAAATATACGATAAATGTAAAATGGAGAGCTATTTAAAAAAGTCCTTTGTAATATAAAATAATTTTGACATTTTTAAACATTCCCAGGAGGGCAGGGCAATGACATCATACTTCTCTTGAGTCGCAACACCACTGCCTCGAGTGATTGTCAACAGTGGAGGAGAGTTGTTGCGTTTTTCGACATAACATGGAACGTGGAAGCTTCTTCAAATTCGCACAAAACTGCTTGCTTTCTGTCGATGTTAGCCCCAATATAATGGATAAATGAGCTCAAATTGGTGCTGGAGTCAACGGTGAGTGAATTACCTTTCTAAGGATTGTATAATTGGCCGATTCCAGGCCCAAGAATGGCTTTCTACCCAGGATGAGCGTAGGCCCATTTGCCTTGCCTGTTGGAAATCACTGAAATTTGTCAAATATTTTGAGATCGTAGGAAGCCAAATGCATCTGGGTTATTGCCCAGGTTAATGTACATATTCTGTGAAATTTTCAACGATATATCTCTATTCTAACAATTTATATGAATTTTCGAAGAAAGGTCAATTTTTCTTGGCCGGAAAACGCTCGTAGCTCCGGCCCCAAATAAGATATTTGCCTAAACATGTAAACAACTCTGGATGGATATCTCTGCAACTGATTTATCAAAAAATATTTCAAATAACTGCAATATTTTAGCATCCATTTCAGTTTTTGTGAGGGTACTAGAAACTTCACCTCAAACGACTGATTTTGTCTCAAGGGGCAAGAAGCGGCGATGCCATTGGCTGATTTTCGTAAGGTTGGATGATTTTCGCGTGTTCTGAGAACCAGTAAGGATTTGAGCCTTATCTTTACAGGACCGAGCCTGAACCATAATTGATCATTGACAAAATTGAAAATGGAATTTTTTGTGACTAGTTATATAATCAATTTTGATGATTTTTCAAAAATACAGCTAAAGCTCTATCTGATTTTCAATTTGTTTTGAGTGGGCTTGTCAGGATTTCTAGCTACTGAAAGCTAATATAGGTCCACTGTGCATGCCGCATCCAGGCATGGGACCCCTAGTTTAACGTCCCTTCCAAAGAACGTCGAGGTGAGTTGTGAGGTCAGGCCTCTGAGGTCACCCATCCAGAGTTTGACCTCGCTTTACCGTGCTTAACTTCAGTTACCTGACGGAAACTGTTTTTAAGCCACTCGGCCGCTCACCCCGTAAGCAGACTAGAGAGTCTGGTACCCAGGGTAGTTGAATCTACAATATACGGGATAAAAGAACCAAAGAGCTATCATATATATCCTTTTCATTTGATTTTGTGAATAAGCCCCTTTCTAATAGCCCCCTCTCTTTTAGGTCCTCTGTCTGGAGTCACAGGGAGCCCCCATAAAAGTAGCGAAAACCTGACAAAATGTGTCCTCTGCCAGTGACATCTGCGAAGGAGCAATGAAGAATGGACGGAAAACGGAGCGCGTTAGCGTTGCGCTCCGTTCTCCGTCTCCGTCCATTCTTCATTGCTCTTTCGCAGATGTCACTGGCAGAGGACGCATTTGGTCTGGTTTTCGCTACTTTTTAAGGGGGCTCCCTGTGTCTGGAGTGTCCGGAATTAGATAAGACTTCCCCCTCCCGGGGGCTTAATACAGCTTTTACGGTATTTAATTTCTATTTGTTTATTCAGTAGATCTGGATCTTGAATCTTTTAAGGAGGGTTGCCCTTCGGCCGAAGCCGTTTTTCAAGGGGTCCTCCGATAAAAACTTCATTACAATAAACAGTTAAAAATAAAACTGGAATATAAAAAACCATAATTTAAAAGCCTATTTACAATAATACAGTATTTACAATGGAAAGAAAAACATAACACTTTATTGATTTCTTGAAACCATTCAGGGAGGATGCCGTCTTTGACTCAGCAGGAAGGCTATTCCATAGTTTAGCTCCCCGGAAAGAGAAGCATTTTTGCCCATTTGCTGAATTTTACTTTGGCAACCTTAAATCAGTCTCAGTGTTCCGGAGGTTGCAGGAGGAGCAAGCTGAGTTTCTGGTAGACTTGCCCCAAGTCTATTTCGTCATCTCCTAATTTTCCCTTTCCCAATTTTTTTTGGTTGACGAAATAGACTTGGGGCAAGTCTAAGTTTCTGGTGAAGACGTTGCACATGTATTGCGGAGCCAAATCATTGAGCGACTTGAAGAAGTTACACTAATAAGAACTGAAATCGTAAATGAAGCTTTTCTTTGCTTCTAGACCATGGTCTTCGCTAATAGCTTAGTTGCAAGACTTTGATGCCAAAGAAATGTACCTAAACCCTAAGAATCGACAAGCCTCATCCAGAAGGTGTTGAAAACTGCTCTGTTTAGACCATTTTCGAGTGTTCACGCGATGCTGCTTCAAAAAAGCGACGGTTAGAGTTCTGTTTTCAAAACCTACCGTTTTCAAAATCTGCAGTTGTAAAAAGTGCCGTTTTCATGTGAATGGGAGGCCTATCCGTCACTTTTTCATCGTTTTCAAAATGTCTCGGCATATCGTGTAAACGTAGTCTACTGAGTGGAAATCAGCCTGTCATCATTCGCATGCCTCATAAGAGCTTCCAGCAAATAACAGGATATTTCCCGGGGAACCGCGAGAAATGAGAGGATATTTCCCGGAAAATAGGGGTTAGGCGGATTTTAATCTTCATAGGGAAGATATTTCCTATTTAAAATGTGCATTGATATCTATTTTTAAATGTTACCTTAGATCTTGTTATGTCCTCGTTGCTTCACCATTCTAGCTACATCAGTAACATTTCTTCTCGACTATACAGCAGGCCTTGACAAGCATCAGTGCTGTTGCTTTTCATCAATGTTACGACGCTGCTAGCTGAGATACAGTCTGGTGACAATGAAACAAATGCAAATGTAGTAGCAATTAGAGAGATTAGCGGAAGATCTTACGGTTGCCTTGGCCGATGTATCGACCTTGAGCCTCTACACCTGTTTCAGAAGCGCTTTTTGTCTCGTTACGGCTCCTTTTGAAATGGTCACCATGTTACCGAAACAAGTGATTCCATTTTACAGCTTGCCAACGAGGATTTTGCCAGGACTTTAGCTGGATTGAATAAGATCAGATTAAAAACGAAACGAAAATGGTTTAAGATGCAATGTGCACTGATCATCTTCTCTTCAAAGTAACTAATGAGATGGTTGTATCTAGGAAATAGGTGCCTATCACTACACGTTCAACTGGTTTTAACACAATGTATCAGTTTGAACAATGTCCAGCTTGAAATATGACATTGCCGTGTTCTTCTTTGCCTCCGTTTCTCTCCAGAAATACCAAATATTCCATAGAATGCAACTTTTGTTGGTTAAACCTTTCTCATCTTGTCTCTAAATCCTTGCGTTGTTTTCTTAACCCTATATTTCATAAACCAGTTGTTGCCGCCAGAAAAACTCGAAATCTCCGCAGATTTCATACAAAGATTACTAAAGATTCCTCAAATAGATCAAAAATTAAAAAAATGACGCGGGAAGATAATTTCATAGATGTGAGAATTTAACAGAGAAATGAACATGAAAAAGAACATAAATTTCAAACATGTGAGAATTCATCAAAGAATCCGTGATGCTGAAAAACATCTATTACAAAGAATACGTAATTTGATGGAATAGCCCGTTAATCAAGCAACAAAGCTGAATATGTGTTGGAGATCATCAGTCATTCATAGATGTCGAAGAAAATCAATTTTATTGATGCGAGAGTTCAATAGGGAATTGCGGTTGAAAGAAAATATCCATTGTAAAGATGTGAGAATTCATAACAGAATCTGTGATGCTCAAAAACATCTATTACAAAGAATACTTTATTTGATGGAATAGTCCATTAATCATAAAACAAATGTTGAATATGTGTTGGAGGTCATCAAAAATTTGCAGATGTCGAAGAAAATCAATTTTATAGATGTGAGAATTTAATAGAGAATTCCGGACGAAACAAGACATCCATTGTAAAGATGTGAGAATTCATCCCAGAATCTGTGATACTCAAAAATATCCATTACGAGGAATATGTAATTTGAAGGGATAGTCCATTAGTCATAAAACAAACGCTGAATATGTGTTGGAGGTCATTAAAAATTTGCAGATGTCGAAGAAAATCAATTTTATTGATGTGAGATTTCAATAGGGAATTGTGGATGAAAGAAAACATCCATTGTAAAGATGTGAGAATTCATCACAGAATCTGTGATGCTGAAAAACATCTATTGATAGGAATATGTAATTTGAAGGGATAGTCCATTAGTCATAAAACAAACGCTGAATATGTGTTGGAGGTCATTAAAAAATTTGCAGATGTCGAAGAAAATCAATTTCATTGATGTGAGAGTTCAATGGAGAATTGCAAATGGAAGAAAACATCCATTGTAAAGATGTGAGAATTCATCACAGAATCTGTGATGCTGAAAAACATCTATTAATAGGAATACGTAATTTGATGGAATAGCCAGTTAATCAAGCAACACAAGCTGAATATGTGTTGGAGGTCATCAATAACTTGCCCCCACTAGGTGACTCTGCTTCTGCTAAATATCATTGCTTGAAACATATTTTCTCATGTCGTACTTTTGTAACCTTTTACCGAAAACATAGAATGATAATTAACAATAGATCTTATTACTTCTTAAAAAAGAGGTTTGGATCGAGCGGCCAAATCTGGTAAATTTGTGAAGGAAAACAACATAACCAACCCCGTTCTCGGTATACGCACATCTGGCTGTGGCATGAGGTTGTTTCGAATTTCAGAAGGCTTTTCAGTGTAGTCCAGTAGCTTTTTAAGTATAGTCTTCAGTAAATCGTGCTTGTGTAAATTTTTATATTGAAAAAAAAGAAAGACGGCAGACTGACACCCCCAAGATATGTATGTTCCTTGTGCCCACTGGGCGATTTATGTCATCATTATCATCTACCGCGATCTAACTGGAAAAAATTTGATAAATAAAATCATCATAAAGAAAACAATACAAACTATTATTAACATAATCCATAGCCACCAAGAACACTTTCGATTGTTCATTTCTTCCAGTCTATCAGATTCTTTCTTCAGTTTTTGAAAATTTGTTTCGACGAGCTTCGTCGATTTGTCTAATGTCTGAAATAAAAATAAATATTATCTTGAGTCCCTAGATGGTCAAAGAAAATTTTTTCATTTTCCACGAAATGCCAACCTCCTCAAAGAACAAGCTCGGGGTTGGTATAATTGTTGATTATTCAAGAGATTACACTGTTGTGGTTGTGAATGGTGTGTAGTTCCTTTTTCAATATTTTCTCCTTTAGTTTGCAAAGCTACATGATTCAATCTGCTAAGAAGCGCGAAATGACGTCATTTCTAAAACGCCATTTCACGTTGATCCGAACGAGGCTGCGAA
Source organism: Aurelia sp. 3 sensu Dawson et al. (2005) (assembly GCA_964020215.1). Lineage (NCBI taxonomy): Eukaryota > Metazoa > Cnidaria > Scyphozoa > Semaeostomeae > Ulmaridae > Aurelia > Aurelia sp. 3 sensu Dawson et al. (2005). Next base: position 3,579,290 of record OZ026580.1, read on the forward strand.
ATGTGTTGATTTATCCCATTCACATTGCTAGCCTCCTTATAGCGCCTTCGCACACTAGTACAACGTACAAAATGGCGACAATATTTGGCCTAAGTTACGAAGATTCATCTTCCAATCTATGAAAGTTGGAGGCATCAAAACTTGGAAAGAACTCACGATTGGTGTTCAGGAGTTGGTAAGGTTGCTTTTTAACAAAAACTTTATCAACCCCGAACATGTCCTTTAAAACTTTATTCCAAGTGTGTCAACTGAGAACTACTCAACCCATTGACTATCTAAACATATTAGCTTTAGTGGCATTTTATATCAATTAAAAAATAAACTACAACTACTTATAAAACTACAACTACATTAACTGTGACATTCATGGCGAGGAAAGACATGAGGTCGCCGGGTCCTCATCATGAATGCCACTTACGATTCAACTACAAATTTGATTAAAAAAACAAAAATTAAGTAGAACGAATAAAGGGGGTGCTGCTGCTACATTTCGACATTAATTTAACCTTGCCGAGGCCTTGATGAAGGAAATGGTTGCTTCTAATATTATTCTGTTTGCAACTGTACCCAAATTTTGATCACCAAACAAGAGTAAAGGACAAAGTTCCTTCGGATTAACATCGGCAACAGAAGCGCCGGCAAGGGGGGGCAAGGGGGGGGCGGTTGCCCCCCCAATGTTGAAAAAGATGGCCCTCGCAATTCTTCCGAATTCGATGAGAAAAATTGGGGGGGGGGGTAAGCTCATATTTTCAGATGTGAAAAAATCACAAACATTAAATATTTCATGTGACAATTGGCTGTCGCACGGTCTTTTTTATATCACCGGATCGCTATTCAGAATTCCTGAATCAAAGAACACCGCTTTCAATTGCAAACATGAGAGAGAGTCAAAGCGTTTTCCAAGTCATCATTTGTCCGATCCCTCAAGACAAGGACAGTCAGCCCCTCTGACAATATGAAACAACATGGGATGTTTTAATGACATACTTTCATATTGATGCATGTTTTCTATACAAAATATTTCCATCAAAACATGTCAAAACACCTGGTCTCAGCAACGGAAGTGTCAAGCACTTGCCATCTATCCATGCGTCTGTGTCGAATCTTGGAAGTAAGTCATTTATCGTTGTGGACCGACGTATGCAGAATATTTATCGAGAGAAGAAGGCAAAAAATCATTTGACTATTGACATTGCTATGGACATTGACCCACCACCAGAAGATCTTCGTGGATACGATTACGATCCTCAGACGCCGTTGCCAGTCAGTCGGGACGCAAGAGAACATGTCATAGCAAAAGGACCCTGTCAGCCAAAAGATTGTGAGTTTCCGAAGGACAAGAATGGGAGAAAATTTCTGTTAAACTGGTACCAAAAATTCAAGTGGTTGGAATATTCAAAGAAAACAGACAAGGCATTCTGCTTTTACTGTAGAACCTTTAACCGTCAGGTAAGAAACCATCGCACCAATAATCAAGCTTTTTATATCCGAGGAGCATCTTGCTCATTCGAAAAAGCGTAGGAGATTTTTTCAGAACAAAAGGATATTTATGGACATTTGATGGATTTCACTTGAAAACGGATGGATTTTTGCCAAAGGTGCATGAGAATTTTTGAGAGTGAAATGCCCCTCTATTTTGATACTGACACATATGATAGATAAGATAATCGATAATCGATAATCCCAACACAAGAAGGACAAAGCATGAAGGAACACGACTGTCTCGGTCGATCTTGGTAGTACTTCCACCCATCTATTTGTGTCTTTAAGAATTCTACGTTTGCCTCCGTTTTCCTACAGATCATGTGCAAGTCCGACAAGGCTTTCATAACAAATGGATTTTCAAAATGGAAGAAAGCGGAGCTTTTTACAAAGCATCAAATGAGTGACTGCCATAAGATGTCTTTCGAGGCGCATCGCACTTGGCTACAAAAGAGACCTATCGACTAACAACTAGATAAAGAGGTAGCAAGACAAGAATCAGCAAGAGAAAATGAGGTAAACACTGCCAACTTTGTAGTTCGTTTCTCTACTATGACCTAGAGTAAATGCGTTGCACCAGTGAAATGAGCCTAACATACCTTCAATGAACTGTCCTTACTGTTTTGGGATACGTTTGAAATGAGATGGTAGAGACTGTTGTAATTTGTCTTTATGTAAAAACAGCTTTTAGGAGCTGCAGTAAGGTACCAGGGGATACAAGGCTGCCAAAATTGCAATGTGTGTGTACTTTTATAAGACACTAGTTATTTGCACCAGCACTAAAAGTTTCTTCAAAAAAGCAGTCTTAAATCTCCAATTTCATCTCTTTTACTTTCGTGAATATTTTAAAGCGAAGTTTTTTCATGCCTTTGAAATTTGTTCGATCTTACTAAAGTGCGCTTCGATTAAAAGTGATCTACAGGATGGGAAACACATGAAAATAAAGTAAAAAAAGGTGATAAGGATTTCCTCGATTTTTTACCAGTTCTGGAGCTTCATAACTTTGTTAGCGATCAGAGGGTAATCTCTTAGAAACCGTTTTTTATTAAAGAACCGTGCTCTGTTTGACATACTTTCAGGTCCGCCCCAGCCCCTGGCCTCAGTTGCCTGAAAGTTTGATATCTTTAACACTTCTTCTTCCTCCTTCAGGTCAAACGCAGACGTGTTGTGATAGGGCGAATCATCGACGTTGTCCGACTTCTTGGAAGACTCAATTTGCCGTTTAGAGGTCATAGAGAAGACCAAACATCCCGCAACAAAGGCATTTTTAGGGAAATCATTGAGCACTTTGCACAAAACGATGCCGTAATGGAATACCACCTACAAAATGCAAAAGGTATGGCTCAAGGCTTTCAAAGTCAACCGCGTCCCCAGGGCCTTTTGTCATACTAGGACTTTTCGTCTCCGTCCCAATGTGATAAGGCCTGGGGACGAGGTTGTTTCAACTCATACCACATCTCACTCTTGCCTTATGCACCTCTGCATCATTGGCATCATTGTTAGCATTTACGTCTGAAGTGCAATCTATTGCATTACTTCTCGGCAAGGGCCTCGCGCAATCCAAGTGAAGCAATTAGCCTGTATTAAATGCGATTAAGGATACCAAACTGTAGGCTCTAGAAACATCCATTTTGTACTGGATAAGTCAGGAAACATGGGGCATTTGACCCCAGGGGGTACTCCCTAACTTTCAGTACGGGGGGGGGGTCCATGCTTTCTTTGCTGACCCCTAAATATTAAGCCTAATGTTTTAGGGATCCCAAATACTGAGTCTAATGTTTTTGAGGTTCCATGATTCTTCCTTTTTTCAGATTTGTTGACTCAACATGTTGAATTTTTGTCCAAGTTGTAATTCACAGACCCCAAATATTGGTTTAACGTAAAATTTCGGACCCCAAATATTGGCATGGACCCCTCCGTATTGAAAGTTATGGAGTACCCCCCTGGGCATTTGACAAAAAGTTACTTTGAAATTCCCTTCTTTAGAAACTCCTTCTGTAGGAAAATGCTAACATGAATTTACCGTCATGATAACATGAATAACATGATAACATGATAGCATGTAAGGCTAACATGAATTTATCGTCGAAATTGGTCTGTCCGTTGAATAATTACGAGCGATGTTAGTGAAGTGGATTTTGCGAGGTTCCTGAATAGGCTATCAATAGGATCCATAGTTATGGTTTCTTCACTAAACTATTACAAACATTCTGTTTTTCTGCAAAAAAATGAAACAATTAGGCACTTTGTTAAAGCAAAAAGTATACAAATAATGACACTCTAACCTTGTATACCAAGGGGACCTTCAATGATTATTTATATGGAGCACTTCTTAAAGCATTTTTATTCGGCCGATCTGTGAATTCACTTCAAAGGGCAGCATATCAACTTTGATATAAAATCATCTTTAATAGGTAATACCACATATCTGAGCCACCAAATCCAAAATGAAATGATCGATGTTGTTGGCACAGCGATTTCGGACGAAATTGTTCATCGCCTCAAGGAAGCAGTTTTCTTCGCAGTAATTGTCGACGAGACACCGGACACTAGCCATAAAGAGCAGCTGTCAATCACCGTCCGTTATGTGCATGGCGAAAACGTCGAAGAAAGACTGCTTTCAGTGAAGAAAGTTGACGAAACATCGAGCGAAACGTTGTTCAAAACTGTTTGCCAAACATTCGAGGAGCACCACATTGATGTCAATAATTTAAGAGGACAGTGTTACGACGGAGCGAGCAACGTATCGGGTAGCCACACGGGTCTTCAAGTGAGGCTAAAAGAGCTTTCACCCTCAGCGATGTTTGTTCATTGTTATGCACATGTGCTCAATCTTGTGATTGTCGACACCATGACCAGTAATCGAACAGCAAGAGATTTTTTCGGAGTCCTTCAGAATTTGTACGTCTTCATCCAAACGTGCACAAAGCGCCATGCAGTATACGCAAAAAAACAAGCAGAAATTCATGAAGAAGAGCAAAACCCAAAGCAATTTCAAGTGCGTACATTAAAGAGCCTGTGTGAGACCCGCTGGGCATGCAGAGCAGATGCCATCAACACAATCAACTCTTCGTTGAAAGCAGTTTATCGAACCCTGCTGGACATACATGAGACAGAGAAAAAGGCAAACATTGCAGCTGAAGCAAAAGGTCTCTTGGCCAGCATCGATTTTGACTTCATACTTTCCTTAAACGTAAGTCTTTCATCTATTTGTGTTCTTTGTATTTAAATCCAAAATCGAAGAACATGAAGAACAGTCTACTTCATTATGTTTCAGAATTTAACGGACATAATGATTTGCATCTTTTTGAGTAATTCCCTTGAAGCTATTAGTAGAATATTTGATATGAAAAATCCCTGCCATCAATGCAAGATGTCGAATGTGAGTGGAATTTGCTTGCATTTAGATTTTAGACTGGCCTCAACTTTCAGAACTCAAAAAATGCCATGGAAAGGCTGTGAAAAGTTTAAAGGAATTGTTTAGCAGGGGTGGAGCTATCGCTTGCTAAGTTTCGTCCTCATTAAATCTAACTGTAAGTAATATACACTCACTTTTGTAATTAAAAACCTTAGTAGCCTTACCCTTTAAAAAAAGGGGGAAAGAAGAAAGAAAAGAAGGGCATTGTAACCTCCTCCATAAAAATAAGAAACCCCACTGACGCCAAGTCCTTGCAAGAGACGAAGTGTATACTCTGGGTACAAAGTGTCTAAATGTTAACTAAATTCATTTTTCAAGGTACTCGATCATGTGCTGAATTTAAGCAAAGGAGTATCAGACAAGCTGCAGTCCGAAAACCTTGACATTATCACTGGTTGTGACAGAATCGAGGACCTACTTGTTGCTGTCAAAGAAATGAGGAACGAGACGTGTTTTGAGCGCTTCTGGGACAAGTCAACTGAGACGTGCGACCAGTTGAAGATTAGAATGCCTGGTGAGAACAGAAGAAGGAAGTTACCAAAGAGGATAGATGACCGACCCGAGACGGCAGTCCAATTATCTCACAAAGATCAACTGAGAGTCAGCTTCTTCTACTCGGAAAGTATGAATTAAGTTTCCTTCATTTTTTTTACATGCCTGAGATTCAATAACAATTTACCATTGCATTCAAACAAATTCAGTTTTGCAGACTTACCATTTTAGCCCTGCCCAGCATAAGCTGACATCTGCTATAAATTAACACAGTAAAATAAAGGCAAATTTTAGCATCAACAAGGATCTCATTTCTTTGTTGCGTTTGGCTGCAAAAATCATGGGACGGAGGTAAGTAGTTGGAGAAGAGAAGTAAGAGGAAGAATTTTTACTCTTTCTTATCAAAAGCTCAGTTTTGACGATAGCTTCTTCAATTTAAGTAAGCCCAACTTTTTGTCCCACTCGAACCTCACCAAGCTTTTCTCTCTTTTAGATACTTGACCTGATGACCAATGCCATTGAAACGAGGTATGGCAAGGAGAACAGAGCAGTTTTGAGAGGATTTGGATACCTACATCCATCCAGAATTTCTCAGCAACATGCTTCCAAGCATGTCAAAGTTGCAGCTGACTGGTACGAAGCTGATATCGACAATGAACGTCTGGAAAGAGAGCTGCAGCTGATTCGTACATCGCTACTTGTTTCAGAAATAATCGAAAAAGCAGAGGCAGAAAAAAGAAGACCGTCTTTGCATGATCTACATCGTGCCCTCCTTAGGGAGCCTGAATGTTTTCCATCCATTGGAAAATTGTGCAAACTGGCATTAACATTGCCCCTAACATCTGCATCCGCCGAGCGATCTTTCTCAAAGCTAAAGATCATAAAGAACAGACTTAGATCTACTATGGGACAGGACAGATTGAATTCCTTAATGCTGATGTCTGTTGAATCAGACATTACAACGTCTTTGGACATTGAAGACCTCGTAAAACGGTTTAGTGACAATGCTCCCAGGAGATGGGACTTGTACTAATAAGTTCGTTACCAATATCGATGAACATCATTGAAGTTTTTCAAATTGTTTATGATACTGTAAAAGTTCCTTTTTAAGTCAGCAGCTTGGCACTGCGGGTGTAAATTTTCCGAAAAATCTCCTCTATGAAATTTCATTTTTTCCCGGGAATTTTTTAACCTCAAATAAAAGATCATGGTGGTGCCATTGCTTTAGATTTCTGGCTCCGGCAGAACTTTAGAGCTCTTCAACTATTCTATGTTTGAGTGGTGTATTAGAGGTCACAAGAATTTCTGGGGATGGGAATGTCGTCGTTCTACCGGTAGGACATGATTTTCTAATTGTGGCACAATAATTGTGTTACTTCAGTAGATTCATTTACCTTGATGCCAACCTATAAAAGGGCGTTTGTCGCATTTATAGCCAAAGTAGAGGGCGTGGCCCAAGAAAAATTTTTTCGGGCTCCGCCCTAGACCCCGCCATTTTCCGCCCCCCCAATAAAAAATCCTGGCGGCGCCACTGATCGGCAACATTAAATCCATCGATATCAGTGAGCTAGTCAAAGAGATCTTGGCACAATATGTTGTATAGAGGGCAGTGCAGGAGATAATGTTCATTGTCCTCTGTACCAGTGCCACAGACACAAATTGGACTTAAGCAGGCAAAGTTATGTTTAGATCTATGCCCATTTAATGCACTAAATTCAACCCTAAGCTGGGTTAGAAGTTTGATACCTAGGATGTCACAAATGTTGTAGGTAGGATCTTTACTTGGCCGTGACATAAACTAACCAATAACATATCCGATGTTGAATAATGATGAACAACGTCTAAGTTAATTGAAGTAGACTTAATTGACTTAGACTTTATCTGTCAAGGTCTCTTTACACCCATTTTAAAGTCAAGTGATCAACTTCACTGTGTTATCTGTAAAAATTGATTGGGAGCTTGAATGATCCATCTTTGAAAACGCCGAAATGTTTTCTGACCCAAAAAGCACTTGTTCAAAATGACTTTTGCATTCATTTACTTGCCAAGGACAAATAGGAAGAAGAAAGTCTGTCACTGCTGCTGGCTGAGGAAGAAATGCTGGGGCGGGAGCAACTACAATATGCGTACGTAATGGTGTGAGAGAGATGAGGTGTGAAAGGGAAGCGAGTATCAAAATTGGAGAAAATTGAGAAAGCATGGTATGCCTTCTAAATGCAGCATTGAAAATGCCCAAGTCGTCCTGTAAGAAAGAAAGTGACGACTTGTCGCGAACAGCTCCTCATTTACTATTGATAACTATGTGTGACCTGACTTGACCCGATGTTTGTAGGACATAACCGCAAGGAATTTGAAAACCAAGGGGTCAGTTGTGACTGTCAACGTAGGGACACTGTTGCGGAAATGGTAGCGCCAATATCTAAGCATCTGTTCATTTTGACATTTAGCCATTTATGTTTCAATTTTGGTTTCCTCCTGTCATTTCCCTTCAGGGAAAAGCAGTGTCTTGTCTGCTACTGGTCAACATCATGATCTAATGTACCACCTGCTGTACCAAAAAACTGTCTGGCCATCCAGCTGTGTTATCCAGCTGTGAGCTGTTCGCAACAAGTCGAAAGATGGCCTAAACATCGATCAAATCACAAAGGACTCCTAAAGTTGAATTTACCTATATGCCTAGTGCTCGTGAGACAGCGAGAAAAATTACAAAAATACTTCAGTCTTTCAGCTCTTAATTGGAATTTGAATCATTCAAATATGTAAAGTCTTGATTAAAGAATCTTCATATCATCCCAAGAAATAGTCCCGTTTCCTTCCATTCTCTCCTTCTCGCCGTTACGTGTAGTGCTGTGTTCGTGTTTCCTGTTTTATGTTACCATGAGGTAGTCATAGTTTTTTGCTCCAAATGGTATTGTATTAGTAGTAGGGTATAGTATTTTGTAAGTAGTGTAGTTGTAATATGTATTGTAATTTTTTAGATTGAATGAAAAAAAATATGTGAAGTGCCCTTGATGCTCTCATGTGAAGTGCGGGGTGAGTGGCCGCGTGGCTTATACAGTCTTCGTCAGGTGACTGAAGTTAAGCTTGGTCGAGTGAGGTCAAACTCCGGATGGGTGACCTCGGAGGCCTGACCTTACAACTCACCTCGTCGTCCTTCGGAAGGGACGTTAAACTAGGGGTCCCATACCTGGATGCGGCATGCACAGTTGGCCTAAATTAGCTTTTAGTAGCTGGAAATCCTGACAAGCCCACTCAAAACAAATTGAAAAACAAAAACAAAAAAAAAATGCTATAAATTATCAAAAGTGGCAACTTTTTTCTGGCTCACCCGGTATATAACAGAATATCGCAGCCACCGCTTCTTCACTACTGATGAAGGGTTACGCCCGATACGTTCAGTGCATTTAATTCCTGGCATTTTAGTTTAACTGATACGTAAAGTTATATCTATTTACTGAAACTATTGCCGTACGTCATTCTCAACACCTTTTTAAAGTGAGAGTGCTGTGATTTCTAGTGAAGCTGTGGCTAAAACAGCGAAGAAATATCGCTGTTAATATCCCATCGAACAAATATGGATGAATAAAACAAAAACCTCTTTGTCTGATTTGATGATGTTGCTAGCTGTGATTGACGTGTGTTTCATACTCTGTGCCATTTTGATCATCTCCTCCGCAAGCTTTTCTTGAGCAACATGGTGATGTTTCATGATATCATCTATGCCTTCCTTTGTCGCGTCATCTTCTAACGATTGTCCTCTGGAAGTAAAAACTCCTTTCATCAAATACAGATAAAGATAACAATAATAACTACAAAGTTTCTCTTTTTTTCTATATTCAATATAAACTTTACAATGATGAATTACCTAAGACAATAACTACGAAGCACTATACCACTCTACAAGGACGATACCAGGAGAAGCAAAAATATCATGTCTACCCCCTGGCATTTAACATAGAACACACAAGACCTAAAATACAACTAATTATACGGCACAAGATGCTATTTAGCGAATACAAAACAAGATTTTACAGATAAACGAAAAGGAAAATATTAAAGGAGAGGGGAGAATTTGCGGACATGTTTTCATTACCAACTTATTCAAAACGTTTGGAGGCCTGGATATATTCTAGCGTTGCTGTGAGATTTTCGCATTTGAATCAATTGATAATTGTTCATGGCCATAGAGGATCATCTTTAGTAACTCTTCATTTGAAAGATTTATCAAGCCATGAGGCAACGGTATCGCGTTTACACTGTTGAGAAAATCAAGTCTATTTGCATCATACGTACGGCAGAGCAGGAAATAGTGTTCCGTATCCTCAACATCATCATTCCATTTAGTTTCTATTTAGGAATAGTTACAAAGTATAACTAATATAACACTGATGGAACGAAACTAAACAAATATCGGGTGAGCCAGAAAAAACTTCCCATTTTTGAAAATTTATAACACCAAGACTACTCCACGGATTTGAATAATTCAAATTCTAGTTAAAAGTCAAAAGATCGGAGTATTTTTGTGATTTTTCTCGCTGTCCTACCAGCACTAGAAGTATTGGTAAATTCAACTTTATAAAAATTTCATGGTTGCAAAATGACGGGAAAAGGGCCTAAAACATTGATCAAATCGTAAGGACTCTATTCAAATCGAACAATAGGCCATGGGCGTTTCACCTCCCTCAAGAGTTATAAGACATTGATTTTCAAACATATACGGAAGATTTTCAATTCCAAGGCCTAGAGGATATCTCTCACCCATGAGAAGTTGCATTTCCTTCATTATTCTGTGCGAGAAGTCATTTATGCAAAGTGTATGAAAATAACGCCCGATCCAGAATCTTTCTTAGAATAGCTAAAATGTCTATTCATCAAGTGTTTTTCGTGTTTTGAGTTTTCGAAAAATGGCATATTTTCAGAATTACCCCGCATTAATGCTAAATTCCGGTAGATATCGTTTACTGAGATCGTGATCCATGATGCAAATTAAATGAAGTGGTTATGTTAAAAGAGTCACCAATATTTTAGAGATTATGTTTAATCATAAAGCAAACGAATCACTTTACCTTCTCCTTCGTAAGTCATTATTTGCATCATCGTAACCTGAAATTGAATCAAAAGAACAAAAATTACATGATGCAAAAAAGCTATCAAAACTGAATCAGTATGACCTACGGGGGTTAACTACTACCTCATACACCGGCACGGGATGTGCCATTTTTTTGGATGCCTTTTTCAGGTAGGTAAAGAATAAATTTTTGGGTGTCATTTTTGGCAAGATCATAAATAGACTTCAATTTGGGGTGCCATTGAAAAAGAGTAACTAAAATTTGATCAAATTTCATATGCTTGGTTAGAATTTGGAATTTTTATAACAATCCTAAGATATACATTTTGAATGGTCTATAAATTCTGAGGTGTGGTTTCTGGAAATTTATACCGTCTACAAGTCAAAGTGACACACCCCCGTTATCTGCCTCTTGAAGTTAGCCCCTGCGCAGGATGAAAGGTTCAGATTGTGCATCAAAATGCACTGGTGCTAATCACTAATTTATTGTGCCACCTTATGTACAAAAGCGATTACCAAGTATGGAATACAGCAAACTGCATGGTTTACACTATCGAAACATGGCAATTTAAGAAGCAGATGGTGGATTACCTAAAGAAAATATCGTACTTACCTAAAAGTTCTCGTCTCATTTCTTTGTGATGTCTTCCTTTGGATTGAAGAAGAACATCTTTACTGATATCATTTATATATTTCTCATTGGGCTTGCTTCTGTCATGAGTAAGATTTGTACTCACAGGAATCAGGTTTTGGCAAGCTCTTACTCGTGATGTTGATGAAGGCTAAAAGAAATAAACATTACGAAGAATGCTTGTCACAAGAAACAGACCACAACAGAAGAAATCATTTACTTTCTGGTTTGAAAATTCACAGATTTTCACAACACCTTGGACTTCGCTTTTTTCAGGATTTTCCAACAACATGAAATGTAAGTGTAAAATTGTACAGGGTGTCTCAAAAAAATTGTTTGACGTTTGATTAAATATTGAAAAATAAGGACAACATGAACAGGCTCATGGAAAGATAACCCTGTTCCTAAGATTATGAAATAATCTTAGAGACTAAAATCGTGCAAATCGGTTGAAAATTCACTGAGTTACGAGCTCTCGAAGATCAAAAATATGCGATGGCAGAAACCAGAGACCTCCATATTACGTGTAACGCAAAAAGCTCCCAGACCGAGGTAAAAGAAGCTTATTCAATATCATATCTCTCGTTGATATCAGAGCAAACCAAATTGGACTTCCAAAGTACTTTAATCCTTGCGATCATTGACAAAATTTGCTTAACATTGCAGATGTCCAAAAACAGTGATTCAAAACAGAATCGACGAGAGACTGAATCTGTTTCCTCAAAGCATCCATAGGCTTGACAGATAGGTTATCGAAAAACCTATTCAAATCCCATTTGGTTCGCCTTGACAAAATTTGAGAAATAACGGAAACAATGGCCTATGGGGTTTTTACCGAAAATGCCATTTCAAGGCCTCTGGTTTCAGCTTTCGCACAAACTTGAACTTCAAAGGCTTGTAATTCCATGAATTTTTAGCGGATTTGCAAGATTCTTGTGTCAAAAATTAACTTAAAATCTCAGCAAAAGGGTTACTTGACCAAGTGTCCATTCAGCATAAGTGTCCATTCTATCAAACGTCGAACAATTTTTTTGAGACATCCTGTACCTACCCTATTATGTCTTTTAACCGAATGGCTAGAAAGGACCTTTAACTACTTTGTAATAGTACTACAACATGACCAAGACTTATGATGATGAGTCTCTTGTATCCCTGCGGTATCCCTTGCTCAACTGGGAAAAATAATGAACCTGTGAAAAAGCTGACGCTATTTTCTGCATTCACCAATCAAGCAATCAACCTATGATGAAATCACGGCCTCAAAGCTCGACTCACGCACAGTAATCCAGGTCGACGAAATTATGGAATAAATAGGCTGGGAAAAATAATGAACCAGTGAAAATGCTGACGCTATTTTCTTCATTCATCAATCAAGTAATCAAGCTATGATGAAATCACGGCCTCAAAGTTCGAATCACGCACAGTAATCAAGGTCGACGAAATTATGGAATAAATAGGCTGGAAAAAATAATGAACCAGTGAAAAAGCTGACGCTATTTTCTGCATTCACCAATCAAGCAATCAAGCTATGATGAAATCACGGCCTCAAAGCTCGACTCACGCACAGTAATCCAGGTCGACGAAATTATGGAATAAATAGGCTGGGAAAAATAATGAACCAGTGAAAATGCTGACGCTATTTTCTGCATTCACCAATCAAGCGATCAAGCTATGATGAAATCACGGCCTCAAAGCTCGACTCACGCACAGTAATCCAGGTCGACGAAATTATGGAATAAATAGGCTGGGAAAAATAATGAACCAGTGAAAATGCTGACGCTATTTTCTGCATTCATCAATCAAGCAATCAAGCTATGATGAAATCACGGCCTCAAAGTTCGAATCACGCACAGTAATCAAGGTCGACGAAATTATGGAATAAATAGGCTGGAAAAAATAATGAACCAGTGAAAAAGCTGACGCTATTTTCTGCATTCACCAATCAAGCAATCAAGCTATGATGAAATCACGGCCTCAAAGCTCGACTCACGCACAGTAATCCAGGTCGACGAAATTATGGAATAAATAGGCTGGGAAAAATAATGAACCAGTGAAAATGCTGACGCTATTTTCTGCATTCATCAATCAAGCAATCAACCTATGATGAAATCACGGCCTCGAAGCTCGACTCACGCACAGTAATCCAGGTCGACGAAATTATGGAATAAATAGGCTGGGAAAAATAATGAACCAGTGAAAATGCTGACGCTATTTTCTGCATTCACCAATCAAGTAATCAAGCTATGATGAAATCACGGCCTCAAAGTTCGAATCACGCACAGTAATCAAGGTCGACGAAATTATGGAATAAATAGGCTGGAAAAAATAATGAACCAGTGAAAATGCTGACGCTATTTTCTGCATTCACCAATCAAGTAATCAAGCTATGATGAAATCACGGCCTCAAAGTTCGAATCACGCACAGTAATCAAGGTCGACGAAATTATGGAATAAATAGGCTGGAAAAAATAATGAACCAGTGAAAAAGCTGACGCTATTTTCTGCATTCACCAATCAAGCAATCAAGCTATGATGAAATCACGGCCTCAAAGCTCGACTCACGCACAGTAATCCAGGTCGACGAAATTATGGAATAAATAGGCTGGGAAAAATAATGAACCAGTGAAAATGCTGACGCTATTTTCTGCATTCATCAATCAAGCAATCAACCTATGATGAAATCACGGCCTCAAAGCTCGACTCACGCACAGTAATCCAGGTCGACGAAATTATGGAATAAATAGGCTGGGAAAAATAATAAACCAGTGAAAATGCTGACGCTATTTTCTGCATTCATCAATCAAGCAATCAAGCTATGATGAAATCACGGCCTCAAAGTTCAAATCACGCACAGTAATCCAGATCGACGAAATTATGGAATAAATACGAAAAAATGAAGTTTCGAAAACATCCAACTTTTTGCATTACCATTGAAGAGGATATCCTTAGGCTTGAAATTTTCAAAATCAGATAATCCACTGATGAGGAATGGAATTTTGAAGTTTGTCAAACTTTCAAGTGGTTGTTTACTTTAGAATTCCCGGTACAATGTAGCGTTTTGGGCCAAAGAAGTGGTCATCATTCAAGTCGCGTTCAACATGTTTAAAAATGTTGTATATTGAGTATAAGATCGTGGGTTGATGGACACTGTTTGATGCTTACCTTTTGTAGCAAATTTCGTCAAAAATTGCCACATAAAGTTGAAAAAAATCTGGGTAATTCTAGGCGTTAGGTATTGATAGATTAAAATATTAGAACCTATGTGGAGCATTCCTACCAAAGGGCTCGTTTCAAATCGTTCTACCGGGTGAGTAAAAAAAAAACGCCCGGCGTTTGAAAGGCTACTGCTCCCTGAATGTATAAGCAATGATATTTTGCAATATTTGATTGAATAGCTAACATGTTCAATTATTTTTAGAAATTTTCCTGACTAAAATCGGTCACTCCGTTCAGATTCTGTGGGCAATTTTCTAAAATGAGTCCCTTTGAGAAACCTTGAAAATTACAAGCAAAAGTCCCTAATGTGTTTACCTCACAGCGATGACTTTCAGCACGCTTTAGCACGTCCTTTAGTTTTAGCAGGTTGAAAGGTCTTCCCCTAGTAGGACAAAATACATGAGCACATCCAAAAGTCATTGTTGCTAAGAAGGAGAACAAAGGGAAATTTTGCTTGCTGTTTTCGCTCGTTTTTGCAGGTTTTCGAGAGGTGCTTTCTGCAGGAAATCTCCTATTTCGACGGGGAGGAATTACCGATTAAAGCCCGGTAAATTACTGAACCTAATTTGATATATCGGGGTTAAAACAAGACAGTTTTCAGCATCATTGCTCTGATATTTAGGGATCCGAATTTTTTCAAACCCCGGGCGTTTTTATTGACAGGGTACAGGGTGTCTCAGGTGTCCCTGCATAGTTATTCGATCAAAAGCTTTTTCGGTAGTTTTTTCGCAAACTCTCACCCGGTAGTTTTTTCGCAAAAAAAGTTTGCAGACATTCAACATGCAAACTGATACCCAGCAATAGTTTTTCTATTTTTCAGCAGGATCCTTCCTGAGTTACAAACAATTTCTTAAATATTATCAATTTAGAAGCATTTGTTAGAACTTTTAGTTGTACTTACTAATTTTTCAGCTTGAACTATTCCTTGCAGAAATTCTACTTTTCTTTTGTATTCTCTGAGAATGTCATCACTTGGTTTGCTACAAAAATGACTGGAAATTTCAGTACCTCAAGGAATAATCCAAGTTACAGACATTGTCCAGGATAGAGACCTGTTAAGCCCAGGCTAGAGAGAAGTGGAGGTAATTCATAGCAGCCTACCTACAACAAGTAGACGGCACATAAGAAGAAAACAGACATTGTAAGTATTTTGAAAGAATGCAGGCAGATAATTTCCAGACAAATTTTCAATGTAAGTTTCTTTTGCTATACCAGGTGAATAAAAAAAAATTCACAAGTTTGGCAGGCTGTGGGATAAAAATCATGTGGCCAGTCTTCAAGAATAAATGCTAAACTATCAATCAAAGCATGAACCATAGGACACCCAGTGTGTAACAGTTTAAATTTATATCGATAGCGAGCCACCTTAACTTATTGTTTTTTATGTCTTGAACTTGTTTTTACTTCGTACACAACCACCTTTCAATGTTTTGCAATTTTGAAATTTTCGGTAGTGAGCCACCTTAAGTGAAGATCCACCTTATCTTGTAAAGCTCTTTCAGGTAAGAGCATAGAAAGAACGTTGAGAAATTTCATAGAATTCTTAAAGCTAGCTGATGGAGATAAATAGCTAACTCTGAGGCTTTACATTATATATTATAGGGCCAAATGAAGCACTGTAAATTTTCTAGCCAAAGTATTCATCAGAAACCAAAATATTTTCTCAGCAATTCTCAACTCTGAGGAACTGATGCACTGCACAAGCATTGTATCTTGGGGCCTCTGCAACCTATTTCTGTTTGAAATACATATTCTGAAAATATTCAATATCTTTTCTGTGGTTACATATCATTGCTTGTAAGAATGGTGTGTTTACTTTGAATCTAGACAGCATATAGTTTGCAGTATGTAGAGACTGTATTAGCTGCAATGAAATTGCTGAGATTATCTAGAAACTGCCTTACCCAGTTAGCCTTCCAATTTCTTGTAGCTGCACAGCTAATGCCTCTAAAAACTGCAAAAAGAAAAGATGAGGAATCAAAGAATACAGTAGATGTTCTCTAAATCAACCTCTACATCCATCTGATAGTGGCTTGCAGCAAACTATTTGGAATTTAATCAAAAGTTGCAATTTGCAGATATGGAGTTGTGGAGATGTTTGCAAGCCTTGATATGAAAACAAAGTCTTTCCATTGCAAGATTGATCAAGATCACAAGCCATTTTGACGTGAAACGTGAAAGTTGAGCAGCGCACACAAGCCAATTCTCTTTAGAGACTTTCATCAAAGGCCACGGGAAATTGTCACTTTTTGGCGGAAATATGCAAACGAAAAGCGAAAAACTAACAACAAGAATAATATCACATACAACCTACACATTCAATGAATAATAAGCAAGTTCCATTGTCAATAACCCCAATCTAGGAATATCTACGACTTGCATCGTAAGTCCACGGATGGCCACAGACACGGCAGCTTGTCCGTGGATCAACCAGTATGGAATGAAAGGTGTGTGCGCCGGACATGTCCAGCGCACAGCATTAGTTGATGGCGCACGAATCGGCGCACAGAATGCGATTTTATGCTGGTGTAATACAACGTTAGGTATAAATCTCCGGGTTCATGGCGCACACAACCTTAGGTATAAATATCCGTCCGGCGCACGAAAATCGAACATTCCATACTGGTGGATCAACTGTTTTCTGTGGATTTTTCTGGATAAATTTTGCCACGAAAAAGTACACGGACATCCACGGACATTTCCGTGGACTCGAGACCCTCCAACTAATGTTCTCGATGGCAAAAACTGTGAAATTTCTACGAAAATCTTACTTAGGACTTTTTACTTACTTTAGCCTTATATTAGGCTAGCGCCATATCATCAACTTGCACGCACTATTCAGTCTCTTTGATCATGCCATCAAACGTTTCTTGCATATTTCACAATAAAATAAACACAGTAAAATCAGACTTTTTTTTACTCATCTAATTCCCTGTTTTCGGTGGCATTTAAATTCATCCATCATGGCGCGGAGCACCAGAATATGGAGAAGCCAGAGCGGAGAGAAATTCTATTTTTGCCAGAATATGGAGAAATGTTATAAAATGTACTACTTTCTCTATGATTGTCCTTCTTCGTAATCAAACAGTTCTCTGTGTTATTGTAGGTATTTTAACATAAGGGGGCTGCTCAAAAATCCTTACTGTTACCATTTTCCTTCTTTTTTGTAAGTTTTGGTCCGTTTTCTAGGCCCTCTTTTCTTTTTGTACATATGGCCATTAATAGCTTCCTTTGAATGTTTTACAGGTAATCATTTTAGACTCATCTTCTTAAGCTGTTTTTCTTTTTTCTGACTCTTACTTGATCAAAATTTGAAAAATATTTGGTCAAATTCACCATCTTCAAAGTCTTTGGCGAGAATATGGAGAAATTTCAAAGTGGGGGTCAATGCAAAATAAAAATGGTGCGATAAACAGGTGGTTTTAATTTACATTTATAAATGAAATTGACGAGAATCTTAACAACATATTTACTTTGAAAAAATACACTTTGGAGCTTATTGCTCTTTGGCCAGAATATGGAGAAATTTCCGCCTATTCAAAATAAAAGAGGTGTGATAAACGAATGGTTTTAACTTGCATTTTATAAATTAAATTGAAGAGAATCTTTGCAACGTATTTTCTTTGAAAAAATCAAACGAAACCTTGAAGAGATACACTTTGGAGCCTGTTGCTCTTTGGCCAGAATATGGAGAAATTTCATAGTGGAGTGGGAGCATACTCAAAATAAAAACGTGCGATAAGCGAGTGGTTCTTTATTATGCAATTGAAGAGAATCTTAAGGAAGTATTTACTTTGAAGAGCCACAAGCTCTAATAAAGTGTATTTTTTCAAGTTTTGTATGATTTTTTCAAAGTAAACACGTTCTTAAGATTCTCGTCAATTTCATTTATAAAATGTAAGTTAAAACCATTCGTTTATCACACCTCTTTTATTTTGAATAGGCCGAAATTTCTCCATATTCTGGTTAAAGAGCAATAAGCTCCAAAGTGTATTTTTTCAAAGTAAATACGTTCTTAAGATTCTCGTCAATTTCATTTACATAATGTAAGTAAAAACCACTTGTTTATCGCACCTTTTTTTTCTTGCATTGACCCCCACTTTGAAATTTCTCCATACTCTGGCCAAAGATGGTGAATTTAAGCAAATATTTTTCAAATTTCGATCAAGGAAGAGTCAGAAAATAGAAAAACAGCAATTAAAATGATTAACCCGTAAAACATTCAAAGGAAGCTATTAATGGTCATATCTACAAGGGCCTAGATAAAACGGTAACGGTAAGGATTTTTGAAGAGCCACCTTATGCTAAATTACCTTAAAATAACACAGAGAACTGTTTAATTACGAAGAAGGACAATCATAGAGAAAATAGTACACTTTATCACATTTCTCCAAATTCTGGCAAAAATGGAATTTCTCTCCGCTCTGGCTTCTCCATCTTCTGGCGCTCCGCGCCAAGGCCACTCGGCCTAAATTTTACTGTGTGCACGCGCGCACTGCCCCACTGGCCATGGTGCATTCCATTTTTTCTCTCCGCCGGATATTTCCGCCAAGGATGTTGGCATAGCAGGATTTGCCGCCAGTGCCAATTTGGTGGTGTTGATGAAAGTGAGAAAGAACACAGGGCAATGACAGATTCCGGTGATAAGCCCAAAAACAGAACAGAGAACAAAAGAGTGAAGAAAACGACTGCCTCCATTCCATCATCCAGTCTGCAGAGTATGGCACTTTTCGACGAGATCTCCGGTGTGCAAGAAGAAATTTCTTTTGTTCTCTATTGTCTATTTTGAATAGTCTATTGAAAATCTCCGGTGTGCAAGTGCCATGCTCTGCACACCAGTCCATCATATTTACTGAATTTATGGTCACTTGCACCACCAACTGCCACCAGAGCACAATGAACGAGATTTCTCCGCCAAAAACCTTGGCATGAGGAAATGGAAAGATGGCTCTCCGCCGGATTTCTCCGGCGGAAAGGCCTCGGAATGCACCCAGAGGCCCACTGGTTGCAGTTTTTCTGGTTCTGTCTCAGTCTTGTTTTATTCTCTGCGCTAGCTATACTTAGAAAATCTGTACTCTGCATACCTTTTCTATCCTCCATTCAAAGTTTCCACCATTTCTTTGTGCATCTGAGACCATATTCTCGCATTTTGCAAGAAGCCTTCGGAAATTGATTTCTTTTGGAGATGGCGCCATTTTTATTATGATGAGTTAACAGCTGCCTCGTTGTCAAGATGAGACTGCGATGTTACTTCTCAAGAAGGGGGCGGGAGCTTCAAATTCTCGTTGAGGAAGATTACAGGGCTTTGGAAAAGTGCCCCCGTTTATCATTAAAACCCCAGTAAGTGTTGGAAGTAGATGCAATGCAAAGCTTAAATTATTTCCAAGTCATTACCAAAATTTTGAGATGGGGCGGAGAAGAAAAGGCTCTTGGGATGAGACTTCCTGGCCATTGCATTTACCCAAGTCGTCTTGTACTCGGTCTTGTAAGAAAGAAAGAAAGTAAGAAAGAAAGTAAGAAAGAAAGAAAGTAAGAAAGAAAGAAAGAAAGTAAGTGAGAAAGAAAGAAAGTAAGAAAGAAAGAAAGTAAGAAAGAAAGAAAGAAAGAAAGAAAGAAAGTATAGGAAGTGTAGAAAGTGAGATAGAAAGAAAGAAAGACTTGTCCTTTTTCTTCTCTATCACTTCTTCAAGTCATTCCTTTTATGTCTTTATCGACTTTCTGACTTTTTATCGAGAAAATTGAGGGAGTTCTCACATCTCCCACGCACACGAGAGATAGTTGCCCCGAGACCCAAACCATTTCCACTTCTGCCTCAAATTAAAAACAGTACGGCAAGAAAGTGCTTTCTATCAGACAAATGCTTTAATTCATGAAAGAGAACCCAAATTTAATTCGTTGCAACGTACCCAAAAATATCAGCTCATTTTATACTTAGAAACCAGCACATGAACATACATAAAATATCCCAAAACAATGCAGATAGAAGTCTATCCTGGCAAAAAGAAGTCAGGATTGCCTCCCAGTATAACGATGTTTGGTGTCAATAAATATCATGAACATGGTTTCAGCTTTATTTGGACCCAAAAATATCACTTGTGGCAATATTATGACCCAAAAATATCGGACTTACCTCCCCGTATACACATGTGCTGAGTGCCCCCTCTGGGTTCATTTCTTCAACTCCACGCAAGTCCAGAAGCATGCTATGATATTAAGGAGGTAACTCATTTCTTGTATGGGGCTCGGTCGTGCCCGACCTCGTGCTTGCCTAGGTTGATGCGATATTTTGACCAGTTATGAGTCCTTGTACCCTGGGTACCAGACTCTACCAAAAAAGAACTTTTTCTTTTTTGGGAGAGTCTGGTACCCAGGGTTGAGTCCTTGGTTATGAGTCCGCCAAAAACGTTCGCTGTAGTTCTGGGTAAAAAGTTTGCGATTCATTACTTTTTAGCTATCACTGACTGTTCAAGAAGGAGCAGTACAAGGGATCTATCCCTTCTCATCTGGGAGATTGTCAACAGGTGAGGTAGCACATGTCCCCAAGGCCTTTTCTCATACATGGGGCGGAGAAGAAAAGGCTCTGGGGATGAGACTTCCTGGCCATTGCATTTACCCAAGTCGTCTTGTACTCGGTCTTGTAAGAAAGAAAGAAAGAAAGAAAGTGAGTAAATGAGAAAGAAAGAAAGAAAGACTTGTCCTTTTTCTTCTCTGTCTTTCTTATAACACGACGACCTGACCAAAGAACAGTGGAACTGACCGACAAGATTCCTTTGGTCCTTGGTTCCCCGTTCCCAGCTTACAACGAGTCAACTTGATTGCTATGACCAAGTCTGATTAAATTTGATTTTGATTTGATTGCTTTGATCAGATCACGAATCATTAGAAATTCAATCGCTCAACCATTCATTCATTGATCTTATCATATCTGTGGCTTTACAAACAGCTTCAAAGAGAAGCCTGGAACGAGTATTTACATAATTACTTTGATTATCACATAATTGATCTGAAATCCATTGTTTTGCAGACAGGCTTAGAAATCAACGTAAATTGCAAGTCGCGACATCTGACGTTGTTGCCAGACAATCACTCCCGACATTTTAACCCCAATTGGGAGTCATGGATTGTCAGGACATATAGAATAACTTGATGAAATGTTCTTGAGGTTGTGTTGTTGGGTCGTGATAACATTTCGAAACATTTGTGGAGGATTCACGAGTCAAATCTTGCGATTTAACGTTGGCGGCCTAAATTTGCTCAGGGATTAGCGAGTCTGATATTCACACAATAATTACTTTCGATTAAAACGTCTTGATGAATTTTAAGTTCCCTGCGCGCATATATGATTAAATCTAGTCGCCAAGGGCTAGCGAAAGTAATAATAATTCAAGAATACATTGAAAATGTCCATTCAGAGATAATGTGATGAAGAGACCAATTTGAGATATGTTCATTGTTCGAAGCCAAATTGTCGGAACACACAATAATCAGATATCAAGTGACGCCACGGCGAGCTCTCGATTCAATGATAAATGATACCTTTTAGACTTATAAATGACCGCATTATTGGATTGACGATTGTTTCTTGAATCATATTCGAGACTGATGACGGGATGATATCTGTAAATGTTTATCTGCCCCTCCGAACATGAAGACTTCTTTGCAAAAGCCAACGTCTTATCAAAATCGATTATTTGTCGACTCTGAAATTCTCCAAGCTGTCCGTTTCTGATAATCCCAGTTATCTCGAACAGATTTGCGAAGCGGGCTGAATGTTTGGAACAATTTATCTCTCAGCCGTGTTCAACTTTCATCATGCTATGATCAGATCTGCTTTACTTTGTGGTCTATCAATTATGCCGCACTGCTCGGTCTACTGCGTCTGTTCAAATTATAAACGATAATCAGGACGAGCACAATATTATCAAAATTACTTGAGCGTGGGACGGCGAGGGGAGATCTTCCCGAAAAAACTGTTCGCGAAGCTCGAATATCTGCTCATCACCCGACTACACTCTCAAGAGACCTGAGGTGAAGAAGAACAGGACCACACTCTTTGATGATGGAGGACCATTCAGATGATGAAGATATTGTCAAAGTTGAGATGCAAGATGTATACCCCTCTTCCAGGCAACCAGGGGACTTCCACGATGACCCCTCCACATCTTCTCATCACTACATGGATATTTCAAGAGGCAATCATTTCAATCATCAGAATATGAATTGTCAAGATACTATTTCGGTTGAACAAAGAGCTGCTGCCATTATGGATCGCATCAAACAGGTAAGAGCATTATTTCTTCATTAGCTGTATATACCCCCTTTTAGTTACTCTACTCAGTTGCCTGACCCTTCATGTTCAACCAAAATTACGGAGGTAAATGCAAAAAAGAGTTTCTTTGAATCCAAAGTAGAGCTGAGCTGTAAGCTTGATAAAATCAGAAATACTCCACTTTGATGATTTCTTTACTGATTTTCATTTCATTGACCCTCCCTCTTTACTTTTAATTTAAAAACGGACGTATTAAGATAGAATTGTTCCATTATTGATTCCAAAATAGAGTAGAACAATATGTTTCTCGAACCATTGATGAAGAGAAGTCATATTACATATTTAGTCGTATATATTTACCTGTGTACATTTCCAAGAATATAGCCGGAGGCCGCAAATAAATCGGGGTAATATCGGAAATGTTGCGCAATATGCCTTCAAGGTTCCTTATTTCGATTTTAACTCCCTCTGTCTCTACTGTACGGTTTGTTGGATGTTTGTAGAATTTGAAAGTAGGCAGTCGGTCTCTAATATCTTTAGGGCCTCTTTAGTGAGGAGTCGGGAACAAGTGAAGGAAAGGAAACTCCGATCCGATGCTTTTAAAAGAATAACTGTAAAATTCCGAGGTGAAAAAAATGAAAGAATGTTGGAAGAAATACGTTTTCAAAGTTCCTTCATTTTCAATCAGAGGATAGAAATGCAGAGGGTTACACTCCCAAGTAAAAATCATGTTCTTTAATTTTGAGTTGAGTAGTATTTCAGGAGATTATTTTTCTTCAAGAAATTAGTTTACAGGATGATGGCAACTATTGAAATCCTAAAGGTAAGAGGATTCTGTCGCAACGTACAACTTGGACAGCTTCGATCTCAATCACGAACATTTATTCGACCTATTCTACCTGTCCAGAGCGATCTGATCTAACAATCTGACAGTTTCTTTGGGCATTTCTTACTATTTCCCGATGTTATGCTCTGACCAACAGCAGCTCTCGAGAACGTGAGATGAAAGACCTTTTTTCCTGGTCTTGTCAAGCACCTACATTTTGAAATGTTTTCCACCTTATAGAATGAAGCATGTTTGCAACTTTATTACTTATGCAGAGATCCTTCCTTTAGCAAGTCAAACATGGATATCGTAGTACTTTGTCATTTACTATCATTGTGGTTTATTTATGTGCTTTATTCTAATTTATTCTTCCAGGTCCATGTAATTTGTAGGCCCATTTGGGTTTCCTTTTCGTTTTACTTTCCTACATCATATCGAACTCTCCCATTTCAACAGACCTCTACTCCTATTGTGCTTTTCCCGTTCAATCAAAAAGCCAGAACCATTTACTAAGCATTGAACTTGAACGTTGACACCTTTATGTGAAGTTTTCTATTCTTCAAGATCTTTTAGGAGTTATGAGCTCCAAATTTGATTTTTGGAATTGTCAAACATTTGTGAGTTCGCCCAGGGATGGCGCCAGCGGGGGTGCTTGGGGGGAGGAGCCCCCTCAAAATTTCATTGAGCCCCCCAACAGCACTTGAATTTTTGAAATTTCTATGCACTGTCGGCACTTCCATAACTTTTTCGTTATGTTTTCAAAGAGTGTGGTCGCATTTTGAGCCAATCTGAGTGGTGTGGTCCTTAAAAATTTTTTCGCTTCACTCACCGTCGCCACTCTTGACACTATTTGTCTCCCCAGAATTTCTTCCCTGGCGCCATCTCTGAGTTCGCCCCCTTCCAACCAATTTCCCATTAATCTTTTTGCATTTGCATGGGTGTAAAAACCCTGTACAAAGCAGATTCGGCAAAAAATTGTCTGTTAATCTAGTGAGATCTATTTAGTTGTAGAAGCCCCGAGTCATATGTTGAAAACTGTCGCAAGCCAAAAGGGTATATATTTGAAGGCATTTTGTTTTCTTTGGCCCACTGGCTAAGCATTTTGATATTTGATCATTGGAGCCAAGAACTCAGAGATTTCTAAACCAATCAATGACGAAGAACATGCTGTCAAAATCTATGTTAGGGTCAGAAGAAAACAAATGAAACGTTTCACGGTTATTTCTATCTTCACTTTTCCTCAAGACTTGATCAAATGCTGCGATGCTTGTTTGGAACGTCCTGCCATGTATAACGGATGTGTTCAAAAAAGGTCAGGCGTTTTCAAGTCTGCTGCTCCCTGAATATACAATATATAAGCAATGAATGTTTTACAATACTTGATTAAAAAGGTAGCATGTTCAGTTATCTTTAGAGTCTCCTGACTGAAACTGGCAACTCCGTTCGGATTTTAAGAGGGATCTTCTAAAAAAAGTCTTTTTGAGAAACCTTTATAACGTACTAAAATCATGGGTAAGTTTCGTTAAAATGTTTACCCTAATAGCGATGACTTGAGCATGCTTTAGCATGTTCTAACCTCTTGGGAGAATAAATAACTCCCCCCCCCCCCTATCTAGTATGAATAACTTATTCAGGAAGATTCCATTCCCCCAAGGGGACAGCATACCTACATGAATGCATGTAGTGGTATTATTGCTAAGAAGTAAAGTAAAGGGAATTTTCCTCATCGTTTTTCTTCGTTTTTTGCAATTGGACATATTGGTGTTTTTTTCTTATTCATAATAAATTTAAATCAAACAAACCTAAATACGTTAATACCGTACCGTTCTTGGTGTAAGAAGACACAAGATGATCTGGCCTACAACAAGAACGGCACTTACAATTTTACAAATACAACTTCACTACTAGGAAAAAGAACAGCAATACAAGAAACAGTAAGAAGCAAAAGCAAAGAAAGAAACATCCCACAAATAGTTAAAGAAAAGAAAGGATTGGCAAATGCCACGCCAGAACCAAACAGTGCTATGGGTCTAACCCTTTTATATCGTAGGCTTCAATCATTTTTGTACCATCACATCACAACTGGACGGCACAATGACGATGGAAGCCAAGCACTATGGGAAATTTGAATGGTTTCCTTTGGAACTGTATGGAAGATAAGAAGGATAGCTGCAAGATGATTGTATTATATCAATCTTATTTAATGTTGATCCAGAGGTTCTGACATTCCACCCAAACAAAAGGGCGATAAGACTCAATGTTTTAATATTCAGGGAACACCATTTTTCCATGGGCCATTTTGACTCACTTTGATTGACTCACTAATAAGAAGCATTGCAACAGGCTTGTTTGGGATACTGCGAATTCCCCCTTTTGTAAATCACAAAGGAAAAGATGTTAACTCTGATTGGCTCGCTGATCAATGAGACGAGCGAAGCGTTTTGGGGCATGCGCGAATTAACAAAGGAAGGACGAAGGGCAATGACCTTGAGATCGTTACTGCGCAAACTCCAAAGTGCTTCGATTTCGCTGATAGCATTCCCTACAAAAGCGTCTGGCTCTTCAGGAGAAATTCTTCACTAAACCTTTAAAATTCGGCTCTGGTACCCAGGGCAAGTCGTGACATGCTCCTCCTAAGCGTCAAGGTTTCAAGAGGTATTTTTGTCCACTTGCATTGAAAGAGATATTTTCATACTTCGGTAAAAGAAGATGGAACAGATCCTCTTCCCTCATTCTTTCATTTGTCTACTGAAAAATCGATGATTAATGGCCAATTTAAAAGCATTGACGTCATTGCAGCATCAGTCGAATCCTGCAATGCTAACCACACCCTGCGATAAGTAATCTGCGTAATTGGAAATGGGGGCAGGTTTATTAACCTTGATTGCTCAGAAGATGTAATGGAATCACCAAGATAAAATAAGAGAACTTTTCTTGGTATTACCAATTATCAAAGCTTTACAAACACAGACATGGACCTGATTTTAGGCTCCACTATGTGTTGTCAACGGATGATAGATTTAAAAGAGAAGAGACAAAGTAAAAATATCTTCCTTGACGTAGAATTGCGATCCAAATTAGTACCCTTGGTACCAGATCCCCAAGATACAATGTTTGGAATAGAAGTTATGGG
This sequence comes from Aurelia sp. 3 sensu Dawson et al. (2005), assembly GCA_964020215.1. Taxonomy (NCBI): domain Eukaryota; kingdom Metazoa; phylum Cnidaria; class Scyphozoa; order Semaeostomeae; family Ulmaridae; genus Aurelia; species Aurelia sp. 3 sensu Dawson et al. (2005). Next base: position 3,605,825 of record OZ026580.1, read on the forward strand.
TTAACTTGCAGTGGAGCCACGCTTTGTTTGTTACTCTAACATCACTGTCTAAGAATGAGGGAATATGCACAGGGGTGAGTAGATATACCTAAAGGCTGATTTCCAGTCAGTGGAATTTTCCGAGCGGGCGGAAAATGTCGCTCTGAAATTGAAAAGATAGTTACGGCTGAGCAACTTTTAATTGTCTAAATTCCGCCCGCTCGGAGAATTCCGCTGACTGGAAATTGGCCTTAAAGAACAATGCGTCCGACACTACAAAGGGGGTAAACCTGGGGGAGCAACCCTACATAACGTTTAAAAAGGGTCTGTTTCAACCAGCATGCCCCACATTTGCCACGTGCGCTATCGTATTTTCGTTTTTTCCGAACTGTCTATGACAACAAAAAACCGTAGTTTAGAAATGCCTGCAATATGGTACCAAGTGGACTAATACCTTACCGTCCCTTGTTCCCCTGCTTTCTTTAATTTGTTGATATCACTTGGTCAGTAGGGACTCATAATATTACTCTTAAAAGGTGGGCCCAATTTAGGCCCGCGTAGAGTGATCTCGTAGTCACCAATCAAATTGCTAGAATTTAGTTTTAACCAATCAGGAGGCGCTGTTTAGGCTTTCGTTGTTATTACATACAAAAAACAGTTGATGAGGCCCACAGTTCTCGCATCTAATGGACCTATTTTGTTTCGACAGAGAAAGATTATTGTCGGAAAGGTATGCATTTTATAATTTTAAGGTCAGGAAAAATCATTCTTTGTATCAAACTTTTCCTTTTCAGTCTTGAAGCTCTTTATTATGAGTCCTCGTTGACCAATTGATATCAGCAAATCAAAGAACGTAGGGAAATAAGAGAGAGTCAATCATAAGTCTAGCAAAGTACGTTCAGTTTCTTTCAAGTCTTTCGGTTCAAAGCAAATGGTCATAGAGGTTTGCTTTACACCAACACTCTTAACCATTTGAAACTTATGCGAAAAAATTCGGCATAACGGAAAAACCAGACCCAAGACCAGTAGGACTGGACCCTAACGGAGCGGACCCCACAAAATACCCATTCATTTCTGTGTCTCCAGATAACTGATGGGGTACATTGATAATGGGCTACTTGCTTTTTTACACATTAGAGCCTACTCCTTGGTTACTTGAAAGCTTCAGGACGTGTAAAATTGTGTTATTCTGAATGTCAATGTGAATGTTGTCCTGGGGAAACTGATGTAAGTTACAGGGCCTTGCTAGAGCAGATCATGCGTGGACCTTCGTGGGTCTTCGATCCTTTCAACTGGACTTTGTATCTTGATTAGATGATCAATGTTGCTGATCGTGCATTCTTGCCAGGCATTAATTTAAGGATTTTTCATCACTGCACAAAAGAGCGCAAATTGAAGTTTTTCTGCTTGACAGGGTGTGGCAAAGGGATGTGGCAATGGGTGCGGCATAGTTTCTTGTGGCCAGAAGCTGGGGAAAAGGTTAAGAGTTTTTCGTGCACCGGATAGGATTTGTTCATTCATTGCCGAGCAATGTTAATTAGTTGTATACTAGGTGGCAAAACTACCGGTAAATGTCAGAAGTGTACAATTTTAGGAGTCCAGGGGCATGTATCCCTGGAAAAACTTTGTAAATATGACTTGTAGAAGGCTCAGGATGCACATAGTTCTCATTTTTTCGTGGCAGTTTGTCATGCTGCTGATATGCTGAAATATGAGCCAGATACAGAGAAGGAGGGATCATTGAATACAAGTCATTGATATTCTGTTGTAGACGATGGTAAGCATGCAGAATTTTTCTGCTTTACAAGGGAAGGATCAGCCAGATTTTGAGTGGAGTACTGATAGGGAGTCAAAGGTACGAGAGAACGAAGACTTGAATCTATATTTTGAAGCCCTTTTCCAGTTGTGGAATGAGGTAAGAACAAAAATATGGGAAGCCAAATCACTACTGAATCTTTCCACACTGAAGCCTTTTGAACTTCTTTTTATGGTGTTAGTAACTTATGAACATCTTGAGCAGATTCGTTGTGTGTTTTACCTCTGGTCTCTTCTTCCTCAAGTTCAACTCCTTGCCAAGCTGGTTGGGAAAATTGACTCGTTTTTCCAGTATACAACACCTGAATTATATACTTATCCAACATTCGTTTTGAAAAAAACAAAAGAAAGATGAATTTGTTTCATTAAAGGGGAACGGGGGCCAAAACTCCTGTCAAGGAAGGCTGATCAAGCTGACTGTCCTTGCAAACGAATATTCATTGGTCAATGGTCATTCTGAAAACAGCCAGAACAGTTGTAGTATTTCATCACTGCACATTTTCGATTCATCACTGCACAAATTGGTCATCACTGCACCTTAAATTAATCCTTGATTCTTGCAGTATATGTGGTTTCCAGAGTTTAGTTATTTCTTTTCAGCAATGATTGTATTAGTCATGCCGTCATTTTGGAATGAAACTTCTGCACCGCCGTTACAAACTCACCACGGAAAGGAATGGGCATTCGTAGGGGTCTGGTCCGTTGGGGTCCGGTCCTATTGGTCCTCTGGGTCTGGTTATTCCGTTATGCCAAAAAAATCGAAATACTTCAACGTTTTTAAGTTAAAGGCTCTTATTCAACCAGCATGCTTTGCTGACGCCATATCTTGGTTGGCCTTTGTTGTCGCCATTTTCATGAGCCATGAAAATAGCGATGATAAAGGCCAACCAAGAGGCGACACGTGCAAGGTATGCTGGTTGAATTAAAGGTTCTATTTCATCCAGAATTCCTTGCACGTGTCGTCTCTTGGCTGGGCTTTGTTGCCGGCATTTTTATGGCCCATGAAAATGACGAAAACAAAGGCAAACCAAGAGACAGCACATGCAAAGCATGCTGGATGGCAGGGGCGGACTGGCAGTAGAATTGGGGCCCGGGCGATTCGGCAACGAGGGGGCCCGCAACTACGCGAGCGAAAAGTTTGCAGGGCACTCCCTTGGGAAATCTTTTGTGAACACCCTGAATTGGCCTCAAATGATACTGGACTAACTTCTAACAATTTGAATGGTTCTCTATACGAGTTGCATTCTGCTTTGAAACTAAGTGCGAGCGCAGCGAACAAAGCTGGGGGTCCGGGGACTTACCCCCGGGAAAAATTCTCATTGACACACCCTTTAGATTGTTGGAAAACGCCCCATTTTGGAGAATTTACCATTAAAGAAGCAGAGCATCACGACTGATGGGGGTCCTTCCGGGAAATTTAAGAAAATGACTGCAATTTCACGAGTAGATACATTATTTTTGAACTGCACAATATACAAAGGAATAGTTTGATAGATTCTGGCAACCTCCTGGAATAGAAATAACTTTAAATATTCATCTCTATGAGCTTGGCTTTCACAGCCTCTTTTACTTAAAAATGAACGAATTTCAGCAAAGTATTACGGGCTGAAGCGCCTCGGCCGACCGCTTCCAGCAGGCCTGTTGCAAGAATGCAATTTCTTATAGCATGAGTTGAATGCGAAACCAGAAATCTCAGGGCCACCGTGACCTTCAGGGCCACGCCCGCTTCGCTCTTCTTGGTGAAGGTCTGATTCATTGCCGAGAAGTGCTTTCATTTGTCCTTCCTCAAACTTCAAGATCCAACTACTTCCGAAAGGGAATCCGTTTGACGAAAGACCTCACTGGGAAAATTCTTGAAAGCAGAGCATCAAAATCGTCTACAAAAGGTCTTTTTGTAAAGTCAATTACTGTACATGTTTTTGTATCATTGTTCTCGTATAATTTTCATTTCATGCCTTAAAAGTATCATTAGATCACATTTCAGAATCCTTAAATGTTAAATACTTCTATCCAGGGCGTACGCAGCACTGGAAGGTGGAGGGGGTCTGGGGCGTAGCCCCAGGAAAATTCTTAGCAACCACGCCCTTTAGACGGTCGGAAAATGAAGGAAACGCCCTTTTAGCTATGCTTTGCATCGTAAACATGGCGACAATTATCACAGCAGGTCGCTTTGTCAGATTTGCAATGAGAGTTCATACCCATCATAGAAAGTTACTCTAGGAAAGTCAAGAAGAATAATTATTCAATAACGTCCAGACTAGTATATCAAAACACGCATTGCAAAGTTGCTTTACTGCAAAATGATTTGGAGCTGGTCCTCCGAGCTTGATAGGTGTCTCTTTTCGCTCCTTTATAATTGTTTAGTCGGCCGGTGGCATCTTTTATGCAAGAAGCTTTGGCAAATTTCAACAGTAGCAGCAAATTAGGATCCTTATAGCTAGTGGCATGGTAGACAGGCTGAGATAACTTGGGATATTGAAATGATTAAGTGGGTCTGGGGGCCAAGCCCCCAGGAAAATTTTCGAGGATATGTATTCTACGATTCTACTTAGGCTGAGAATGCCTCTTCCAGCCGAGTTCAAGCATTCGTTAAAAACCCAAAACCTTTCTATGAAACTTTGACGAGCCCCAACACAAATTTTATTGCATTTTTGTGCTAATCTCGAGGACCATCTTTATTGAAAAGGGGGGGTCCGGATCCCCATTCCCACCTTGGGTACGCCACTGCTTCTATCTTTTTTCTAAAACCTTATTCATATTTTAAATACCCCTAACATGGTCTCCTAGGTCACTGTAACCGAGTGTAGATATAGGCAAAAGTTGTTTGAAATTAACGGACTGGCAAGGGCATGAGGTAAAGTGAGAAGGGGCCCCTGCATAAAAGACGCCTTCCTCGATCAGGTCTTTATTGGGCCCCTTTGGCAAAAGCTGCTCCAGTTTTGTCAAGTTCTACATTTGCAGATTCATCAGTTCACCTATCAGTCGAAAACGAGACTATGCCAATTGGAATTTTGCAGTACCCTTATCTTACGAACTGGGGCCCACTTGCAATCTTTTGACATTTTCAACTGTTTGACAAACAAAGATAACTGTTGAAAGAATTATTACAGGGCCCTTCAACCAATTTTTCGCTGATTGAAGCTGGTTGTTTTGTCACTGTCAGAAAGTTCATCCAAAATTAACCATTTGAAGTATTTTTCTTCCAGCACAGAAGGGGCCCATGGGGACCTTTGCTGAGGGGGGCCCTTCGGGCCCCAGCCCAGTAGCCCGACTGGCTAGTCCGCCCCTGCTGGATGGAACAGACCCTTTAAGTCTCGCAAAACCGTGTTCTTGTATAACTGCTTAGCTACAATAAAGATGGAGAGCTTTTCGGCTTGTTATTGAAACAACTGCAAAACATATTTAATTGTTAAAACATTTTATTGATGGAACTAAAACGAAATGATGTTACATTCAATCTTTTAAAAGATTATGTTTTATATTATTAAACAGTGATAAATCCAAAAACAATTATTTAATAAAACAAATTGGCGGTGCCTCTTTTCGGGCACAATGACGTTACGATAATGGCTCTTTTTGACGCCAGGTATTAGTACGCGGCGCCTGATTGGGATATTAGAGAAACCTCCAATAATTAAGGAACATTTTTGAAGAGTGAACTCAACACATGTCCTGCTTCTTGGCGTCTCCTTTGTTTCTGTTGTGCCCAGGAATTGTAAAATATTTTTCGGCAACCTTGAAGAAGACACTTCTAGTTCCAACAGGTGAGCCAGAGAAAAGACTAATAAGACAAAGTTGTCATATCAAACTACAGCTATTTGAAGATGAAAATGAATTTATTCAAGTTTCTGTCGTCTTCATCAATTTTAAAGTTCATTTGGTTAGACTTGGCTACTCTGCTCTGAAAATATCAGAGATTTTCAGGAGTAAGTCCCTCCCAGAAACTTCTAAAACAGGCCTAAAGTGACTACCAAATTTTCTCCCTTCCATTGATGACTTTTGCGTCCTTTAGCACGTTTTAAACTTTGGGAGGATGAAATCGTGATCCCTTGGGGCATAACAACATTATTGCCGGTGATATGACGATGAAACATGATAAATCGTGTTAAAGTCATTGCTACAGAGCAGAAAAGTTGTGAAACTTTTGGTCGTGATCAGGTTCTTTGAAGGAGCTCTCTGGTAGCCTGCGCTCTGCCTCAACGATCCTCCGCCGGGAAAAAATTGAGTCTGCGCAAAGTCAAAACGCTTGTTGCGGAGGATTGTTGAGGCTGTGCGCTGGCGCTCTCTGGAGAATATTCCACATAATTTCAGAACGGAATGGTCGATTTCAGCCAAGTGAAGTTTAAAATCAATTTGAATATGTCCACCATCAAGTTGATGTGTTTGATAATATCATCATCTAATATCCAGGGAGCACTGGCCTTTGAAACTGGGATTACTCTTTTCTACTCACGTGGTATCGCTCGTTGGGTCAGGCTCAAGACTCTAGGAGTCATCTTGCCTTGTTCTTCAGCAGTTTTCTAAACTTATGGGATCCCTCTTTATCTAGGTCTGTGAATGATTTACTGAAATTTGCTGCCTAGTGTCTGAGCTATGAGCTTAGAATTAATAAATCAGAAAGATTTTGAAATGATACTCGTTTGAACACATGAGAGCACGTTCCATCCAAAGTTTAAGCTGTATTAATACATCAATTGATAAGGTGACTTTTTGATTTCTTATAAGTAAACGATCTGCTAGTAATGGATCTCTGCTTTATGTGTGGTCGAAAGATATCAAGTTATTTGTCTGGGATTGAGCTGAAGTATAGAAGAATTTGAGTCCTTGATAAAACACCCAGGGGCGGGGCCAGTTTTGAAAAAGTGGGGTGGACAAGGGGCAAAATCGATTGCCAGAAGGTATACCTAATGTTTTTGTTATCGTTTTTGCTTCGGAATAAATACCGATCTGAGGAAAGTGCAGTTGGACATGTCCACCCCATTCCACCCCTTGGCGCCATCCTTGGAGGAGCCACTCCCTTTCAGTAGGTGACGGTGAGATCAGACGCTTTTGGGTTGTGAAACGTTGTCTTGTACCTTTGGGGACCCTATTTGGTGCATAGTCGGTATATTTTGGGGTTGCTGATGAGAAAATCTGACAAGGTGAGTGCTAGGCTTTCACTGCAACATTGTAGCGTTGCCGAAACGCTAAAGAAAGCCTCTAGTTTTCATGCACCATGAAGCAATGAGTAGATTTTTTGAGTCTTAAAGTGTCTTATTATATTATTGGGCTTTTCAAAAATATGCTGCGTCTGACTTCCCCGTCACATACCGATAGAAGCCCCCCCTCCCAGGGACAAAACGTGAGCATATGACTTCAAGTTAAACAATGCCGCAGTCCCATTGTTATAACCTGGGTGAGTGCAAAAATTTCAGTCCCTGTTTGAAATAATACTGTTCTCCGGATATTATATTAAAGCTATGATATAGGCGAGGAGGCAAGCAAGCTATTTGACAGAAGAAATTTTCAATTAGATTTTAAAATTTACCTGGCCTAAATCGGCCTTTCCTTTCGGAAATTTTGAAGAGTATTTCAGAAATAACTAGATCGGTCCTTCAAACATCTTTCAAAAGTTACCAAGAATGATCATTAATTGTCGCGTCTAGCGACAGGAACGAGCATTTTTTGTAACGTAGACTTTCAGAAATTTGGATGGATGACTCTACTACTGGGTACCATCCGAAAATACAACCTGTCTCCTCTCTGATGCTATCCAGGTTGGGTGGATTAGTTGAATCTTTCGTTGGTTAATTGATATCTTTATGCGTATGTCCTGTTTTGGATGGTGGAAAGCAACATGGCATTTTAAGAGGTGAACATCCAACTTTTGTGAGAGCATATTTTATCAACATCAGCCAATGCATCTCATGGGGATAAACTTGTCTTTTTCCTTCCTTGAGGGATCACCTCTTGTGCTTCTAGGCCTGAAATATTTTGACAAAATTTGTTCCGTAAGGGCGGTGTTGACCTAGACTTATGACGATGAGTCTCTTGTTTCCCTGTGCTCTTTGACTTGATGATGGCGCTTCGGTCAATAGAGACTCATAGTATTACTATGAAAAACCTGGCCCTATTTAGGCCCAAACTGAGCAATTTCTTCAATAGCAATCAGATTGCAAGATATGTGTATTACTATTGTTAACGTGTAAATGTGATAGAATTTTCGATTCGATTGAAGAATAGACGATTACGCTAAAGATGGCGGCAAAGAACTTTTTACCAAGATGCACTGCGTTCTTTAATCGAATTCCTATAGAATCGTTAATGATTCGTAATTAGAACGCAGTGCATCTTGGTAAAAAGTTCCTCGCCGCCATCTTTAGCGTATTCGTCTATTGAAAACACTCCCATGATTCTCCCATGGGATAGAGATCCGAAGCCGTGATTCTTCCCTAATTCCACTGATGATTGAAGAACATAGGGCCAAGTTTTTTACTGTTTCGTGATGAGTCCCTCTTGAGCAAGGTTTACCGCAGGGATACAAGGGACTCATCGTCATCAGTCTAGTGTTGACCTTGCTCTTATGGGATGCTTCATTTGAAGTTGGCTGTGCCTAGACTTATGCCTTTTCGTCCCCTGTTTCCCTGCGTTCTTTGATTTGCTGATATCACTTGGTCAATAGGGACTCATAATATTACGCTTATATAATGGGCCCACTTTTTCAAAATGGCCTAAATAGGTGGGAGTTTTCGTACACTCAACAAAATCGCTTCAAAATCTGGTTTAAAGAGCTCGAACATTGAAAAGGAACCTTTTAGTACAAAGAATGATGTTGTCTTGACGTACGAAACGCAAAATGCATACCTTTCAGACAGTAATCTTCCTCTGTAGAAGCAAAATAGATCCATCGAAGCTGCGAGAACTCCAGGCTTCTTCAACCGTTCTTTAAGAGCAACAACAACAACATTCTGAATAGCGGCCCCTGATTGGTTAAAAACTGAATTCTAGCGATTTGATTGGTGAATACGGAACCGTTCTACGCGGGCCTAAAGTGGGCCCACTATTTAAGAGTAATGTTATTAGTCCCTCTTGACCAAGGAACGCAGGGAAACAAGGGACGAAAAGGCATCAGTCTAGTTGGCTGTGCCTACAAAATATCTGTTAAATGATAAATGATTTCATTAATGTATCCAAACTGCATATTATTAGAAAGAAAAAAGATTGTATTTTCAGACGGTATATATTGCATCTACTCAAATTTTGTTGATTTTTCAAGATTTTCAATTTCAGTTGGGTTGCTTGTTTTCTGAAGCACCCTGTATTATGGAAAGTCCTAGACATGGCAGTGTTATGTTAAGGCTTTCTGTCTATGAATCCAGTCTAATAGGAATTTGAGCATTTAATCTCCTCTACTGCTACTACGAATGTGGATTTTATTGAGATGGACAAGGAGGGGGCCGGATTTTATCGGACAAATGCCAAGAATGAAGGGCAAGTTTGAAGTCTGAAGTAAGACCAGATAAGAGCAGGCTAATAGAAAATTTGATGGCCAGCCTCCTGTGCAGTCCAGCCTACTTGTCGAAACCACTAATCATCGAAAATACCAGAAAAAGGATCTGGGACGAGTCATATATCACTTTATCCCGAGTCGGGCATGTTTTCAGAATGATCAAATCTTATTTGAAAGGCTTGTTTTCAAATTTCCTTTATCTAGCCAAGATGTTATCAAAGATAAAAATATGATAAAATTTAATTTTGTCTACCTTTCCAACTTCCAATAACACATTTATCAATGTAATGTATTTTATCAGGCCTCTTTGTCTCTGCGTTGAAGACAGTCTACTTCAATATTCGATTTTTATCACCATTCCATTTATCTCCTATCTCCTATCACCCAGCGCATCATTTTAAGGGTGTACAAACTCTATTTTCCTATGCTTTAATGTGCGATTCCGAACGCCTGTTTCCTAAAATAAAGTCAAGCACGTTGGTTCTCGCACATTTTGGGAGAATTGTGCGTTATAAAGGGGTGAAAGGTGGAAAATGGTACGACCATCTTTAACACACCTGGAGACTGCCAAGACTGTATGCATTCATTCTTTCGGAAGGGCAGTTGAACAAGGGGTCCCATGCCAGTATGCAGCATGCTTAGTAGGCCTAAAATTAGCTGTAATCATGCAGCTGGAAATCTTTGAGCCTATTTAGGAGAAAGTAATTGTATGATACTCTTTTGGTACCTGACATTTGCTCTGCGAAGTCTGCCGTTTTCAGAAGACTTCGCAGACTTCAGATGTCCAAAAGAATACGCCCTAAATATCTTTATCTTGATTAGACACCTTCATTATTTTCTTCACAGTTATACTTCATTGATGATGATCCTGCACGCAAAGAATTCTTAGATGACTATTTCGATTTTATGCGGAAAAGAGGTAAGATGAATCAAAACTAAATGACAGAATTTCTTTCTAGTTCTTTGAATTTGTCAGACCTCTTCATAAACGAAGCAGACAAAAAATAATTTGTATTTTTAAGCAAAGACTCATGGTGAAGAAACTTTCTTTAGATGGTCATACGAAGAGAAATGTATTTTACACTATGTTATCAAATTACACGCATGGTTTTATAAGAAGCTAAGATTTTCAACCTCGTCCCCAGGGCCTTTTGTCATATGGGAACGGAGACGAAAAGGCCCAATATGACAAAGCCCTGGGGATGAGGTTCTAAGATTTTGAGCCACTTGAGAATTTGAATTTGAGTTTGAATTTCAGTTTCTTAAAATAATCAGGTTTTTGAATACTCAGGGTACCTCATGAGTTTCGTAAGGTTCTGCAACTATCTTCATGTTTACTGCCTGTGAACGTGTTGGTTAAAACCATTCAGGCAATCCATTTGAATTCGCCTAACCGAAACCCAGCTTTTGAGGGTTTCCACAGACTACGAAAGCCTAAATGGCAAAGATGAATCCATATCCTTCGATATTGTAGACTGTAATATTTTTTATGAATGTAATTAGTGAATCGCTCATTAACTTGTATTACCTTTGATAGTTATCAATGAAGAGCCATCAGACATCATTTTATACAATTATTTTACGCTGTAACATGTTGCCTTTTATTTTATTTGTTGAGATTCATTAAAGTTAAGAGCTTTAAGTCAAGCAGGATGATCTTGTTATAGTCAGTATATATTTGATCTATTTTAAGCCTAAAGATTTCTAATTTAGGCCTAAGACGTGTGAGATTAATGCTATATTTAGAACCACTGCGTTGCAGCATATTGTATTTGCAGGGTATGGAGGAGTAGCAAAAGATCATTATGGATATTTCACTGCTTACATTAGTAGACTTACTCCAGAGTTTTTCAGTGTATGAACGCTTGGCAATCCGGCAGTGCTGACCTGTTTATTTTCCAATCTTATCACTTTTTTAATGATAGAACTAACCTACTAACTGCTAGTATGAAAAACCCATAATGGGGACTGTACTGTAAATTTAGATAAGGTTCGATTAGATACGTCTATTCCGTGTTCCGTGGTTCATCAGTAGTGCTAAGGAATATAATTATCTCTGCGGAGGTGTATCGTACCTTACAACTCCGCAGAGGTAACTGTGCTCCTTACCGCTGATAAAGCACGGAATAGACTATTACAAAACTATGCAAGTGAATAGCAAGACTATGTATATAGGAAGTAATCAAGACTATGTGTATAGCAAGACTATACAAGTGATTGGGCTTGCCTACACTTACCTAGCTTGCATGGAGACTAAACAGCACCACTGTTTTGTAAGAAACTAACAATTTCGCCCAATACTGTTAGCATCTAGAAATTCTCGTATTCCTCAGCCTCTAGGTTTCCTTGAAAGTTTCTCACACATTCCCGAAAACTCGTGTTGTTTATACCAAGGGGAACTCCAGTACCTTGATTTTATGGCAAGGAGCGATTTTGGATTAGCTTCTCAAATGGGTTACATGTAGTCCAGGCTAAGTTATTTTGAAACTTGGAAGGTGAAATTATTTTGTCCCTTTTTTAGACGCAACTGTTACGAGAATCCCAACGATGGCAAAGCAACCTCTCGACTTGTACAAATTATACAAAACTGTTATTTCTCTTGGAGGACTAACCGAGGTATGTGATATGAACCCAGGGGTACCTGACCTAAATTTGTACGGGGACGCACCCACGAAAATTTTTTTTCACCCGGTGCCAGAATTTTTGCCTTCAAATTATACCCGATTCTAGAAAATATCGGTGGAAAGTATACTCCAAAACACCAAAATTGGAGTAAATAATAACTCAATCTAACAAAATTTTCCCGTTCGACAAAATTTTCCCGTTCGACATACCCTGAAATACGGCACATGCTATGCTCGTCGGACAAATATACTAAGTACCCCCCTGGAGGGATGTGAAGTAATAGCTTTTGACTAGATTGATGACATGGTCTACGTTTTGTTCCACTGGATTGAATTGTTGAGGCAGAATAGGTATTGTGAGGGGTATTGTAAGGGGAAATAGAGTGAAAACAAGAACTCGTGTAAAAGTCTGTATTTTGACATAAGTTTTGTTTGATTCAAAAAGTTTCCTAGCTGAAGGCAGAAATTTCACTGAGGTTGAGGTGCTTTACGTTTTATAGGCTATCGATTGTATGATCCAATCTGAGGAATAAATACAGTGTCAGAGATTACTCTTCAAGACTCTCCTCGTGTTCACGTTTTTTAAGAATCTAGGAATTTAGCCCAGTACTGAACGTTTCTTTGAATTATCTGATTTTCAGTGCTCAAGATTCTTAAGAATTTCTTAAAGGTTCCATAATAATCTTTGTGAACATTTCAAAATAGGCTTTTCCAATGTATTAAAATGTGTTAAGGCTTTTCTTTCTGAAAACAAATTGTTTCTTAAGTTATTTTCCCAGTACTAGAGTATCTCGATTTTTGGCAATCTGGGCGTTCAGTTTCTCTTAAGTAGCTAGTTTCTTTTGTGAAAATACGTGTATCCGATTAGCTACGAAATTTGTCCAAGAGCATTTATTGTTCCAAACCTCTCACAGACCCCAGACTACAAGGTGCATATCGAATAGATGTTTTTTGGTGTTTCTAATTGTGTACACACTTCTCACATCTATCGAATAGATATTTATGGCTAATTTGTTTGCGAACTTCTTACATCTATCGAGTAGATGTCTTTTTGTTTCTCCTAATTGTGTACACAGTCCTCATGTCAATCGAAAGTATGTCTTCTTGTTCCTAATTTTGTGCACACATCTCAAATCTATTGAATAGATGTTTTTTTGGGAGCTTTCACCATAGGGCTGAGATTTCAGCCCTCCTGCCCGGGGTGAAAAATACTCGCGATTACATGGGATTTTTCAACCCAGGGCTGGAATCTGCGCCACGTGTCAAGTTAGCTTTTCAATTGCAAAGACAGTCCGATATTTTGATGATGTCTGTGCATCCGATGTAAAACAATAGGGATTAGGCGATAATTAGGTGTCACAATAAGGATTAGATTTTCATCCCGGGTAGAGCAAAGAGGGCTGAGATTTCAGCCCTATGGTGAGTTTCAACCCAGGGATGAAAATTTCCTATGTAATCGACGAGGACAATTTGCAAGTCATTCACCAGAGAGGAGAGCTGGAATTTCATCTCGGGTAAACGGGCTGAAATCCCAGCCCTATGGTGAAAACTCCCATGTAATCGGGCCCTAACTTTGTACACACTTCTCATATTCATTATAGGTTGTTAGGAACAGGCATTGGAGCAAAGTGACACGGGAATTAAGTCTACCAGCAAGTATCACAAGTGCTGCTTTTACTCTTCGAACTCAGTAAGTTGGTTTCTCGCGCAGTAAAGATTTCGAATCTAATGGTTCAAAGTCTGTCTCAAATAACAAGGAAAGATTTCGTAATACAATAGCTTAGGCCCCGTTCACACGAGAACGGAACGGAACTGAACGGAACGGACCAGAACGGAACGGAACGGAACTTTTTAAGGGGTGTTCACACAGCAATGGATCGATTTGAAGTGTTAATATCTTCCTCCCTAGAGATGTAAATTTTCTAAGCTCGCCATTAAGTTTTTCCATTTTCATGCGTAAACAATCCTATTGTTTGGAGTCTTAGAGTTACCTCATGTATAAATTGCATGAAAAAAGTCCGCAAAGTGGAACGGAACGCTTCAAAAAAGTGTTCACACGAGGGCTAAATCGTTTCGTTCCGTTCCGTTCCATTTTACGGCTCACTTTTCAGAGCCGTCCACTTTTCGGAACGGAACGGAACGTTTCTAGTCGTTCTCGTGTGAACACCTGACAATCCACATAAGAAATTTGCAGTTGCTGATGACAGAAATTTATAAAACAAAATGGGAACTCAATCCTACTTTCATGAAGGAGATCTTTGTTGAAAAGCACAGTACGTACGGGTTAAGAAGCTGCCATAATCTGCTGCTGCCACAAGCGCGCACTACGTGCTATGGCCTAGAGACGGTCTCGTTTCTAGGGAGTAGATTATGGCAGGCACTTCCCAATGACATGAAACAATCAGATTCCCTCTCCACCTTTAAAAGGAGAATAAAAACCTGGAAAGGAGAGGGATGCAACTGTAGACTGTGTAGACCTTTCGTGGCTCAGGTTGGGTTCTTAAAAGGATAAATGCGTTGCATTGTAAGGGAGCTGTCATAAAGTATGGAACAGAGGGGGGCGGAAGGGATTTGACAGGGTCACCAAAATTATTGCATGGAAAATGTTGGGCTAACAAACTATTACAAGTGACAAACATGGGCCATGAAGCTATATTTGTTTCGAGATTTGCTTTCAATATTTTACAATTGTTTTAAACACTGTCAGCATCATCTTTGCTGTTTTCTTGATCATTGATATTCTTCTCCATCTCAGTGTCTAACACAGAGGTATCTGCATGTTCTTCCCTACCTTCTTAAAACGTCATACCGGGTCCTGCAGGTACGGTATTGACAACATGATGCATAGACAAAAACTTGAACTGTAAAGTGCTGAAAATTTTCTTGAAAAAGTCTCTGAACTACAGAGTTCATTTTGAAGCCCTGGGGTCGTCAAATAATTTTTGCTGATGTTTAAGGGGCTATGTAAACATTTTCTGTGTCTTGCACTGGGCTACGTAATCTTACTGCGAATTTTGAAATCCCTTCCGCCCCCCTCTGTTTAATTCTTTATGACAGCTCCCTAAATACTAAAAAATTTCTGTAAAAACATTGTAAAAATCTGTATATATGTATTATACCGGATTATTCTTTATGTTAGATATATATGTAGCTATTTTTTTTTCTTTCTTTTATTTTGAATCAATTTTACTTTGTAGTAGGCTTGAATTAGCTTTTATTTTATGCTATCAATTATACGCCTACTTTAAATAAATCAAATAAAAAAAAAAGAAAAAAAAGGAGCTGTGTGGCGATTGTTTCATTTAAGCCCTAAATACCTCAGAATTATAATGCCTTTTGCTCGGCTTTGCTGAATCAAATAGAAATCTTGCGAAAAATGACACCCTGAAAATTGGCACAGCCAGTACCAGTATATATGGTACTTTAAGGGCAGAAACTTTCGCGGGCAGAAAGTTTCGCGAGAAGAAAAAATCGCGAAATTAAGGGCATAAACTTTCGCGAATGACGTTTTTTCCCGCATATTTCGCGACAAAAACTTTCGCGACTGAAGAAAAGTAAGGGGGAAAACATAATTTTCTGTCCATTTTCAGTACTACTCACAGTCACGGTGACAATTTACAAGGTTTTATGGCCCAAGAGACTGAAGATCGGGGTGATTGAGGAACAGCAACGCAACAACTTGAAGAAAAGACAAAAAATGGGATAGTAAAAATTTTCGCGAGTCGAGAATTTCCTGTAATTTCGCGAGCAAAAACTTTCGCGAATTTTGAATTTAGATTATGCCTTGGCAGAAACTTTCGCGAAAAATGCCAAAAAACGCGAAAATCGCGAAACTTTCTGCCCGCGAAAGTTTCTGCCCCTAAAGTAGTTACCTTCGGGTCTGAAGCCCGCCAAATGTGTTGAAATTTTCATTACTCATCCTACACTTCATTTTTATTTCATTTCAGATACTTGCGATTTCTCTATGCTTACGAATGTTTTCAAAAAGGAATCGACGAGCAACCATGGAAACTGGAAGATTGCGACGACTTATCAAATGGTCCTTTCAGAGCAACGCAGGCCAGTCCATCATCTTTTGTTGATGGTCGATCATGCATGTCATCACGTGTCCTATCGGGTGACCAACATCATTCTCCTCCGTGGCATAACGAACAAATGATGTGCGGAGCACTAGGATCCAGACCTCCGTTTGTTCATTCGCAGCCGCAGATAAATCTACATCATGGTGCACCGCCCGCCAGATATTCTCAACCAATGGAGATCCATTGCACTGAATTCGTACATCATGGGCCTAAAGTTAGCCATCTGCCTAACGGCCATGTTATTGACACACGTGACCATACTGAAATACACAATCACACAGAGACAAATAACAATGAATGTTCGCTTAATTGTGACTGTGGGAAGAATAGGGGACACAGCCCCCCTATAACCAGCCAATCCACACCGACTGGGAGTGGCAGGTTATCCAGTGAAATGAGATTATCCCCGAAGACAACGGGGCCTAGAAGTGAAGACTTAGTGACTAGTAAAGGAGGAGACAAATCGGACAGTAGTGATGTGAGTAAATTAAATTTTGTATTCTTTCTTTTTTATCTCCAACGAAAGATTAAGCCAATGGAGGTACATTTAATTGTTGGAGATTGTAAGAGTTGTTGAGAAGTATTTGGCTCTAGCATAAATGGATTCTGAATCAAGTAGAGGAAATCTCACGCCTATTTATGCTTTTTTCCAAAATCAATCGTATCTTCAGGGCATGAAAAAATATTCCCTTTCCTACGACTAAATAGTGAAAATATCGAGCATTCTTAAAAAAGGTCATGTTCCAACGACCGGCAGTAAATTTGGAGGAAGTTTAGAGCTGATGAATTAGGAAACCCATGCACGAAGTCACCTGTGAGTTCTAAGGGGCATGCGGGAAAATCAAGTTCTCCATTTATCTCATATTTATTGTTTATTGCATGCAATATTTATAAAAACCATACATGACATACAATCTATGTTCGGTAACTTGCCTGATTTTATAAGTAATTTCCATCACGGAAAATGAGAAGACAGTGCATAATATACGAAAAAGAGATATTTTTGAGAAATTTCCCGCAGGACATTATGAATTGACAATTTTTTGCGCTGCAACCGCCCAATCGCACAGTCAGGTGGGTTTTCATGCCTATGACGTAATGCTAGCAAGTCAAAATAGCAGTTTGTTCTAACCTATGCACACCAAATCATACCAAAAATTGTGGTGGGGCAAATCGTTACAAAACTGGAGCACCCCAACAAAACTTTGTGAGTTTCCCCCTTTATTAGGAGGACCCAGTCAAGCATCTCACTTCTCACCCTGCCAATTAGACGGTGACATGCCTATGTGAGAGCATTCATTGATAGAGTGAAGTGGGGACTGATAATACCTTAGCCAACCTTTATCTGATAATGCCTCTGCCACTCTAAAGCCTATCTTTGTTTTAGGAATCAAGGCCCCACCAAAGCCATCCTGCTGATGTTTCTGCTTCCCAACCGATATCCTCAGATCGTCTTCAAAACCAATCGTCCTATTCAACATCCATCGCATCACGTCCTAATACTCTACCAGGAGAAAACACCATCGATATCCACTCAGAATGTCATGCTGCTCCAGGCGAACCAAGCAAGCATTTTTGCCCTAACAATAAAGACGATCATCATGTTAGCCAAGTTCTGCACGACCATGGTATTCATGAACAAATGGGACGGATGCATTTCCCTTTGACTGGTCCTATGTTACCTGCCAATGTATTACAATACGCAAGGGGACCATTTTGTAACGCGAGGAAGCGACCTCGTTTCTTTGGAGCAAATGAGCCACCGAGAGGAGGAGGCTGTGGATGCAAGGGAGGTGAAATTTTAGAAAGCACAGAACCAATGACATTCAAAGTACATTATAGAACAGAGCAAAGAGTTTTTGTAACTTTGCAATTTGGAAAAAGGATGTATCTTGGTGAACTTTTTGCAGAAGAATTAGAATAGCTTGTATAAAATTTGAACATAGAAATCCAGGCCGAAGCCTGTGGGGGGACCTGGGAGCGGATCACCCCCATGGAGACCATCTGTTGCAAATCTGCTCTCTTGTCGGATTTTTTATGATTTAAATGTCTAGTTTTGGAGGATTTTCCGGAGAAATAATGCATAAAGGCATGAATTTATTTATTAGCGTTAACAATACTATCCAACAGGAATTAGCGGCATATTTTTGATTGATATCACTGATGGTGTTGTGTTGATTTGAAGGCTGGATCAAGGGCGGTGCCACTGGGTGGACCGGGGTGGACATTTCTGGTAGGGGTGTGCCGCCCACAGTTTCAAAGTGGCACTGTTGGGTAGACCAATTTTTGTGAAAATGATACCCTTGGTTAGACTAATTTCTCCTGTAAAAGTTTCTACATCAAAATTGCCATGAGTTTGCATTTTCTAGACAAAACTTGCCAAATATTTGCATTCTCTGGACCAAAATTTTAAAAAATTTAGGTCTTTTTTACAGGAATTACCGACGTTTGACATTTCTTTGACCGAAATTGCCAAAAGGCATACCCCTGCCCAGACTAAATGGACTAAAATTGGCAAAAGTATACCCTTGGCTAGACAAGAAAGTTTGAAAGTGTATACCCTTACGGGTGGCACTTCCCCAGGTACCTTTGCTATGGAAGAACTCCCCCTCTCCCCCCCCCCCGTGAAAATAGATAGTTACAGAAATTTTATTCACAGATGCTGGAGCCAATCAAATTCGTATAATTTTTTGGGGCATACAGCACTGTGTATTTCGATCAACGTAGAGGAGCAACAAAGAAAGTTCGAGAAGATCTACTTATTTATTCAACATTGTACGTAAGGAAACGGGATAAAAATCCCATAAAAGTCCGCGTTTTCGGTTTGTTTGTATTCCGAAAATCTATCGCCTTAGTGAATCATATTGATTATTAGAAATTAGAATCTTTTGTACAGCGATCATAAGTTAAAATTAAGAGAAATGATGTCCTATTTCTGACTTATTCTCAAACTATAAAATTCACTCATGTTCAAGGGTGTTCGGACACGGATCTTTTGATTGATTATTTATTCACCATGTTTTAATCCTTGTGTCTAGTTTTCTTTTCTTGTCTTCTGCTCTGCTTTGTCTTCACACTGATTTCTTTGAGGCTCTGGTACCCAGGATAGTTGTGGCCTAAATGCTCTGACATTGTTCGAGTATCCCTTGTATTTTTGTGTCTTAGGATAAAAACAAGGTAAATGAATAATCATTCAAAACATCCGTGTCCTGACACCCTTGCCATGTTCAGATAATCCTAGATTTCAAATCTTTGAAAAGCTTGTGTAAAAGTTTTTGTACAACTGGTTTATAAGAACTAGTAAAGCACTAAGATGTGTAGATAAACTTCTTGTGTCATCAAAGATGTTTAGATACTTTGTTTCATTTTCGAGTTATCCATTAATTTGTGCGTTTGGCTGATTACGTCATTTTGTTTTCAAAAAGTACAAGAAACTATGCAAGGTTGACAGCGTTTCCCAAGGGAAATAAAGTATAAGACCTTTCCTTCAAATGAAATGAAAAAGTTTCGTCGAAAATCATTTTTAAAAGTAAGACAATATTTCGTTTAACCCGGCTCATGTTTTGAAACCGCTCATGTTTTGAACATACACGTATGTTTGATAAGAAACTGCTTATAAGAAACTAAACTCTCAGATCGCCAAAAAATCAAGAGACTCGAGTACTGGGAAATAGTTTTACAAATCCTTTCATATTTTAGCTTTATTTCATTTGTTTCCTGTATTATATTACCAATGTACTTGAGAAACTTCTAAACACTTGAAAGGCCTTGATAAACACTTTTTGGAATGGTCACGAGGGCACAGGCAATGCCCAGACAATGCACACGAAGATTGCTGTGAAAACCTTTAAGATACTTGTAAGAAACTCCGAGTACTCAAAATTTGATAATTTTAAGAAACTTTGAGCACTGGCCCTAATTCTTAGTTTCTTATAAAAATACGTGTAATTACTAATACAAAACTGTTTTTTCATATAGTATGATTACCAAGTAACGTATGATCCGCAGCAATGTTAGAGACCAGTCCATGATGTTGAGAAAATAAGGAACAAATTTAAAAAACGTTAGTTCTAAAATGCGAAGTGTTGAATTAAGAAACCGATTGTATGTACTGGTGTATATGTACTATGGCCTGAGCCGAGTGTCTTGTAAAAAGAACGTTTAGATAGATAATTGTTACATTTCTTCGAAAATCAAGTTTGGGCTAGATTGTTAAATGAAGCCGACTATAACGCTGCACTGAAAGTAAAGAATCGCATTGACAAAACCTAAAAAACAGAAAAACGATGGTTAATAACTAACTTAATTGTTAACAATTATGATTTTGAAAGCATGAAGTTACCGAAAGCCTTTGGTTTGGTAAATTTTACGCAGCGAACTCTGTCTCCTACCCTGGGATCAGAGAATTCTTTACTTAGTTTTTTTTAGTATTTTTTAGGATTTTTGAAAAATCTGAAATGAAAAAATAAAAGAACAAAAATGGTTTTATTTTCTTTCAATTCTAAATTTTTTCAGAATTCTAAAACTTTTCAAAATTCTAAAAAAATACTATAAGTGTGTCAAAGGAGTGTGACATATTTTGTATATTTTATTATTATGCATTATACAAGCTCTTTTCTTGCCTCGGCAACAAATCTCATTTTCATTTTTTCATTTTGAAATATTTATACAGGTAATAAGTTTCATTCATATGCATGTTTTTCAAATTGACCTGTTTAAAATAAAACAAAGGAAAAGAGGCTAAACTAAGGACACAAGAATTTCATAAACCTAATTTACAATGTAATACACTACAATACCTAATTTACAATAAAATATAACAGACATGAAATAGAAATTAAAATTACACCAACCTCTATATTCGTTCCTTGAAAGTTTTTAGGGAAGGCGCTACCCTGGGTACCAAGGAAGGTGCCAATTTTGCTTCTCTTGGTGAACTGTTCCAAAGTTTTGCAACGCGATATCAAAAGGCCTTTTTGCCATTGGCAGTAAATATCTATCTTCCTATAATAATCTATCTTTACGATAAAAAATACTCCGATCCAGGTATCCATCTCCCACTGGAGCTCCCTGCACAAACCAAAAGCGCGCGAAAGTTAGTTTCCAGGCCTCTTGCGAGGGGAATGGGAAGAGTTGCCTGAAACCACAGATCAGTGCCTGAAACTGACACTGAACAGTGAACCAAAACGGATCAACCAAGTGAAGAGTTTAGAAAGCATTTTAGTCATGAGTCAGATAAATGCGATGAAAATAGGTTTATTGAGCGTTATTCCACGCATCAAGTCGCAAATCATCAAACGAATGCCACATTTAGAGCCACAAATTACCGACAGACTTGAAAAGACAGGGATTTCTGCAAGTCATCTTTTAGGCCTGGGCCTAAATTCAGAGGACAGTCGAGAGGTTGCTGCAAAGATTGAAGGGGATTGCAAGATTTTGGTGGCAGATCCTGACTTATTAGCACCAATAATTCAAAATTTGAAACATATTCAATGGATTCAAAGCACTTGGGATGGTGTGGATGCTTTGATGAAGGTGATACCCACTGGTGGGCCTTACCCAAATATCCCAGTTGCAAGGTTGGCAATGTTTGGACAACACATGGCTGAATATGTCTTAGGGCATATCATATCGAGGGAAAGAGACTTCAAGGGAATTTTCAAGGATCAACAAGTTCATAAATGGCAAACTTATAGAACTTACAGACTATTAAATGAACTGAGTATAGGATTGATTGGGATGGGAGAAATTGGGAAGCACGTAGCTAAGATTGCAAAAGATTTTGGCATGACAGTCCACGGTCTTGTTTCAAAGCATGTTCCAGAAAGCAGCAGGCTTCCTTACATTGATAGATATTATTTCTCATTACAAAGTTTGCCTGATTTGTTAAAAGAATGTGATTATGTTTGCAACACTTTGCCAAATACACCAAATACAAATGGTGCTTTGTCAAATGGTATTTTAGAGAACTGCAAAGGGAGACAGACAATTTTTATTAACATTGGAAGAGGCAATGTGATAACTGAAAGTGAACTTTTAAATGCACTCAATTTAAAGTGGATAGAAGGAGCGATTTTGGATGTCTTTGAAGAGGAGCCATTGCCCAATACCAGCCTTCTTTGGGACATGGAGAATGTGACAATTACACCTCATTGCTCAGGGTTGTCTCGCCCTGGAGAACTAGCTTGTGCTCTTGAGAAAAATCTGAAGTTTTTCTCTGAAGGAAGGCCATTAGCTGATGTTTTAGACTGGAGCAGAGGCTATTAGAAAAACTGATAGCAATATTTGGAACAAAATATTTGAATTACTGGCATCTGGCATTTTAGAAATATGTCTGAAGAATCAAATTTTATATGAGAGTTTCAATGTTAAATCTAATTTGGAATTTAGGCTGCATTCACACTGCTGCGTTTCCATTTCTATCTGTTTTTGTTGATGAAAAGGCTGCCTGTTCCCATTGCTCCATTTCCAAATGAATATACGCTATGAAAAAGATGGGTGTTCACACTGCTCCAGCAAAATAGTGTTTTTCAAAACAAAGCCTTTGTTAGTAGCTGTCAAGAAAGTGCCAATCACACTGCTCCTATGACACTAATATGTGTTCATACTGCTCCAGCAAAATAGTGTTTTTCAAAACAAAGCCTTTTGTTAATTGCTGTCAAGAAGGTGCCAATCACAAGTTTGAATGCCATTGAAATCATCCTATCAACAAAAGAATGTAAAGTATTTTCAAATGTCTCCATTTTTGGTGTTCACACTGAAAGAAGAAAGTTTTCAAAGCACACCTTTTGCAAATTTATGTGTTTTCATAAGCGTTTTCAAAAAGGTCCATTTTCACAGTGGAGGAATATGAATGCAAGGCCAAAAAGGATAAGTTTTTCTCTGTTTTCATATGAAAACGGAGCAGTGTGAACGGTCCCCTAGATTTAGAAACAAAAAGGGCTGCGACTGAAAAATGAAGAGCAGCATATGTTTGTTAATTGAATGATAATATCAATCAAATGAATAATATGAAACATGATCAAAACTAAAGCAATCATTTGGTATGTCTTCAAATGCAGTAATGGTAGCAGAGGTTGAGTGTGCATTGATACCAGGCGTTCATCATACAGTACAGAAACCTCTTTAAGTGCAAGATGATGGTTCCAATTCCTAGATCTTGCTGGCATACAAGAAAGTAGCTCTCAAAATTGTGCAGAGATGTTCAAAATAGTCTTTGCTGTGACACTGTACCCTCTCATCTACTCCTGAAAAAAGATTATCAATTTATCATAGGAGACCGCTAGTAAGGAATTGCAGGCTCAATGTTTCTAAAGCTATGCCACATGGATTAAAAAGCTAGGAACCTTTGTATTTTCAGTCAGTGCAAATTATGATCTGTCTTGTCTTTAGTAATTGGAAAGGCTCAACTTTCAAAAGATGAACTCTCCAACACAGCTGAATAATAGATCTTGGGACTTCAATAGGTCCACACTTGAATCAGATACTTGCCATCTACAGCACACTGCACAATACAGTTTTGCTTCATACAAGATCTTGGAAAAAAGTGTTGTTGGCACTTTCCTTTCAGGATATTGATACCAGCATGAGCTTCATAGGAAATCCATGAATCAATTACGTAGGGCCCAATGGCAAATGTTCTTGCCAAAATCTGACCTTTTGCAGAGCCTAGATGTGCTGTGGTATCAATGATTTGGTCCAGACTTTGGAAGACAACTAAAAGATACTCACATGTATGGTCAGGAACTTGTAAAGTTTGTCAACTAAATTTGTCTATTGACTGCTTTGAATGTTTGTAAGAGCAGTCCACAGGTAGCATCAAATATTAAAGAAATTGTAAAAAAAATTATAAAAGATGGCTCACTCACGTTGTATTTCTTGTTGTATTACCGATATTCTTTCTCTGACCATGCTTGCGAACGTTGTTTTGAAAGAATAGGCCCATTTCTGGGACTGGGACCAATGGGCCTATTCTTTCAAAACAACGTTCGCAAGCATGGTCAGGGAAAGGATATCAGTAATACAACAAGGAATACAACGTGAGTGAGCCATCTTTTACAATTTTTTTTACAATTTCTTTAATATTGGATGCTACCTGTGAGGAGTCCTGTTACCCATGGGTATTGGAATCTTCCTTGTTGTTGTTGTTGGGATGATAGTGGCCTAGTCAGCAGCGCGGAATTCTTCCTGTTCCGTGTTCACTTGCAGCAACGTGTTTTCAAGACAGAGGACTTTCGAAGGGGAAGTAATACTCTTGGGAAGTTCACCAAGATACAGCGATGGAGACACGGATCCTCATAGCAGTGATTATGTTCACCTTTGGATACCTCAATGCAAGTATCAGCACGGACCTTCCTGGTCATTTGCAGCGGCTGGGGATGCAGAAAGAAAAAGAAGGCCATATCGACATTTTGAAAGAACTGCCCAGCCCGATTGAATTTTTCAAGAAATATGTCACACCAGGAAGACCTGCAGTTTTTAAAGGTGCTGCTAAGAAGATGCCTGCTTTCAAGAATTGGGATGATGAGTATCTAAAGTAAGATTAAAGATATATTGTTTTTTTGTATCACATCCGTTTGTTTCTCTTTCCGAGCAAGCTGTCCTCTAGGCCCACAGGAGAGGAGAGGACCTACGTTCCCACAGTTCACAAAAAAGAAAACTCGGACCAGGAGCGGATCCAGGATAGAATCTGACCGAAGCATGATCCGGGTCTGGGGGCGGGGTCCTTGGAAAATTTTTGGACCACGCCCTAAAATTCTCCAGGAAACGCCCACTTTACAACACTTTGGCTACCATGTCCATGATCTTGATAAAACATGAAATGTATCGGTGAATGTCTTTTGCGAAAAGAAATATATTCTAATTGTATTTCCTTGAATTTCTTGCAAGAAGAAGCTATTATAAACAGATGGCAAAAAGAGAGTCGGATGAAACAATTATTGACTCAAAAAAATCTTATTTCAGTTTTGGATGTCCCATCCCCGCTATTTCATACTCTTTGAGGGTGAAATTTGACAAATTTTTCAGGCCCTTTGCTTTCTTCTTGTCATCTTCCACGTTTGGAGTGCCAACATTTCTAACCATTGTCACTATTCTGAATGTTGATAAAAGCATAGATGATGTTCTAAGATCTTGATCTTTGATAAAAGGCCAAAGTGGCCGTCTGTTCTCAGACAATGAGTAGTTCTCGGAATAATGCACAGCATGCATCACTCACTTCCTTGTTGAATGGACTTCCTATTGTTCTTGGTAGCTTGAGGCGCTACGAGTTCTGATTGGCTTGCTACTGTCAAGCCTTCCTGTGATTGGCTTGCAACCCTCAAGCCCTCTTGTGATTGGCTTGCTACCGTCAGTTTTCAAAGTGACAGTAGCTCCTGCCAATTTCCTGCAACCTTCAGATACAAATGCTGATTGGCCAGCGATGCGGTGAGCAGCAGAACGGTAGCCCCATGGCCAAGGGCAGCTGCACGGCAAGAGGCAAGCCTGTAGCAGGGAGAGCCATAAGCTTTTGGCATTGTATGGCATTGTAAAGAGAACACTCCATTTGCGTGGGCTTTCTCGAGGACAAGAGACAAGATTCGAACTGTGAGAAACCAATTTCTTAATTTACCGATTCACTCAAACTAAAGCTAGCAAATACATTCGATGTTCTTATAATTTATTATCGAATATAGTTAACGAATCTAAAGTTTTTACCATGATTATCTTTTTCCTATTTGCTTAATTTTTTAATTATGGCTTGAAAATCTGACAGTAGCAGCAGCTACTGTTGCAACTGTCTGGATCCGCCTCTGCGGACGTTCAGTTGTTGAAGAGACAAAGAAAAACGATTGTTAATTGGTGCAAACAAGGGGCTGAAATGTGGAGACAGTGTTTCTCAGTTTCTCATTGGGTATTCCACAAACTCACAAAGTAATCATTTACAACTGTTGTCAGGTTGTGCTGTAAAAATCTTCCTTATAGCCTTCCTAGGCATTGCCATGGCCAATTGCTAACTAAAACATGTTCCTGATCTAGATCAAGGATTTTCATGTGCTTTTCCAAGGGTTTTTTTCCTTGGGGTCAAAATAGCTGTTTTTCTGTATGCTAGACTGACTGACGTTAAGAAAATAGCAAGGCCCATTTTCCAGCGGGGTTAATCTGAGTACTTATTTCCACAGTCAGTTTAATGATAATGTTGTTCTGATTTGCCTTTCCAGAACAAAATTTGCCAATTTGAAATTTGATGTTGAAGAAGGAAAGAAAGAAAACAGATCTCTGCGTACATTCACACACACAATGAAATATTTTATTGATAACTACAAGAAAATTGATGTTTACATGGTTCATAGTATTCAAAAGGAAATGAGAGGTACCTATTTCAAGGAGTTTTTGTTTTACCATTTTGCCATATTGCAAGGTACATTATAGACCTTGTGCACATTTGGTTTTTGTAGCAAAATTCTTTTACCATTCGATTTAGGAATTCTTGTCATGTTCATCTACAGTATGCAATGCCTGTGTTGTAAGGTAAACCAATCAGTTCATCCAAAATTCTTTCCGAGGCAGGGGATCTGTGAAAATTGCTGCACACTGTGAAATACCACAATTGTCTATTATTTTTCAGAAGAGCTTTGGAGAAGCTGTAAAGTGCAGCCAATCTTACAAAATGAGGTGTTAATGGATCAACAACTTTCTGAAGAATACAGTGTAGATTTGTGGAAGGCCTATTGGATATATTGAAGAGTGTATTGTGTATTCTGCACAGGGGTGGAAAGTTGAAGGGGGCAACTTGCAAAGGGGGGGGGGCCAAAAATGTAATAGAATATGATTCCACCAAAAGAGTACAAAAATTTTTGGACTCATATAAAAGATTTTTTTATTTCCTTCTTGATGATGCCTTGATTAAATGTTTTTTAACCACATGTAGATCAAGACAACTAAAAAGAGTGCATTTAGGGTCAGGATGAATAGTGGTGCTGCTCTTGCCAGAAAGGGAGTGCCAAGTTGAGTGTTAATCGTGAAGAGGGGCATTTGCTCCCATTTGCCCTCAGAATCCACCACTCATTCTCCATAATGCCAGTCATGCAGGAGTGTTTTGTCAGAAAGGACCAAATATGACCTCAGCAAAAAGATTTATTGCAAATTCCTGCAGTGAAAAGCATTATATATATTTGGCATTGATTCTATAAAGTTTCCAGCGAGCTCATCGTGAAAAAGCATGCCTGATTTAATAAAAAGTGCCTTACCAACTGCTAGTATATTCTAAAGAAACATCAAAAATTGGAGTGTCAAATGTAATTGCAAAATTTTCTGTAAAATTGTAAATAGTTGGTGTAAATTGGTTTGCATTAGAATAGTTTGTAGAATTGTAACCAACTCAAAATAGATTGATTATTATTTTCAAGTTTAAGTTCAAGTTTCATTTTTAAAATTCCACAGCAACAACACAAATTCCAACTAATAGCAACAAATAATAAATGCATTTAATGATGTGAAAAATAGTTTGAAGGAAATGTTTAGGTTTGGAATTAAGCCCTCTCAATAGATAAACTAATCAAGGAGAGAGCACCCCCTTTGCCAAAAATCAAATTTAAGTTGTAACATCTTTACTGAGTAGTTTGGTAACTGAAGAGACTAGAGATGTCTAGACCTGGTATTTGTAGAAAATATATGAGATTCGAGTTTATATACAACGAAAAATTAAAAACTGAGGGAGAATTTTTGATGTCATCATTAATGCTGTTCCAGGATTTGGCACTTACAAATCTAACAGATCTTAAACCATGTTGCAGTGTATTTTTATGAGTCATAAAAGATATCACCTCTAGAAGCCTGTCTTGTATCATAATGATGAACAGTTGTCAAGAGGTGATTTCAAATGAAGGTAGTGAATTCACAACAGATGGTTTGTCAAAATCTAAGAGATTTGATGATGTCTCATTTTCAGTGTAACCAAAAGGAAACATAAGATCCTTTTGGATGATTAAAAAGTCCGTCCTGAGCTAAACAAGCATAAGAATATCTGATTATTGATTTCTTCATAACCCCAAATGATCGTTGATTCTGTTTTTTGCTACAGTCAGAGAGATGAGTGTTGCTGCTAAAGTTGCCTTCAATGGAAAATCGAGCGCCTAGTATAAGGACAAGAATCGCCTCAAGGTCAAAGGCAATATTTTGGTCTTTATGTCAAACGAGAATGATATGCAAAAATCAAAACTCATTACCCCTAGTTTGCTTATAGTTCGTGCACAAAACTATTGGTGGGTGCATCTGTGTCAAATGAGATGTCATGTGAGATTTACGATAACGCAAAATTACTTATGCAGAACCGTACAGAATGTTTCAGTTGTTGCTATTCGTGGGCATCTAATTTGAGACAAGCAGTCACGAAGATTCCTCTATGCAGAATGATATGCATGAAGATGTTTTGGTTCAGTGTGATCACGTCCCTTCCCCCAGTCCATGGCGCCATTGCTTGCTGGGATTCTGCACCTTTCGTCTCAACTTCACCTGCGATGATTGCATCCGTTGCTGTGCAGGAGGGGGGTCCTTCTACCTTTGGTTATGCTGCAAATGCTAGCCTCTGTGCAGGCCGCCGGTTACATCATCCTCTGAAGTTGAGTTATTTGCATAATGAGTACTATCAATAAGTGGCTAATGATTCGTTCGTTCTAGAAAGCGATTGTTTTGACATAATTAAGCTGCTAATGAAGTCAAGAACGTGCCAATTCTGGGTGAATTTGTTGCTGTGCCATGGTAAACATCCTAGTAATTTATCCATCTTATGGTGTCAAATCTGTCTAACATGAAATAAGCCGACGTCAAATGTTGCTATAGGATCGCTGGAAACTTCTGTCTTGTATGCGCTTTATGTGCGCTTTCTTTATTTCAGTGCCAATTAGCAGAGATAAAACGTTAATCAATTGCTTTAACGAGCGTGACGGAAGTGGGTTACTTACTTTCTTTCTGACTGACTGACTGACTGACTGACTGACTGACTGACTGACTGACTGACTGACTGACTGACTGACTGACTGACTGACTGACTGACTGACTGACTGACTGACTGACTGACTGACATTGAAGCCCCTTCTTAGATTACAAAGTGGACTTTGTAATCAAAAATGGATTCATGATATGTTATTGTATAGTTGATACAAAACCATGAAACTTCATCATGTTCATTTGAAAATTATTATTATTATTATTATTAGTTACACATCTCATTTTCCTTTTAGAGGATGTAACTTTGCTACCAACAATAAGTTGTGGTGGATATGTGAACTTATTACAAGATATTGTTATGTGGTTTTCAAGTGGTGGCACAAGCTCTGTTCTTCATTCAGACAATGTAGACAATATCAATTGTTTGTTTAGTGGAGAAAAAGAATTGTATATGGTTGACAAGGTAAATTTACCCTGGATCAGAGTATTTTTTAGAATTTTTTGAAAGAATTTTTTGAAAAATCTATCTGAAATGAAAAAAAATAAGAGAAAAAAGAGAAGAAAAGGGGGGGGGGGGAGGAAAAAATTTTCCTTCCTGCGTTTTCCTTATTTTTTTCAATTTTAAAGTTTTTCAAAATTCTAAAATTTTTAAGTTTGTTTTCAAAATTCTAAAAAAATAGTCTGATCCAGGGTAAGGTAAATTGTGCTTATTTCATAGATTGCTTACTGGGTCAAAAATTCCCCACAACTTACATTATCATTAGACTCAAAATGATGCCTCTGTGTTTGCAAATTCATTGCGGCAGAATTAGGTGCACTATAGTCATTTAGTTTGATTTTTCAAATAGTTACAAGATGGAAATATTTTACATTTTTGTAGTAATTTAAGAATAGAGAGCTTGGGAACATTTGAAAGACTTAGAAATGAATTAAAATAAAAAATAAAGATAAGAATCGATTAAGATTAAAAATGAATAAATAGATTTGAAAAATAATTCTTGGAGAACAGGCAACAAACGGCTTACAGTGCAAGGTGATGTCCAGGTGTTTCTTTAAATCCATTCAAAATCCACTGAGAATTAGCATATACTGTATATATATAGCCGATTGAATGATAAACTGAAACTGAGATTTTAAAATGAAATTATTATCTTACAGTATTTACTGCTCTGAAGAAAGGAGTATTGAAACAGTAAAACTGAGGTTATGGGGTTATGGGTTAGGGTTAGGGTTAGGGGTAGGGGTTATGGGGAACAAGGGAACTGGCCATTTTTATTCATGGGAACAAGGGAGCATCCTGAATTTTTAACAGGGATCAAGGGAACATAAGGAATTGCATTAGGGAGCAGGGAACATATTAGAACTTCAAGTGAAAAATATCTCCTTACTTAAAAATACAGCGCCACATTCCCCATCATTCCCATCATATCAGTTCTTCATTCTCCATGCATAAATCAAAGGAGCTACCTGGCAGCAGCCCCCCTCGTAAAATAAATTTATGTAATAGTTCCTGTAGATAATTCTGTCTCTCATTTGATGTTAGGAGATTATAACTGCAAAGTACATTTAAGGATGCAGGTGAATCAAAGAAACAAAATCCGCCAGACGAAACTTTAGATCTACCAAAACTGACAAGTTGTGTTTGTTATGCTGAGGTACCTTTGGTGGTGTGTTTGTGTCATTTACTAAGCGTTCTGCAGAACTAATTGTTTGAATCTATTGAGTTGACAAGGGACAATTATTTTGAATATTACAAAAAGAAGTAGAAAATAATTCAATTTTTTTTGGCTACCAACGAAATTCATTTTCATAATTATATAGCTCAAGTCAATTTGCTGCAATGATTTTTCAAACAGGAGACATTTTTTGAGTCACCTGGAAATTATGCCTAGCTTCCCCTGAAACTGAAAGTTATTTAACCCTTGCTTTGAATGAGAATCTATTTGGAAAAGGCATTGCTATCTTTTGAGATCCTGCTTGGTGATATTTAGCTAGGACTGTTTTCCAAAAATGTATGTGCACAAGCACCAAAACACATGAAGAGTTTTTTGCTTCCAGGCCATCTCTGTCTTATAGCTATGATTAGAATAGCTTACTGTTTAATTGCTCAGTTTCATGCTTAGTGGAAACATGTTGGCAATAAGTCCCTGCCTACTATGGAGGGCATGTAGTTTATTTATCTTGTTGTTTTTTCAAATAGTTTGTGTTTAATGAATAAAGAAACATATACGTGTTTAATGGTTGATAATTTTTTAATTGCAATACAATCTAACTTTCAGAAACATGGAGAGTTCATAGACATAGATGTTCCAAATGGTGGTTACAGTAACGTCGACCCGCAAGCAGTAGACCTGAAAAAGTATCCTGGTTTGGCAAATGCACCATGGTGGGAAGCCAAAATGGAAGCTGGTGACTGTCTCTTTATACCAGTAAAGTAAGTGTGGCATAGAATATTTGTTTTTGTGTGGAAACTAAGTTCAGTTCAGTTCAGTTGTAGTTTTGAAATTCCACAACATACATCTTTCATACGGATAATTAACTAAGTTATATACAACAACAAAGTACAATAGATGACAAAAGCAAGTAACAGCACATATGATGGGAACAATTTGGATTTGTTTACAGAGGAATTTCTTACGGGGAGGGGGTCTCTCTCAGGAGATAAACTAATCGAGGTGGGAGCACCCCTAATAATAAGTAGTTTGTAGATGCCCACCACCGAATCCCCCAAAATGATGATGTGTCTGCATTAGTCAAAATGAATGATGAATCAAAAGGAAATTAACGCATTTGCAAGCCTTTAGTTTGCTACCTAATCAGATTTCTTGAAGCATGGGTAACTTAACATGTCACCTTGGATAACATGATGTTTTAAGTGTATCCTTATTATATAACTGTTTTTGTATTCGCTCTTAGTAAGCAGTTTACAAATGCTTGGAGAGCAGAAACGGCGTGCCCATACACATAGCATGATGTCGTCGATTTAACAGACTTTTACCTAAATTTCAATTCATGTCCTGACAATAATTGATAACATAAACATATGGCTAAATATAGCAGATATATCTACTGTATACCGGGTGAGCCAGAAAAAAGTTCCCACTTTTGAAAATTCATAACAACAAGACTACTTCACGGATTTGAATCATTCAAATTCCAGTCAAAAGTCGAAAGATCGAAGTATTTTTGAGATTTTTCTCGCTGTCCTACCGGCATTAGAAGTATTGGTAAATTTAACTTTATTAAAATTTCATGGTTGCAAAATGACGGAAATGGGGCCTAAAACATTGATCAAATCGTAAGGACTCTATTCAAATCGAACAATAGGCCATGGGCGTTTCACCTCCCTCAAGAGTTATAAGACATTGATTTTCAAACAAATACAAAAGATTTTCAATCCCAAGGCAATTAATGCTTAGAGGATATCTCTCACCCATGAGAAGTATCATTTCCTTCATTATTCTGTGCGAGAAGTCATTTATGCATTGATCTATGTTTTAGGCCATTTTTCAGTCATTTTGCAACCATGAAATTTTTGTAAAGTTGAATTAACCTATATTTGTAGTGCTGGTAGGACGGCGAGAAAAATCACAAAATATTTTGATCTTTCGGCTTTTAACTAGAATTTGAATGATTAAAATCCGTGAATTAGACTGGCCTCCCTTTACACGAAAACGGCACATTTTTTGCTGACAGATTTCGAAAACGGCAGATTTTGAAAAACGGAATCCCAACCGGTATAAATTTGAAACAGCATCGTGTGAACACTCGAAAATGATATAAACAGAACATTTTTCGACGCTTTCGGATCGAGACTGGTCGATTGTTAGGGTGTAGGTACTTTTCTTTCGCATCAAAGTCCTGCAACGAGTTTTTATTGTCAAATTTCCTACCGTTTTCAAATTGTCCCGGTATCGTGTGAACGCTAGCTCAGATTTTGCTGCCGTCACTTTTTTCACCGTTTTCAAAATATGCCAGCATCGTGTGAACGCAGTCTTAGTCTTGGTGTTATGAATTTCCAAAAGTGGGAACTTTTTTCTGGCTCACCCGGTAGACAATCCCCTCTTGGTGTAACTTATTTGTCTAGGACATTCCAGAAAAGAAATTAGAGATGTAACATAAGTCTAAAAATGGGAAGTATCATAGATAAGAGAAACATTTTACGCTAAGGAATGAAAAGTGGTTTCTTAAATGCCAGGCCTTACTGTATTGTTATTGTTATTATTTTTCGTTTTACAGTTGGTATCATCAAGTGCGATCTCACAACAGAAATATTGCAGTGAATGTTTGGTTTACTCATCCATTAAAAATCAATGAATCAGATTGTGAAGGAAAAGAATGGAAAGACCGATACATCCCATTGATAAGATACAAATTAAAGTCAAATGAAGGGGCAAGGTCTGTTTCTAATTATTTGTTTTTGATTGTACTTTGTGAAATTTTCCTTTTGAAGTTGGTTTCCGATCTTAAGATATATCGGGTGTCCCGAAAAGGCAAGTTGGTAT
The DNA here is from genome assembly GCA_964020215.1 of Aurelia sp. 3 sensu Dawson et al. (2005). Classification (NCBI taxonomy): domain Eukaryota; kingdom Metazoa; phylum Cnidaria; class Scyphozoa; order Semaeostomeae; family Ulmaridae; genus Aurelia; species Aurelia sp. 3 sensu Dawson et al. (2005). Next base: position 3,639,246 of record OZ026580.1, read on the forward strand.
AATTGACGTTAAACACAAGAGTATGTTGTTATGAATGGTCTATCCTACTTTTTTCTACTATGTAATCAGCAATTTGTGCGTTGTGACGTTCTAACGCGCATTGATCTGGGAGAAACATTTACACCTGATGACGTCGCTACACACAGGTCGTATATTTGAATTATCAAGGGAAAGAAGAAATTGGTGGGAAAAATACGACACGCCACGGAACAGAAAGTATGTGGCCGACGTTCAAAACTGGAATGTTAATCTTTCCATCAAAGCCTAATTTAGTTTAGAATACTTGTCTGGCGAAATCATTCATCATTTAGGCCCAGTAACTCGGAAAATGCTGACAAGGAGGCATGTTTGGGAACGAGAATAGAGGATGGTGCTGAAGATGCTGGACAGGAATTTGTTATCATGATGCTTTGCAGCTCATTGTATCTCGATTGATTTGACTGGCTGATTTCTTCAATACCGCAAAGGATCTTGGTTAAAATTCTTCGACGCTGTCTTTAGCGCAGTTGTCTATTCCACATTTCATTCTGGTCCATGACTCACTTGCCATTGAAATGAGAATTCTGTTGCTGAAACTGACAATGGCATTGACTTTGAACTCAATGCCACATAAATCATGGACCAAAATGGAGCGTGGACATACAAGTCCCTCACAGGTATCTTTGTAATTGTTGGGTCTTAAAGACATTTGATTTTAGCAAATAAGATTTTCACATCTAAGTTAGCGTTTATAGATTGACATTTTAGTTTTGACAAGTGGTAAGACACTTTTTATTTCATAGGCTGCCGAACGCTTCATATTTGTTTTCTTTGACTCACCCGGTACAATCCCTTATTTTATCATCAGTCATGCTTACCCCAGACCTTTATGTTTTAATATCAATCTAAACCCTTATAATACATGTTGCAACTACATCATATTATATATACTTTTCTAATTATATATTCTCAAAAGCTCATTCTAAAAGATGCTTTAAAAATAGTATAGACACTCAAAGAAAAACACTTCTGGTAAACGTTTCGGCGTAAGCCTTCATCAGTAATAACTTTTCCAAATCCAACAGAGCATACATATAGATTACGAAATTTAAAACAATAGCCTAGGCGGGATCTTACCTATTACAATACGCATTGAAAAAGTGTTAAAGTAGCGGTAATGACAAAGGTGTTAGGAGAACGATCACAAGAAAGCGCAGAGTTAAGAGCTGCCGAAGTCGGTGTTTGTGTCTGTCTCGCAGGAGCTGGAAAAAATGTCTATTAAAACAAAACAAACGATAGAAAGATCCCAGAGTGGATGGGCAGAAAGAAATCCCTAATAAAACAGCGTGTGTCCCTAACGAAAAGCTGAGTGCAAAAAATCAAAACAACACAACAACCAAAAAATAAACAAAAATGAAATCTATGTATCTACCTGCCTAGTGTTTAAACCCTTAGGGGCAAAGCAATCTAGCCGATATTGCCAGAAGCTTTCCCGCATCCTATTACCCCCCGTTAGCCTATCAATTATCTTTACGCTAATATCCTTCAGAAACCCCCGGTGGCCTTCTTCAGTGAAATGTCTGAAGAATTCCGCCTGGGGTACTGAGGCCCCCGAATTCAACTTACGACTGCACGCCTTGTAATTGTTAAACCTAAGCCTAAAAGGCGTGCAGGTGCTACCAACATATTGTACACCACAAACAGTACATTCCAACAAATACACGACATTTGACGAGTCACAATTAAACGAATAGTTTATCCTATATTCCCGGCTATCTACGTTAGAATGAAAATGTTCACTATTGCTCATTACATGACACACTTGACAACGAGATTTACCACAACGAGAACATCCCTTCTTATCGGTCCCCCCATTTCCCTCACTACTAAGCCTAGCCCTAACAAGTATATCCTTAAGGTTCTTACATCTCCTAAAAGCTATTAAAGGTGGCTCAGGAAACACCCTCCTATGCTCCTCCGAATTCGTGAGCATAGGATGGAGTCTCCTGGCAACCTTCCCCAAACTATTGAGCGCTGGATGATATGTTGCAACAAGTGGAACCCTTTCCCCCCTCCCTTGGTCATTGGTCCTATTTCCCGAATTTGCTAGAAGAGTTGTCCTATCCAACCTACGTACCCTATCTATTTGCTCGTTAACTAAAGACTCTTCGTAGCCCCTGTCCTTAAGCCATCCAGCTAACTCGCCTACCCTCTCCTGAAATTGGCGATCTTCCGAACATATCCTACGAAACCTAAGAGCCTGACCATAAGGGATCGCCTTTTTCGTGTGCCAGGGGTGACAAGACTTCTTATGCAAGTACTGATGTGTATCAGTTGGCTTGCAGAACAAGTCTGTCGAAAGGACTCCCCCCTCCCGCACGCTAACCTGAACATCTAAGAAACTAATACTATCCCGTGATTGCTCGCTAGTAAACTTAATCGTTTCGTGGCTACTGTTGAGATGATTGATGAAAGACTTCAGCCTTTCTTCCCCGTGCATCCAGATAAAGAAAACATCATCGATGAATCTCATCCAGACGAGGGGCTTGTCAGGTGAAGCTTCCAACAACCTCTCTTCCAACCGGGTCATGAAGAGATTGGCATAGGCCGGAGCGAACTTCGTGCCTATAGCCGTGCCCAATTTCTGCCTATAAAACCTATCATTAAATTCAAAATAATTATTCTCCAAGACCAAGGACGCCAACCCCACTAGGGTATCAGTAGCCACGCCCGGGTTTTCCCTTCTATCCAGCGCCTCCCTGATGGCCTCTAAACCCTCCCCGTGTGGAATGCTGGGATAGAGTCCCACAACATCAACAGTACACAACATAGCCCCCTCTGGTATCTTTCCTAACTTACTTAGCCTAGACAAAAAGTGGTTAGTGTCCTTAACATACGACCTACTTTGGCTAACCAACGGGTTAAGATGGTGGTCTAAATATTCTGAAATATGCTCCGTTATAGTACCGCTATTGGAAATGACTGGTCGCCCCTTTACACTACTAAGACCCTTGTGGATCTTAGGCAACAGATAAAATCTACCTAGCCTAGAATCTTTCACCTCTAAATACTCAGTCACTTCCTCTAATCCCGGGTCCTCCTCCCTCAGCTCATTCAACCTAGAATTAATGGTCTTACCCAAATTTACCGTGGGATCCACCTCTATTTCTTCATAAACCTGCCTATCATCTAATTCATATACTTTTCATCATCTAATTCATACACTACCTATCATACCTATCATACCTACCTATCATCTAATTCATACACTTTTCTAATTATATACTTTACAAACCATACAGTCACTGCAGGGATAGGATCACAAGGACCAAAGGACAGTGACTATCCTGTTGCCATTAACATAAAGACTTTTATTTCATTTATATCTTAGGCAGCTATTAGCGTTAGAAGTAAAAGACAAGGGGAAGATCAGTAGAAGGGATTTTATCAAATTTTTATTGGTGAGTATCGAAATTCTAACTTCAGTTTTTGAGTAGCAAGGGCAGATTTTGTATTACAATAACATCTTTGGTTCACACTTCAATTCAAAGCGATTAACGAATAAATAAATCCTCTCAACCGGTAATTCAAGATAGACATAGCTGGAAAGTTACCCTGAAACCGGTAGGGCAAACTCTCGCTTGGTGCGGGCAAAGGGAGGTTTTTAGGAGAAGTTATGTGTTTAAGACGAAAGGAGAAGGGTAAATCTAAAGTTCTGTTTGGCGGATTTTGTGTACGTGATTCAGAAGCCGAGCAGAGGGCATTACAATTCTTGCACATTTGTTACTCAAATTTAAACACGTACTTATCAGCTCCTGAATCAACCCTTCTTCTTTCGTTGTAAGCACATAACGTATCCTAGAAAACGTCCTTTTGCCCGCACCAAGCGAGTTGTTTGCCGTACTGGTTTCAGGGCAACTTTGGGCTATGTTTGTTTTGAATTACTGGTTGGGAGAATTTCTTTGTCTGCGTTCGCTAATCGCTTTGAATTGAGGTGTGAACCAATGCAACTGATGCTATCGTATTGCAAAATCTGCTATGTTTTTTTGAGTCAATAGAAGTCTCTTTCTACAATCTTGTCAAAACCAATAATTTGCACCTTCCTTGAATCAAAGAAGTTATAAAATGCACTCTTACACTCTTATAAATCCCTCTGAACCTCGGGGAAAAGTTTGAAAAGACTGCGAAAACGCTGCATATGAGGGAGAGGAAAGCGATTGCGAGAAGAATAGGCAAACAATATTTACTTGGAACGTGGACAAGAAACTAAGAAAATTATCCAAAAATTACCGTGAGTGCTTGGGGGCTGATGCTGTTTCAAATAGCTGGGGACTGATGCTGTTTTGGGTATTTTGGAGGGGGATGATTTTAGAGGGAGCTTATCCATAAAGTCGGATGGCAAATCTTTAGATGGTGGAATATTTTGGTTTTACCCCAATAGCCTTGAGATTTGCTTCCAGATTGATTTGTAAACTGCGAGACAATTAACAGCTAAACTCTTCACCAAAATAAATTGCAAATCTTTGGTAACCTCTTGCATAAGAACCAAGGGGAGAGGTTTATATCTATTGGCTCAGAAGGGAGGAGGTTACAGTAAAGTCTCGCCTTTAAGAAACTCATTTCACAGAAACAGCCTGATTGGTTTCTTATGTTAAGATTTACTTTCTCAAAACAGGGTATGTATACCATGGTATAAGAAACACTTATCAAAATTTAAAATTGTTAACCCTTTCACCCCCGTAAGGGCCATATGGCCCAGCAGTATTCATTGAGAACTGCGAATTTTTCAGGGGGAAAGCTTTTAGAATTTGAGTGATTTAAGAGGTTATGCACATTGCATTTATCTATTGCTTACTCAATCACTGATTACGATACCCCCTGGAAAATGACGATCTACACTAGGTTTTCCTGTTAAGCTTAATTCTAGCCGGGCGTGAAAGGGTTAAGAAAGCGTTTTTACAATATGCACTGTTGCACAGGGATCCAACATTTTGAGCCAGTACTGACAGTTTTTTGAAATTGTAACAATCTTGGCTTAAAAGTTTTCACTCTTGTTTCTAGAGAACTGAGACCTATTGCAGACATATTCAAATATATGCCATAGAATATTACTATGTAGACTGATTGCATGTTCGTAGTTATCGCTATTTGATAGACTGATGGACGCTCAAACTACGACTTATGGACTTTGATACTAAAATTTGGGATGAAGTTTTCCCCTGTCGATTCCACAACTAGATTTGGAAACCATAGCAACACTGTACGAACACCAGGCAATGGCGGATGGGCCTAAGTTGCCGGCTCGAACCTCCAATGTTAAAACAGCTCAGAATTCAAGTTTACAGTGATATTAGCCATAACGAAAGCCACAAGTATCCATACGAATGTTTCCTCAATCCAAGAATCAACAAACCTTTCAATGTGAATCAGGAGTTCCTCAGTTTTAAGGCCAATTAGCTTCCATGAACTTCACCGCAGCATTGAGAATTTCCAACTGTCGAAGGTCACTCGCCTCGCTTCCGAGACTACATTGCAGCCTCGTTCCAAAGGGCACACGTAAACGTGTGCATCTCCGTCTCAAAAATTTATATCAAAGTCCATAAGGCCCAGATTGAGCAAAAAAGGAAATGTTGCTGTTGTTGTTATTGTTGTTGTTGTCGTTGTTGCTATTTTGCGATATCTGGGACTATGTCGTGAGGCTAATTACTATGTACCATTGTAAAAGAAGCTGAACATGAATGAGCCTGGATAGTTTCTTATAGAGAGGTATTCTATTCAGCGAAATCAGGCCTGACTTTCTTATAACGCAGTTTCTTAAAGGTGATCTGAAGTGAAATTTTTTATTGATGCAGATGAATAGCGCTGTTGAACGATGAAGAATGTCATTCAATTTTTTTTTGATACTTTGTTTCATCTTCGAGCTATCAGTTAATTTGTACGATTGGCTGATGACGTCATTTTGTTTGCAAAAAGTACGAGAAAGTATACAAGGTTGACAACGTTTCCAAAGGGAAATAAAGTCAACGACCTTTCCTTCAAATGAAATGCCTTTCTAAAGGTCACATCAGTTGATGAAACAATGTTTATTGCATTTATTCTGCTCAGCTGAAATGTCTCCTAAAACTGTCACCTTCCAAAGAACAGATACAGCTTCTTTCCACATAGAATCCTAATGATTTGCAAACAAAATGACGTCATCAACTAACACTTAAAATCATTGGATAACTTAAAAACGAAATGAGATATCGTAAAAATTTCAACAGGATTTCTTATCAATCGACAGGGCCCTTCGTTTGCATCAATAAAAATTTTCACTTCAGATCACCTTTAAAGGCGGGACTTTGCTGTATTAGAGGGGGTACCGAATGGAGATTGGGCCTCCGTAAAGCTTTTATTGTATCCCAATAGCTTTTACTTGATTCACTTTCAAGCTTTTGTAAGATCTCATTCGATGATACTTGTACCTTAATTTCAGAAATCTCTGCAAGCTGAAAGGTCTCAGATAAGAGAGGTCAGTTTTGTGTTGTTTCTCGTATTTCATTTTACTATGCTTGTTCAACATTAAATGCAAGGTTATGGCTACTGAAATATAATCTGAGATACCGGGTGATCCGAAAAAAGACTTCTCGACCTACATCACACATAGCTTCATGAAAGCAAAGTTTATGAACAAAAGGAAGGTCTCAGTAGATAGTCGAAGGACCTAGCCATCTTTTGAAATGCTGGTCATTTCAGGTTATGACTGGGCCCAAAAAATGAAAGTGCGTTAGGGGCGCTACCAGTAAGGTAGCTGAAATGCTCAAATTTCCCAGGAAGCATGGACGTAGGGAACAGGGGGATTCTGGGGACGCGTGCCCCCAAGATTTGGCAATAAACAAAGAAGTGTCCTTTTTATTTTCAGAAAATGGCCCTTTTCTAAAGGAAAAAATGCCCTCGGAGCGTCGTGCCCTCCCAAGTTTGAGAAGCTTCCTACGTCCCTGCGAGGAGGGAAGAAAGAAAGGAAAAGAGAAAAAAGTAAAAGAATTGAAAGGAAGGGGAAAAGAAGGGAAAGAAAGGAAGGGAGGAACGTAAGGAAGGGGAGAGAAAAAAGGAGAGAAAGGTAAAGAGATAGAATGGGGTGGTATATTAGGAGAGAAGAAGAAAGTGTGTAAAAGAGATGACTTGCCACCAGGAAGAAAAGTATTTTTTTTAGCCCTGAGCTGTGACTACTCTTGCAAAACCATTCTCAAAAATATGGTACCGGGTGACCCAAAACAACTTCGCGAGCTAGATCGTACACAGATTCTGTTAAGCAAACGATATGAACTCAAACAAGGTATCAGCATGTAGCTGAAAGGCTAAGTTATGTATTAAGATTTTGCTTGTTCAGTTTAAGGTATGCCTACCGCACCGTCCGAAAAAACGTTCCCAAAATATGGAAATTCGTTCATTTCTCGGACTTTTCCCTCGTTTTACCATCGAGGTTTTGAAAGATTTGAAAACAGCTGACTTCCAAATTTGCTCTGGAGCACGAAATTTGAATGAGGAACGAAGGTCAATCATTTTTTTCCCAAGACGACTTCAAATCCATCGCTACGTTGAGCTTTCCCAAAACGGTGAATGGAAAATTATGGCGATTATTTCACTGAAAATGAGGAATCCGGGAATCATCTTTGGACCTGGTTTTTCAGATGGTAATCATTGCTTAAAATGACGATGCTGCATCTCAAATGGTTGCCAAGCCTTTCAACTAAACATTCATACAAAGCATTTGTCAAAAACTTTTTATTTCATTAGTAAGGCGTTTCGTATTGGATTGGTTTCATATCAGATTGACCTTCTGTTTACGCGAGACCGTTGCTCCCGTTTACTCGAGAACGCACCCATCCGATACGCTTCATACTATTTTTGCGTTTTCAACAGAAACGCTCTGAAAGTGGCATGAAACCAATCGATATCGTGTAAACAAACAGAGCAGAAACTGCGTAAAAAAACGTCATCGAGTAATCTGAGATAAGGAAGTGTTTTGATAGACAAGCTTTTTGAAACGATAAATCAAGGCCTAGGGAACAAAGTATCAAGTGTTGCCAAATTTTGGGATCTGTTGCTGGGAGCTAGGGGGAATCAAAGTTACGAGTTTTCGCACATACGCGCGCAGTTTCTGCTCTGTCGTAAACGGTCAAATCCGGTGTCAACTCAATACGGAACCTCATTATCAATTCTACGAGCCTCCCATTCAGTTGGGGCGCTGTGCAGAATGCGTACCCAGTAGATGCTGATAGCACACAGGTGAAACTATTGCAGTGCAAGGCGAAACGGTGTCGTGCAAACAGAGCCCCAATCCGATATGAAATGAAAACGGTATCGTGTAAACGGGACCTTGCCTCGTGAAGTTTTTTTTGGGGTCAATGGCAGCTACCTGAACCGCCGCACTCACAAAGTAATGTTAATCCATTTCTGCATTCTTGAGGTGCTTTGGATGAGCAGCTTTCAGTGCACAATGTACATTGAATGCCAAATATTTCGGACGTTGATATTTTCGAATATATCAAACGTCCGAAAATTTTAATCATGTCTGAATTTTTTGCAGTTCGAAATATTTAGTGTCCGAAATTTTTTTCCGTTTGCTCCGTTTTCATTTAAAGACGAGCTGTGTGAACGGGGTCCTGGTTTCACATAAACAAGGTCCATTCATTCATTCATTCATTCATTCATTCATTCATTCATTCATTCATTCATTCATTCATTCATTCATTCATTCATTCATTCATATATTTATTTAAAGTTGGTAGTTACAGTTTTACAAAAGTAAAGCTAATTTACACCAACTATTTACAATAAACCTAAATAAATACATATTAAAATCAAAGAAATTCAGCGTCTATTTACAAATTGTGCAAAGGCAGCTGGTTCCATCCCAAGTCTTAATTGCCTTCTTGAAAGTTGCAACAGACTCTGTCTTCTTTGTATCATCATTTAGGGCATTCCTCAGCATAGCTCCTCTAAATCTCAGGGAGTTTATCCCATATTTCATAGTGTAAGACCTCTGAGGAAGTTCGCATAAAACATTTTTCGTAAGTTATAAGCTATAGATTTTGTTTGGAAGTTCCCCCAGAGGTATGAAGGATTTAGATGGTGGAGCGTTTTGTAAACTTCTAACAGTAGTTTCTGTAGGTTCTTTACATGTATTGTAACATCATCATGCCTCGATAGAAGTTCTTCAATAGAGGATTCAAAATCTTGGTACAAAACCCTTAAAGCACGTTTATACACTCGATTGTTTGTACTGTTGGCAGCTTTGCTACAAAATAGCCAAATCGGGGGGCAATAGTTGAAATTTGACATTGTAACAGCGTTAAACAATATCCTTGCTTGATTAGAATTGATATAGTCCTTCTAACAAAAGCATTCTATTGTGTATTTAACAGGTAATAAATATAGTGGACAAAAACAATGACAAATTCATAACAATGGAAGACATTGATGCTCTTACCGAAAAAGAATTAAAAGTTGTCAGGCAGCTAATGCCTATGGGAGCTGATATGGAAGAAGATGCCCTTCCTGATTTACCCCCAGAAGATGACGACACTCTTGCAGAAGGTGAGGGAGAATCTGAAGGTGATTCAGACGAAACTGAAGGGCCCTTGGATGATGATACTCCCGCAGATGGAGAGGGAAAAGGCGCAGATAATGACATTGGAGACGGATTCCCTGAAGACGAACAATCAGATTCAGGTGACTCTAGTAAAGAAGACTTACACACTGAGCTGTAAAACTGATGCTTATTCATGATTGGCTCATATGAGCACAACAATAATGCACTGTTGGTGTGACCTTGACCTATCTTAACGATCAAAATTGTATCTTTACTCACTGTGTTGTTTCCCTTCCACGGAATTGCGCTAGAAGTTTGATAATGTTGTTTTTTCTTCGTTCTCCTCTCGTCACAACGAGGATTGAATGTCACCATCATTTAAATATGGTTTAAACTGTTTTTCATGGGTGGAAAAAATAGCGGACCACGGCACCAATGGTTCCAGAAATTGTTTCAGGTCTCCAGAAAGCAAGAAATGCGAAAATAAAGGGGGAACTGAAGATTTGATTTTGCGTGAAAATCCAAAATGTTCTCCCTGCATTCCATACTAAGTCTTTGGAAATGAAATTGACGTTTGGTTAATCTAAGCTTTGTTCATACTACAACAATACTGTTTTTTTATTCATATAGAAATTTTACAGTAAATCTTAAACTCTACTATATGTTGCTACTATACGGCACTACAGCGACGATACCAAGGGGAGCGAAAGATCATGACTACCCCATGGCCAATTTGAAAACACATGAAGTTAAACTAAATGCAACAACAAAAGGAACGATTTAAGTATCTAATGAATACTCTAACTAGATTCCGTCCCACATCAGATGTAGGTCAGGGTTGGAGACTCTTTACGAGCACAACTCATTTCATGTAATGAGTTTTTCGGCTAGTCTGCACTTTAGCGGACCAGCTTTCAAAATCGGCACACTATGTGTCATGGTGTAAGGGTCAGGGTCAGAGTTAGGCTTTGGAAATGGGGATTAGGGTTAGTTAGGGTTAGTTTAGGGTTAGTTAGGGTTAGTTTAGGGTTAGGGTTAGGGTTAGTTTAGGGTTAGGGTTAGTTAGGATAAGTTAGGGTTAAGTTAGGGTTAGTAGGGTTAGGGTAAGGGTTAGTTCCTGAGAGATATGACATAAAGCTGGTCCGCTAAAGTGCAGTCGTCCCAGTTTTTCATATATGTTGATAACTTGGAAAGTAGTCAGCCGCAAAATCAACAAAATTCACTAAACATCATTTACAACTGAGATTGAGGATTACTTACCAATCTTCAAAACCTGTCACATGTATTTCTATCATGACCTGTCAAAAACTGGATCCTTGGTTGGTGATGGTTGGTGCACCTGGCTGTCACGGAAAGTTTTTTCAGCGACTATTCGGTCACAGCAATTATAATATCTTTTCCACTTCTGCTGCTTTCACACCTGAGCATACTACCCAATGCAGGGGTTCCCTTAGACTTATGACGATGAGTCTCTTGTTTCCCTGTGCTCTTTGACGTAATGATGGCGCTTTAGTCAACAGAGACTCATAACATTACTCTGAAAAACCTGGCCCTATTTAGGCCCAAACTCGGCGATTCCTACAGTACCAATCAGATTGCGAGCTTTGTGAATTGCAATTTTTACGCTGTAAATTTGATAGAATTTTCGATTCGATTGAAGAATTGAATACACTCCCACGGGATTGAGATTCGAAGCCGTGATTCCATCATAATTCCGTTGATGATTGAAGAAAATAGAGCCAAGTTTTTCACTGTTTCATTATGAGTCCCTCTTGAGCAAGGTTTACCGCAGGGATACAAGGGACTCATCGTCATAAGTCTAGGGTTCCCTATCATTTTGCATTTTGCATTGCTAGGGAGTCCTTGCATAAAGGCCAATTTCCAGTCAGCGGGAATTTCCGAGCGGGCGGAATTTTAGACAATAAAAAGTTGCTCAGCCGTAACTATCCATTCAATTTCAGAGCGACGTTTTCTCTCTCAAACAAAAGAATTTCCGCCCGCTCTAAAAAATTCCACTGACTGGAAATTAGCCTTAAGAGAGTAGCCTGAGCCCCTACTCAGCGATGCATTAGTTTGAATCGAGATGCATCGCTGCGCAGGAGCTCAGGCGCGCAAAATAGTTTGATCTTTACTTGCATAATGGCGGCATTCAATCCTTTTTGTGATGAGAGAAGGACGAAATAAATGCAACATTTGTAAAGCTTCTCTCGCAATGCCATGGAAGAGAGACAACACAATAGGTAATAATATGAATTTGATCATAATATTGGCCAAGTCAGCAGTGCTTTATTGCCCGTTGTGTTTGAAAGTGCACTTTCAGCCATACAAGTGCATCTGCTAGGACAGCCCCATGCCACTCCAAACGATAACGACTTCCTACGTAAGTTTTTCTAGGCTTTATATTTACATTGCTGTATATTTGGTAACGTGGCTTAAAAGTTGTTGAAATCCTGATCTTGAAAACGCTTGCATTTCAAGAAAGTTTTTTTCAAAATGGCATCATTTTCTTAACTTGCTTCCTCTTGTTTGCATTATCCAAACAGAATGATGTTCCATTTCTATCCATCATTAGCACCAGGGAGTGACCTTTTGGGCCATAAAAACGAGTTTTTGATATTCAAGCTACTGGCAATGTTATTTTCATCACGAACGTAAATTCTGTGACAGTTAAGGGTGCTCTGAAGCGAAAAGTTTTGTTAATTCAAATTTATAGCACTGCTCTGCGATAAAAACTTCTGTTAAAGATTTTTGACAAAATGTTTGGCTTTCGAGTTATCCACTTTTTTGTATGATCGGCTGATGACATATTTTTGTTTGCAAAAAGTCAAGAAAGTACACAAAGTTGTCTGTGGTGCCGAAGATAAATCTAATAAAAAAGTTTCTTTGAATGCCTTCTAAAGATGATTTTGATACGCGAGACAATCTACGCTTGATATTTGTAGCTCAACTGCAAAGTCTGTGCAACTGTAACCTTTCAAAGATAAGAGAAAAATTTTGGAGAAATTGAAATCATTTAAAATCCTAAATTAGTGGAGGAACAATGATGCAATATTCAAGGAAGTCATAGTCAATGAAGGTTTATAATATGGTGGCAAGGAGAAATCTGTTGCTCTACCGGGTGAGTCAAAAAAAAGTTTAGGCGTTTGGAGGGCTGTAGAATAAAAAGTATGTGGGCGATATTCAAAGCTAAAATGTTAGCCTATCAGTCAAAGGCTAACTTAGATGGGAACATTTTGTTCGGTAAAACCACTCATCACCTAGACCCAGAAATTAGGGAAATGCTGGAAAGAGGCATGTTTGGGAACGAGAAGTCCACATTGCATCCTGGTCCATGATTTACTTGCCATCGAAATTAAAGCTCTGTTTCAGAAACTGGCAATTGCATTGAATTTAAACTTCAATGTGACATAAATCATGGACCAGAGTGGGATGTGGAATTCTCGTTCCCAAACATAGTAAAATGTCTTAAAAATATATTAATTTTTTTGGGTCTTGTACCCAGGTTACCACCTTTTGAAAGATCTTTGCACAGTCCTGCTGCGAAAGGTAGATAGAGCAATCCATCTGCCTGTAAAAAACAAGGACAGATTTTGTAACACAATAGCAGCAGTTGCTTTTATTGACACCTAAATTCAAGGAGATTTGCGATTGCAGACAAAGGAAATTCCCTCAAGCGGGAATTCAAAACAAACGAAGATGCAAAGTTTCTCTGAAATCCAGGTAGCTATCTCGCTTGTTGTGCATTCCAGAAATGGTTCTTAAGAGCTAACATGAGCGCATATTGAAAGAAGGAACTTATATCTAAACATCTACCGCGGGCATTTTATTTTTGCTGTTCAGAAGCTGAGAAGTAAGTGCTTTGATTGCACCCAAAAATACGAGAATTGAATCGCCTCCAAATTGCTTTCTATACCAAATAAGTAAAATGCCCGTGGTAGATATCTAGATATATCCTCCTTTTTTCAATATACGCTCATGTTTGCTCTTAAAAACCATTTCTGGAATGCACAACAAGCGAGATAGCTACCTGGATTTCAGAGAAACTTTGCGTCTTCGTTTGTTTTGAATTCCCGCTTGAGGGAATTTCCTTTGTCTGCAATCGCAAATCTCTTTGAATTTAGGTGTCAATAAAAGCAACTGCTGCTATTGTCTTACATAATCTGTCCTTGTTCCTGTAAAAGCGTTAAGAGGGATTTGCAACCCAAGCCCAGTCTCGTTGGTAAGGATTTTCGGAAGACGTTTTGGAAGGAAACGATTTGTTTGACGATGTTTCTCATTATAACTTTAACAAGAATAGAAGCAGCTTCTAAACAGCTGAAAACCCAGTACAAATACACAAGAATCTCTGTAAAATAATTACATAACATCTGTTTGTTATTGTTGATGCGTGCTTCAATATTTTAGCGCTGCTTGATGCTTGGACTGCCACTGGAGACTTTCCCAATTGAGCTTCGACAATCGTAAATATCGGCATTTTCGAAGAGAGATGAATTCTTTCAATGAGTATGGCTCATCATTTGCGTATGCTGGAAATACGACGCCTTTGTCATCAAACGAAACGACATCAGTAGAGCAATCGATCTCCTGTAAACTCTGCAAAGAGAAGATAGTTATATCTGGTGGGCCAGAACAAGTTCCCACTGTTGAAAATTCATAGCATCAACAGTAATTCGCATACTTGAATGATTCAATTTGTTGCTAAAAGCCAAAAGATCAAAGTATTTTTGTGATTTTTCTTGCTGTCTTACGAGCAGCAATAGAAATAAAGGCTTAACTTTCCCAGCCCGGTACAGTTCGAAATTCACGCCAAATGCAAACCGTCGACAGCCAGCATGATGGGCTCCCCTTGACCTACGACTTGCCACCATGGATACACCGGTTCCCATTTGATCACCAAAGTTAAGCATGGTTGGGCCAGGTTATTACCAGGATGGGTGACCACCTGGAAACACCCGGTATCGTAGGTACAGCACTTCACCAAGGTGTAAAATTGGTACCTTGGTGATGAAGGCAATAAAAACATCAGAAGCGCCAACTGTAAGGCTGCACGCTGTGTAGAAAAATACACCCAAAGGTAGAAAAAAAAATGCCTGAGCTGAGGGGGTAATGGAATTGTAAAGCGCCCTTGAATATTGAATTATAGTAAAGGCAATATATAAAAGCAATAACTTTACTTTTTGCTTTTACTCCCAAGCAGAAAAGCGGAGATAAGCTAGGAACTGAAGACAAGCAAGGTAACGAAATACATTTATTCATTTAGGAACATTTAGGCCCAGCAGTGTGGACACGATCAACCCCTCAAATCGTGCCCATATAATGCCCATGTTCTGGCTGCAAAGTCAGGAGTTTAGACACTGCGCCACAACATCATTCGGCCGTTGAAATCCCTTTGTACGTGATTGCTAATCGTTTTGAAATGGCATTTCAATCGTCGTCGTGGTGGTGGTCGTTGTGGTTGTGGTCGTGGTGATGGTGGTTGTGGTCGTGGTTGTGGTGGTCATGGTGGTGGTGGTGGTGGTCGTGGTCGTGGTCATGGTGGTCGTGGTGGTCGTGGTCGTGGTCGTGGTCGTGGTCGTGGTCGTGGTCGTGGTCGTGGTCGTGGTGGTCGTCGTCGTAGTGGTGAAGAAACTTACCTTGAAGCCTTGAAGTGGTGGTGGTGGTGGTGATGATGGTGGTGATGATGATGATGATGATGATGATGATGATGATGATGATGATGATGATGATGATGATGATGATGATGATGATGATGATGATGATGATGATGATGATGATGATGATGATGATGATGATGATGATGATGATGATGATGAAGAAACTTACCTTGAAGCTTTTCACATCCCTCAAATGCACTCTCCTCGCAACAATTGGGCTTAGCGTTCCTCCAAATGTCTGTCGTCTGGTGCGCGGTGCTGCTTTGTCATCTAACATGTTTCTCAACGACGAAGTTGAAGATCGACTTGGTGCTCCTAAGAATCTCCGAGATATCGATTCGATGCTGTCAGTCCCCTGTATTCGGGATCTAATTGGACCAAGCGCCGATTTTGGATCGATCGGCATTTGACTGAATTTTCGAGGTGTTGATTCCACACTATCTGTCTTCTGTAATCTTGATCTGGTAGCACTGATCGCTGATTTTTGATCGATTGTTGATTTAGGATCAACTGTCATTTGATTGAATTTTCGAGGTGTTGATTCGATACTATCAGTCCCTAGTAGTCTCGATCTAGCAGCAACGATCCCTGATTTTTGATCGATTGTTGATTTTGGATCAACTGTCGTTTGATTGAATTTTCGAGGTGTTGATTCGATACTATCACTCCCCTGTAATCTTGACCTGATCGCGGTGATTCCTGATTTTTGATCAATCGTTGATTTGCGACCAATGGTCATACGACTTTCACTTGGCATTTCTGTCAGGTGATTCTCACTTGGCATTCGCTCTAATGCCATGCAGATTCTTTTGAAGCCTAAAAGTGAAACAGTATCAATCTCAAAAATGCATGTTCCACCTATTACCTGGTCTGATGACCTAAGACTGCGTTCAAACGATGCCGGCACATTTTGAAAACGGTGAAAAATGTGACGGCTAGGCCTCCCGTTCACACGAAAACGGCAGATTTTTTGCCGGCAGATTTCGAAAACAGTAGATATTGAAAACGGAACCCTAACTGGTCTAAATTTGAAACAGCATCGTGTGAACACTCGACAAAGATATGAACAGGACATTTTTCGACGCTTTTGGATCGAGACTGGTCGATTTTTAGGGTGTGGGTACTTTTCTTTAGCATCAAAGTCCTGCAAAGTGTTTTTACTATCAAATTTCCTACCGTTTTCAAATTGTGCCGGTATCGTGTGAACGCTAGCTCAAATTTTGCTGCCGTCACTTTTTCACCGTTTTCAAAATGTGCTGGCATCGTGTGAACGCAGTCTGAGTCTCTTCATGGTCAGTTTGGACATAATCATAATCATAATCATAAAAACTTATTTCATAATCATAATCATAAAAACTTATTTATAGTTGGTTTACTTCTAGTTAACAACAACTAATTATAACACCAACTATCTACAGAATACAATATATACTTTCACAAAATGTATAAAACCCTAAATTAAGTGCAGATGTGGCACGTGCAGTTGTTGCCATCCCAGCAAAGTATTCATTTTTAGAATTGCACGAGAGAAGTTGTCAATTTTAGGTCATCACTAAGAGCATTCCACAACAGACTCCCTCTAAAGGCTAGGGAATTTATTCCGTAGCGCTGAGAACTCGCCGAGGGGTTCAGTTCCCAGCAGTCATCTATACCGTTAATTCTTTTTTGATGTGCCATATTTTAGCCACTTGGGACTTATTCCCCGGGTTTCCTCTCGCGTAGGAAATGTAACTCACGCTTGTTTACCTCGTATTACTTGTTGGTCTCAGGGTATAAATTACCGTTTAACGCTTAACTTATTGCTGAAGATGAACCAAGTATGGTTCGAAACGTACCACTGATTATGTCCCACTGATTATGTCCTAGTTTATTTCAATTTTAATTTAATTATGGATTTGTCGAACTGGATTTGTCTGAATTTTCATGGATTGTCTGATATGCCTTTCTGATGAATGATGAATAAATTTACAATGATTGTCGTCGCTTGCCTCATCCTTCGATTTCTGGTCAAACTGCGTTTTCCACCTGAATGTTCTATCGCCGAGGGGAGCTTGCATAGTTCCTTAGTCCGTAGGTTGTAGGGAACATCTTTCTTGATAAAGAAATCCCACATGTACTCAGGATTGAGATGGTTCATTGATTTGTAGATCTCCACCATGAGGTTTTGTAGATTCTTTTTATGTGTTGTCTTTGTATCACCCCTATCTAAAAGTTCCTCAAACGTGGATTTATAGTGTCTACATAAAGTTCTCAGTGCACGTTTGTGGGTCCTATTAATTTCATTTCATTGTTTGCAACTTTGCTACAAAATAGCCAGATCAGAGGGCAATAGGAAAAATTATTGTTGTGCTGTCCGAACTGCCTACGAAATAGCTAAAAAATGAGATAATTTACTCACCAAGCAAACTATTGTGTGTTGGTTTATTTTCCGTTACGGCATCTTGTCTTTGGCCCAAAGTTCACATTTTGGATTATAACTGAACTGAAACATCATTCCGCGTCCCCAGCTTATGTCATTTTGGTTTGGGGGTGGAATGTAGTTTTAGGTCAGTTGCAATTTAAATTTGAACTTTTGGCGTAAGATACGATATCGCAACAGAATACAGACAACACAATATTTGGCCTGACCTCACCTCTCCGTTATTTCATGGCCAGTTCGGACATCACCACTGTAGTATCCCAACTGCCCATGCTTACCTTGTATCCTCCCGGCGACAGACTTTGCTCGACAAGGAATAATGATAAAACAGCGAAAAGATGATCCTGCTTTTAGGCCCATTCTTAGCGGTCACCTCACAGGAACGAAATGCAGCAAAGGTCCCATTTGGCGCACAGTTAATGACGAAAACCTGGTTTCTTTGATTATTTTGCAGTCAGCTCTGCAAACTTGATGAAAATTCGGACCATAATGCCCAAAATATGAAAGGTCCTTTCTATCCTGATATGTCTGCAAATTGTCTCGAAGACAGCACCACAATTCCCACAAGATGTCGGAATAGCGTACTAAAAGTTTCACAATGTTTTTGCCCCTAAAATTGCCCCGAAATTTGCCCAAGCAGGCTAACTTTTATCTGCATTCGTATATCATGTGAGTTCCGAAAAGTCCTGGAAAAAGGTATTCTGAAATCAGGCATACATAAATTCCTTAAAGTAAACTGTACATAGATTCCTAAAAGTAAGGTAGTTTTTCATGGAAACTCAGAGTTCCAAAATTGGGGTATCAGTCCATGACGCTGAATATGGAACGTTAGGTATAGCTTAATATTTCTCAGATGAGTCATATCCGCTTTAAAGAAACTAGAACAACTGCATTCTGGTATCTCCTATACTTGACATCTCTGTGTGTTTTTATAAACTTAGGGTCTGTTCATGTGGAGGCGAGCCAGCCCCCTTATTGGAGTTCCTTGCCGAGATCTCACCTCATCCCTAATTCTTATACAAAATTTGCTGTCTGCTCATATGAGCAGGCCTCTGCGGGGTACGGGCTCCGCTCGCTGGGCTCTTTTGGGCGGTGTCAGGTTTGCGCGGCTCGGTGGTGGGGTGGCGGCTCTGTGGTCTGGGGCATCTTTGGTTTGCGGGGTTTTCTTAGGGAGTTCTTTGAAGACCGAACGATCAGCGACCTATTGCTCTCTTGTGTTTAGAATGGGTTTAGGTGAGCTCTTTGTGAGCCATGGCATCACCCATTGGCAACCAAGATTTCAACCATCTTAGCACGGGCTTTGCCGGTGCAGTT
The DNA here is from genome assembly GCA_964020215.1 of Aurelia sp. 3 sensu Dawson et al. (2005). Classification (NCBI taxonomy): domain Eukaryota; kingdom Metazoa; phylum Cnidaria; class Scyphozoa; order Semaeostomeae; family Ulmaridae; genus Aurelia; species Aurelia sp. 3 sensu Dawson et al. (2005). The sequence continues at coordinate 3,658,186 of OZ026580.1, forward strand.
TTTCTTTCACATAAATTCAATCACCCGGGTTAGCGCATACTAGCGCTTGTCAAGGCGGGAGGCGTGGTGATGTCATGGTGCACAGAGTGCTTAACTTCCTTTCTTTTGCTTTACTTTTCTTGTTTGTTATTTTTTTCTTTTTCGATTGTTGTTAAAGAGTTTGTTAAGTGCCGTTCATAGCCAGAACCAGATGATGACATGTCTATTTCTGCTATGGACGGCACAGAATATTGTATTGTATTTCCTAGTTTTTAATAGACATTGATATAAAAAAATATGAGCAGGCGGAGCTGGCCCTCCTAGCCGCGTGTCTCATTTTTGACACGTGTTCAGTTTCTGTCTCGGCAAGCCTGCAGGAATTTCTCAATATGAACATAAGATGAAAAGTGACTCGCCCACCGAGCCTGCCTGGTATAAGCGGACTGACTTGCTCCATATGAACAGGCCCTTAGATTTAAAAAAGAGTAAGAGAAAGGGGTTCATCTTTGTCATGTAAAATTTGAGATTAGAGTTCTAAGAACTCCGCCAGGAAAATGGCACGTCCCGAATTCGTACCTACCTGAGACTGGCCGATGTTTATGCTCTAATTCCATGTTCGTTTCTGGTTGCCTTCTGATCGCCTCCTCTCTCTCCCTTCTGATATCAGAATTCAACCATGATCGATCGATTCCTGATGACTTGAACGAAACTGTACCGAGATCTGCACTAGGGGCCATCAACTGTCTCTCAATGAGATACCTGTCAGCATCTAAGGTCATGGAATTCCTACGGCTATGACCTGGGTAGTCTTGTCCATGCTGGAAGTGATGATCATACTTTTTCTTCAAATAGAAGGGAACGACTTCATCGAAATCAATTGATCCACGCCTACTGCCATGAGGGTTAGAGTGGTTTGAGGCTGCAGCACGCAGGAAAGATAGTCGTTCTCTGCTAAGACCGTGGTGTCTCCAACTGCTCCTTCGCCTTTTGTTGGTTTCCTGCATTGCTTTAACTCCAAGGCTAAGTCTTCTTACTTCTTCGCGTAAATCTGTGACTTCAGGATCATAATCTGAGGAGAGGAGCATGGGCGTAAAAAAGATTGCAGGCATGGTTTATTGCATCTTCCTTGAAATATAATGGTCTTGGGGTGGGGGACTCGAGTGCTCGAGTCTTGGAATGGCAGAGACGTGCCGCCCAACATTTTAGGTAGGGGAAAACACGCATTTAAGGATTTTCGGTCGATTTTCATACCCATTTTTAAAGATTTTAGGGGGCAAAGCCTGTTAAAATTCTCAGCCACCATATCAAGTTTTATTTCACTGGAAAAGTATATTAATGGAAGAAAAGATTTGGCATTAGAATGGTCTATATTTTCTACTTTCCAATGGAATCACAATGAAAACAAACGTTTTGCATGCAAATGAAGCAAAAAGTACCTTCCAGGAATAATTGTAGCTTTTATTGGGAGTGAAAATTTAGAAATACAGATAAAAAGAGTGTTTTGCATCACCATCAAAGAACTTGTGTGTGAGTAGTTCATTGATATAGTACATAAGAAACTTTTCCCTGATTTGAAGTTTATATCTCATTTTATCAGAAACACATCAAACCTGAAATTGAAAACGTTGTTTCTATACATTAAAATCGAAAACTTTCGGACCGACGAGTTTCGGTAAAAAACTTCGGACAATAAACATTTGGACGCTTTTTCGGGAATTTCGGACTAAAAAACTTTCGGACAAATACGACATTAAAAAGCAAGCACGATACCAAAAAGATGTTAAAACTGATTGTGATTCTATCATAAATAGCAACTTACGGAAGGTACATGGTGATCAGCACATCTACAAGGGCATTTGAATGTAATTTTTGTTCGATTGAACAATTCTTAAACCAGCTGTAAACAATATTTAAAGGTGTTGCTATGCATAAGCTATTTTCAAGAAACGCTTCAAGGAACCAAACTTTTAGATAAAATATTCAAGAAACTGAAGCGCTCTGGCGAAACATTGATTAATCAACATTTTATGTTACGCTTCTTTGTTCTATTCTTTTTTCGATGAATTTAAGACTTTCGGACGAAAAAACTTTCGGGCATCACCAGGGTTCGGACAAATAAACTTTCGGATAAAATTTTGTCCGAAAGTTTGATCGTCCGAAAGTTTTCGATTTTAATGTATGCTGGGCTCCACTGTATATGCTATCTGAACCAGGAACTCACCAGGGCTAAGTTTGTCAAGCTGTATACTTTCATCCAGTTTTTCATCCTTGTCTATGGCCTCATTTTCCTCATCGTCCAAGAGTTCCATTGCTAAGTCGTCATCACTATCTTCCTCCTGACTGGACCCCTCTTCACTGGCCTTGTCCTTCCCATCATCTTCGACATCCAGCTTTGTGTAAGACAGCATTGTGATCCCATCACCTGGAGAATACGTTGAGAAGAATTTTTCATCCTCTGACAAATATTTTGATTTTTCTTTGTCGAAGAGATCTAACTTCTTGAGGAGTTCTCTTTCTTCCTTGCGATATTGCGAGAACTGGACTTGTCGACAACTTTCTATCCCTACAACAAAAAAAGTGGGTTTGAAAACACCAAAATTTTCTTGATATGCTCATACACATTTTTTTATGAGAAACTAGTACTAAGATGGCCAAAATTTTAAGAAACCCTAGTACTATGTCTGAGATGTATTAAGAAACTTTCAAAAGTAAAAAGCATGGATGTTATAGGAAATATAGCGCTGGAACCTTTATTATTTAGTAATATTAACAAACCATTTGTGTTTTCAACATAACAGAACACTGTTTATTCCTATATGATGTTGAAATGTCAAGAAACATTTCTATAGTCGTGTTAGCGTCCACAGTGATAATTAATGCATTCAAAAAATAAGAAACCAATTGAGAAACTTTTAGTACTAAAATGGACAAAATTTCATGTTGAATTAAGAAACTTATAGTACCATGGCTTGATTCTAGTTTCTTATAAAGAAGACCTGTACTATAGTTGGAAATTATCTACATACGTTTTCACAGGATGTCTTATTTCGTTCTTTACCAGTTTTGAAATAATGAAATTAACAGTAACTTTGTCTCTGAATGCTTTTTTTAATATTCAAACGACACTACACCGGAGGTACATAGTCTACGTTCTAAATGAACTAAAATTTCAAGGCACTGAGCTAGAAAATTGTTTATTTATATATTTTTAAATTGTTTATATATGCTAGAAAATTGTTTATTTATTTTCAGTTTTGGATCTCACCGGTTAAGGCTGGTTTTGATGTGTCGCATTTCATCGCATTTTATGGGAATTCTTGGCCTACGATCAATTAGGATTATTTCCTATAGATGAAAAGCAGCACCCTTATTCGTCGCAGGCCGTCGTTCATCGTAATTCGTCGCAACTGATCCCAGCGAAGGATTCTTGGTTACATTTGACAATCGCAATTATTTACATCCGATGAATTAAACAATGAATTGCAATGAAATGCGACAAATTAACACAAGCCTTTATAGATTTCAGAAATAATAAAGCTTTCTTCAGTCCCCCCCCCCCTCAAAAGAGTGAGAGTTTAGTCCAGTATACCCTGGGTACCAGAGCCTAAAAAAAAAAATAGAAGAAGAAAGAAAAATTTTCCTTTCTTCTTTTATTATTTTTGGGGGGGGGGGGCTCTGGTAGTCGAAGATAGACGAGTTTTGGCAGAAGCACAAATCTTTAACCACGTGACTTTTCCTCGGTATTTCACGCGGGCTATAGACATTTCCTTTGTATTTAAAGAACTGAATTTGCAGCATTTAGTCTCAGTGCCTTGAAATCACGTTAGATTTTAAAGCTTATTATGCGTTTATCATTTCTGAAATTTCTTCTCATCTCATCATGATGCGATCACTGTCTTTTTTGCCGACAGTTAATTGGTAAGATGCGCAATCCTTTTCAATAATGCATCTATGTGAAATATGGTCGTGTGGATAATTTCATGTTTATCGATGAAGAATCTCTAGCAGAAAGAATTTCTCTGAAAAAAAGTTTCTCCAACCGTAGAAAATTCCTTTATGTAGTTCTGTGTTTCAAGGTCGTTTGACTTAAGGCATAAATGTTTCTACTTTTTGGATTTAGTCCGCTAGAAGTTCGTTGGTCTATAGCCTAGGCCTACCTACAAAATGCCAATCAAGATGGCGTTGAAACACAAGTTTCCCGTCTTCCAGAAATACCAAATATTTAGACCACAATAGCTACCTTGTGCAAGTTTAGAAAACTTGAATTTCTCAGCTTTATTAGTCGTATGCATGCTGCGAAAATGACCATCAGAAATGTCTTTGATCTCTTTGATCCGTTTGCTGTCTGAATTGCGACGATTTTTCATTGTTGCCACGAGAAAGTTGTCCTAGATCTTCTTTTCACCAAAATTGTTGTTCACCCTTCAACAGTTTGCAGAAATTCCTACTCTTCCGAGAAAAAACTCAACTATCTGGTACTTTAGTTTGCTTTCGAGCTTTATCTTTATTGTATTTCGTGCTGCAGTACTAAACAGTTTCTTGCAAAAAAAATGTTTCTTTCAGGAATGCAAATACTTCTTCATTTATTGCTACGTCTTGTTGTTACATTGTTGCGTCAAATCTATTAGTGACGTCATATCAATTTGGACAATTTGGAAGATCTCTGAGCGAAAGTGCATGAAAATATTTGTTGATATCATAACCCGAAGAAGCTGTCATTGGCAGCGTATTAGCATTTTTAACCCTATTCAGCCCGGGGGGGGCATTATGGCCCCCCCTATGAAACGTTTTTAGATAGCATCTCTGCCATGAAAAATGTAACTTTGAAGCTTCTTGACTTTTAATGAAATTTAATAGGCTACATAATTATCCATACTTCATTGTTAATTGTTGTGTCACGTGACCTCCAGATGCCTTTTGTTGGGGACTAGTCACAAAGAAAATCGTAAATCCTCTGTTATTTTCTTTCCAGTAGCATTAAATGTAAAGATATATATACCATTGGCTTTGTCTTGAAGAGAGCTTTCATTTCATATATAGTTTATTATTATTTGCTTACATCAGCAAATTTTAATTTCAATGACGTCATACAACTTTATGACGTCATATATTGAATGAATTAGTGAATCATTCATGAAAATTTGATCGAAATGGCGTGATAATGAACTGAGGTGTCTAATTTCGTTGATTAAAGGTCAAAATATATAATAAATAACTGTAACAATAGTTTTCATTGTTTGAAGTGTCCGTTAATTGGACTTAATCTGCAATAATTAACAAAGACAATTTTCAAAATTCAAATAATCAATAAAAGTATCTTTGGAGACTCCTAACCATCACTTTTGCAGCATAGTTAGCTACTCATCTTAAACAAATCAGTAAATATCTGGCATTTAAGAATAGTCACTACTTTTTGCTTGATTTTACTATTGTTTTTGGTTGCCTAGCAACGAATCACGTGACAAATTACTAATTACTGCTAGTTTTGGATTCTTTCCAGGTCCCTAATTGAATGTGCGAAGTTTCACCTACGAACAGTTTCTCGTTTCTGAAATAAAGAGGGGGGGGCCAAAATAGCCCCCCGCCGGACCAAAATACCAAAAATTTTACCCGGGCTGAATAGGGTTAAGTAGTTATTTCTCGAAACCTTGACCTTAGGAGATATTTAAGAACCCGTTTAAAGACCATGGTGTAGGGGGCTGATGACATTTGGGGGGCTACCCGATAAGATTTCCATTGTGTACGTGGACTTGCCCAACTCTCTCCCGCGTTTATACCTTTATACCCACAAAAACTGCCACCTGAGAAAGCTGCGTGCACAAAAACTGGCACTTGAGAAAGCTGCGTAGGAAGGAAGAGGGTTCCTCTACGAAGGAGGGAGAAAAGGAAAGGAAAGCTTCCGCTTTCTCCTTCTCTCCTTCGCACAGGCAATTTTTGGGCATTTCACGTACGCGGAAGAGACTTTGGCAAGTCCTTTTGTGTACGAAGGCCAGTGCAACCTTGGATCCGTTGCAAAAACTGTAACGGAGAATTTTCGCATTTACAATGCTTCTGCTCCATATGTCTGTGAATTTTGAAGTCTGTCTCAAATAAGATGCCAAGTGAAATTTGCGACACGAAAACGCAAGATTCCTTCAGCGAAGCATTTGGGTTTTTGTTATTCGCGGCAAAATGTAACATAACATATCTAATTTGAGAATTAAGAAAGACTGTAGCGTATATCAGACTTTGCTAGAAACGAAAAATAAAAACCACAGAATATCACACTTTGTCATTTTAAATGAAAATACTAAATCGCCAATATTTTTCGATATTCCAGCGTGCAGCTAAGTATGCAAATTTGTCAATATTCTTGGCTATCTGTAGGCTTGCCCATTTTCCCTGAGGTCTTCTTTGGCAACAGCACCGCTTGTATATTTGGCAAAACACCGCCCTGTGCAATCGTAACATGAGAAAGGAGTTTATGAAGTTCTTCATCATTTCTAATAGCCAGTTGCAAATGACGTGGAATTATCCTCGCCTTCTTGTTGTCCCGTGCTGCGTTTCCAGCAAGCTCTAGGATCTCAGCGGTCAGATATTCCAAAACAGAGGACAGGTAGACTGGTGCACCACCTCCAATTCGTTCTGCGTAGCTTCCTGGAAAAAGATAAGATGTTCGTTTTGTAAAGTTGGAACCGATAAAAGAAAGCAGCGAAACTTGATTGGGGTGAAACTTCAATTTCCTTCTAAAAAATTTTGATACGTAAGTCCTAACATACGGATGGGAATACTCCGAGTGGAAAATGGGTCGCAATGGGGGGCAAAATGGAAGTATAGATAAATTCCAGGATTTCATTTTTATTGTGGAGGAAAAAATTGTTTTCAATGTTAGAAATGCTGTAAATTTACAACCTCGGGGCTACCCAATTTTCCTTGATGCGGTGTTTGTTCCATTGAAAGCGTAAAGTACCACATATGAATCCAAAAAAAATTCTAAAAATCGAAATCCAATAAAACCAGATAACGTTTACCGATAAATCGGAAAAAAATAAAAATCGTGAAGAACCATACCCATAAATCCGAACTCTATAAAAGAAAGGTACCAACCCTAAAACATGATGCGACTTCCTAATATGGAGTTTGGCCCGGGGGGGGGGGGTAACTACCATATATGTGGGTACGGGATGTGCCATTTTTTGGGGCGTCTTTTTTCGAGCAGAAAATAAATTTTGGGGTATCATTTTTGGTAAAGTCACAAGTAGTCATAAATTTTGGGGTGTCATTTTAGAAAATAACTCTTTAGGGTATTGATTTTGATAAAATTTCACTTACTTGGTTAAAAGTTTGGATGGCTGTCACAATTTTAGGGTATACTTTCTCAATGGCCTGTAAATTTTGGTGTATCGTTTTCGTGAAAATGTATAAATTTTAGGGTGCGATTGCAGGCGTCAAATGGCACACCCCTGTCACCCGCCTATTGAAGTTACCCCCCCCCCCGGGGAGTTTGGTAACCACCCTTCGGCTTGATTAAAAGCAAAAATACGAGCGATGCATTTTGCCCTACTGGGATCGACTTTGTCCCACGGGTGAAAATTTCGCTAAAAATTAAGTTGAAAAACGGTGCATACCGTGATTAACGAATACCGAAAAATAGAAGCAACGTAATAATTAAAGCACCGTTTTCTTTGAGAAAATTTTCCAAGCAGCTTCTCATCACGTCTTGGCAAGGAACAACAGCCACGAAGCACGAGGCCCTTGCTGTTTTGGATCGGCAACCCATGATTATTTTGTCTCATTGCAAGCACATAAAAGTATCATTCCCTTTGCTAAGAACCAACAAAGGTTAACTTACCTTTCCGGAGCAGCCTGTGAATCCTGCCAACAGGAAACTGAAGCCCTGCCCGCTCAGACCTTGAACGTTTGGTTTGTAATTTCGCAGAAGCTTTACCTTTTCCACGTCCCGACATCTTTCATGTGTTTTGAAAGTTCAGAAAATCTTACTGTATGCTCAACATTTTATAGTCTTCATTCAGTGATTCCGAGCGTGCCAATAACCACGAGGAGATGCCTGGCCATGCCTGTGCTGTCCTCTTGAGGATAAATTCTTTTTTCTGTTTTTCAGAATAATTAGAATCTAGCCTGGACACTTTCTCAGATTTTTATTTGCAAATGTATATCAAGCAATGCCGCGTCTCCAGAGACATTGGAGAGGCTTTCATGTTGAAAATGAATTGGCTGTTTTAGCAAGAAGACGTTAGCCAAGAAAACGTCATTTTAATAACGACAGAAATGGCAAAATCAACTTCAAAAGTTTTCTCTGTCTCCAGAGATTAGTGCAAGTTCTGCTTTGAAAGTGACAGCTTGAAAAGGTCGCCGCGCAGAAATTGCACTTCGAAAGGACAACAAAAAACTATCGAAGCATGATAGCATCATAGCATCAGCATCAGGTTCGAAATCTTTGAATTGGTATAAAAAGGTGGATGTAAAATTCTACCACTTATTTCTCCTCAGTGAATGGTTGAAAATAAAGCCTGGCTTCCATATGATCGCAACAGTCGGCGACGCGTCGCCGAGGCAGGCTCGGGAACACATTGGGGAAGGTTGCGTTAAATGGAAACATTTTCTGAACGACGTCGCCGATGTCGCCGATCAGACGGGGACAGTACGGGGACGCATCGAAAGAGTTGAGATGAGTTTAAAGCCTGGCTTCTACATGATCGTAACAGAGATCGTTTCCATATGTCGCCGACTGATCGGGGACACGTCGCCGATGTGTCGCAGTAGGTCGCCGACTGTTACGATCATATGGAAACCAGGCTTAAACTTTTGCTACCTATCCATAATCCTACCGTTGGGCTTTCAGAAATTTTGAAGACTTTTGCACAGCTTATTTGAGGATATGCGGTCATCAAATTTTTTAAAATCATAAACCATAAAAGTGACGGACTTTTGCTTGATACCGGGGCTGATACCACATTGTAGACATCCGTAAACGATAGTTTTCTTAGAAATTTTTTCATGTTGCGTCATGAAACAGTTTACAAACTCGGTGATTTTAAGTCTTTTTGAAAATTCACTTTTCCGTAAATTGTCGAAAAAGAAGATCAGAAGAGCGCGGTCTAATTTCGAAATTATTGAAGATTTCAGAAAAGTCCAACAGCAGAATTGTTTCAACGTAGCTAGTTTCTTCGAAGTCATTCAGTTAGGTCACTGAATTTTACACCCACCTTAAGATTTAGAACCTATGCTGGCATGATGAGCATATTCATAAGCAATCGAAAGGCATCTTTCAGGGAGGAAGCAACCTGGAATGCTGTGAAAACATACAAGCATCCGCATTTTCGAAGACGTCCGCGTCTTGTGAGGAGGAAAGCGCAACTTCGTTAAGAATCGTAGAACGAGGATAAAGACGACAATCATGTTTTTAATTGAATAATTATAGGACATATCCAGTGGTATATAGTTTACCACTGGATATGTGGTATAATTCAGAAATATACTACGACGTTGTAAACGTTTCGACTTTCATGTTCTTTTTATTCATTTAGGAACATTTATAGGCCAGGTATTGGCGACACGATCGACACAAATCATGTCCACAATCAGGGCCGATACCAGCCATGCATGACTGCCAAGGGGGGCGAAGAGCCAAAATTTTCGGACTACAAAACCGACAATAACAGCAACGACAACAGTTGTAGGAACATAGTTAAATTTATGATAAATTCATGTTTTTATGCATTATCTTACCTCAAAATCCCCCAAAACTAGTTATTTAAATCACAAATGTTCCGACAAGAGAGCAAAATTTCCGATAGATGGTCTCCTGGGGGGGGGGGGAGGCTCAGATGAATCAACTTTTCCTACGAATCATCATCTTATTAGGAGCATCTGGCTTGGGGTGAGGGAAAACCGAGGGGAATTTTTCAAGACTTGTTGGGAGCTAATTCAAGGGACTCAGGAAACTTTGTAAAGTTTTCGAAATTACTATGTTGGGGCTGTGGTTTCCCTTGATTTGACGACTGATCATGACGAAACACATTCTGAAATGAAAAATGATCTCTAGCACGCCCCAAAGCCCGTATTTACGGTTGTGTCCGGCTGTCACAGCAGCTTCTCAGGGTCAGGGTTGGTCTTCAGCAGGGAATTGGTCAGATTCCCAGTAGGGAGAAAGGACGTTTAGTATTTTTGGATAAGAGGCAAGTTTTGTATATTACACTTACACATATTTCTTTATGAGAATTGAGTTCTCCGTAATATGACAGTGGTTAGCGAGTTCCATAATAATCTCCATATTTACTTCCTTTTCCCTCGTGAGCATTTTGATGTTAATTACGAAATTTGCTAAGCTTTTCTGGCATTACTGAAAAACCTTCTGTTTCAGCAAGGGTGTTAGGACACGAATGTTTTGATTGATTATTTGTTGACCTTGTTTTGACCCCTGTGTCTTTGTTTTGGTGTCGTGTTTTCTGTTTTGTTTCGTTTTCAACTGAGCGTACTTAGGCCTAACCGCTCTCCAAGTTGTTCGAATACAGCTCCCTTGTATTTCTTTGTCTTAGTGCACCTTCGCACAAGATAGGTTGTGCGAAGGCGCACTAAGACACAGAAATACAAGGGAGCTGTATTCGAACAACTTGGAGAGCGGTTGGGCCTGGGCACTCAGTTGAAAACGAAACAAAACAGAAAACACGACAACAAAACAAGACACAGGGATCAAAACAAGGTAAACAAATAATCAATCAAAACATTCGTGTTCAGAGCCAGATAGGATACAGGAAACAAGAGAAGATGAAATAAAGGCAATATAAGATTCTCTTTACTAAAATCTTCCCAGTGCTGGAATTCTTTTGGTCTTTTGGTGATTCGAGAATGGAGTTTCTTATAAATCTAACTGAAACAGTTTCTTATAACATACCCATATGACAGTACGTATGACACCGGTGTTCGTGCATCCCAAAGATCACCAAGCCAGTAAGTCGTCACATGACCAGCCTCTCTTTGATCCATTGCTTCTTCTTGTTTTCTTTCTGTTTCATCACTTTATTTTCAATCAAGTCGATGGTCGAGAAAAGCTGTGGCGGAAAGAGTCTAAGTAAATGCCCAATAAAAGACATATTCCACCTTAAAACTGCCTTATAAAAACTGCCAAAGATGCACAGAGTTGGACGCCTAAACCTGAGAAATGGCGTCAGCTTGAAACGAAGAGCCGGAGCAGTTTTCGAGACGTGCGGTGCTGCATCGACAAGGCCAAACAATAAAGGTATGAGGGTCACTTTCATAACACTAGGCCATATGGCCTACACCGCAGAAGTGTTAGTGTCTGGCCGTCGGGTCACGTATTTGTTGGAAAATATGGCATTTTTCTTTCCGACATTTAGCATATGTTTATTGTTAAGTGCTATGGAGCTTTGGACCAGATTTCTATTTCCACCACAAGATCCAATATGAACTGATACATTCCCAAGTCTTGCTAGGCTACCTCCCATGAGTGAAGTTATGCAATTTTTTGACTCTCGGTCTTGCGTTCGTTTGAATCGACAGAGAAGGTGGTAGCAGACCCATCCTTGAAGGACCAGAGGGGAATAATTAAAGTTTAATGCTAACCAAAGGCTGAATATTACTACCTTTCAACCAGAATAAGAAACGAGTAGTATGTCAGAGCGGGTAATTATTTATTTCCTATTCAGGCACATATTGTAAACAAAGAGAACAAACATTAAGGCCATTGTCCTCCTCAAGGATAGTTGTTGGCCAATGGTAAGATCTGGTAAAGGTTTGTAAACATGATATTCATTCTCAACCAGAATTATACAAACAAAAGAGGATGTTACATGAGCAACCATTTTCAGTGAAAGTGAAACCAACATATCTAAACAATACATATAGAGAAGAGGTTGTTGTCAGATGCAAGAATTGATGGAATGCAAGTTAAACATTGCATGACAAAAGTTCTGATCTGATATTTAATGAGATGATATGTGTTGTTGTGCAATTTCAGTGGGATCCCCATTCAATGGGCAGGCTGCATGAAAATCTGGTTGGTCATCAAACCAGGGGAGGATCAGATCAATCAAACTTCATTCTTAAATGTTGCAGTTGCCTCCACTTGCACCCTAAATCCAGAATGCATCAAACCAGCCATGAACGTCAAATGCTAAATTTTCTTCCTAGCAGCCCCAAAGTCCAAGATTATAGTTGTAAGAAAGGGACTTCAACAAGAAAATTGCTTTTAACTTTACATCCATATGCATTTTGTAGGTTTTATGTGAAGTTGAGAAAGGAAAAGAAGAACTATTTTTAGGACAACAGACTAGATTGCATGATCCAGATTTAAACATTTACAATACCTCTTTGAAAAAACATTAAAAATTTTGAAAGACCAAATATTTCAGTGCCTTCTTTCATATTGGCAGATAACAATAATATTTGATCAACTTCAAATTTTCCATCAGCCAATCACAATTCCCTAAAAGATTATTGTGGAAAAATCCATGGTTGATATGAGAGTGATGATAAAATGACTTAAGGGATTACAGTATAGGGAAAACACTATAATAGACAATAACATTGGAACCACATGTGTCCATTATATGGAGTTCCATTGAATATAATACTTTTTCAGCCTTGTTCATTGTTCTTTCTTTGCAAAAATTATGTGATATTCAAACAAGCCACCTTTGCATCCTGAAATTGTTTTGCTCAAAATTTTGGTGAGGTGTGGCAACAACATTCAGTTGAAACAAAAGCTGGTCTTTTCAAAATTTGAATAAACAGAAGGCAAGGAGGCTAGTGAGTAGCTTCACTATACGACAACCTCAACTTACCCTCATCTTGTTGAACTGAATTTATGTTGTTGTTGTCACTTCAGTTAGGGCCATATTTCCCCACTGTTCTCAAAACGGCAAAAAATTTTGTGCAGGGCACAGATCTGTTCCCCAAACAAGCAGAATGGAAGATTCTGAAAGCTTGATTGCATTGGCTGATTTTTGTCAATTTAAACTTGAAATATCCTGCCAAAAGTATACAAAAATCAACTGATTTGTTTCATTGACCAAAATCTTAATGAAGTGAGCAAATTTAGGAGATCTTTTACATCCCAAAATAGTAGAACATCACTTGTTGGGAGTTTTTTGCTTAAATAGCGTACAGAAACATCCTTCTACAGTACAGATCTTTCACGACTTAACGCTGTTTTCATGCCAAGAATTTTTTAGAATTTCGTGGAATTTCAGAGAATATCAAAGAATGTTGAAGAATTTTGAAGAAACTAAAAGAAATCTAACATGTTAAGTTACAAAAGATCCTGTTCTGATAGCTTATTTCACACTTCAGTGCTTCAGGAAAACCATTTTTGTGGTTTTATAAGGGTGGGCGGTTTTGAGACAAATAACAGGTGATTTAGGCCATGGCTGCTTCTGGAAACGTAAGGACATAAGTCATAGTTTTAGCGGTATATCAGTTCAGGCAAGGAGCAAACTATGACATGTAATCATTCCATCTTGCAAGGCTCAGCCTCTCTTGTCAGGGAAAATTCATCATATTTTAGGGCCCTATTCAGGCATTTTTAACAAACAGAAGCCATCATAGTCTAGCAAATTCCCCTAACTAAATATTAGGTACCCCTGCACTCATGGCCATGAAAATTGTTTTACCTGGCATGGAAAGTGCTGTAACATTTGAAGCAGAAATATTTGGAGTATGGCAATAACATATTCTTTGGAATGGAACATTGCTTTCAGATCTTTTGAAATATTTATGAATTTTTAGTTCAGAGTCAACTGAAACATGCCACCTTGATGAGGAGTAGAGGCATTGCATCCAGTAGTGTATTGAGCATAAAATTCAGCACATCGCTGAGGCAAGATGAAGAAAATCCACCGTCTGGAACATCTGGAGGCAAGGGACCTGGTAAAGGGAAAGATGGCCAACTCTGTTGTCCAAAATGTGGAAAACCATGCACACATGTTGAGACGTTTGTTTGTAAGTGTACTTTGTGCCACATCTATATTTTTTTGCCAACCTTTTTTTGGTGTCCCAGAAAAGTACCCATATTCAAGAAATCACCTTCATTGAATTTTCTTTTTGATTTCTTTTGTTAAAGGGAGCGTGCAATGGTAAATAGGCTTCTCTATAAATAGAACAAAGAAAATACGCAAACACGGCATTGTTTCTTTAGCTATCGATTATTAACAACACATGTGGGCCATCAATTTCAATGGGATATTTTTAGATTTTCTGCTGTGTGCAAATGCAGGCTTATAGCCTTGCGCAAACCCTTTAATAATCCACAGATACAGTAGTACAGTATATTAAAGCTTAAAGCTGATAAATATGGTTGTTTTGCTACTTAAAGAGTATAAACATGTTGATCTTCAGGTAGGTGTGATTATTTGGAGATATTTCATATCATTCAATTAAACATAAGATAAATTTGATCATTTTTTTCTGAAATTTATGACTGAACGAGACAGAAGGACCTTTACTGTATCTGGTACTTATCTGCACTCTTTTCAGTATGCTTCAAAATGTTTTATATCCATATGAAAAATTACAATACATGCTACATCTACATTCTACTATCCTTTCTAATTACTCTACAACAATACAACACTACAGGGACGGGACCATAAGGAGCAAAAGACAATGACTACCCTGTGGTCATCAACATAAAAACATGTAAATAGATAAGAATTTTGTAAATTAAGATTAGATACGAAAACATTACTGGAATCTGTTCCACATTGGATGTCAGGCCAGCAATGCTGTCAGGTCAATGTTGAGTTGACGATATCATTGGTCGTTGACCCTTTATTTGCTTAACATCAATTATGTGAAACAGACTTACAAAAGAAATAGGTAAAAATGTACTGTAAATAGTACTGCATAAAAAGTACTGCTTTAAAATCAAGCATCAGAAAGAAAAATTCGCTAATTGTGAAACGAACCACAATATTGGCTATGTATCTTGCACTGGATAAAGAATTTTTTTAATACAGTACAGTTACATCCCTTGTCAAAATAGAAAAATTTGGAGATATGTCATTGGATCAACTTTACATGATATTTCAAACATGAGTACTTTTTGAGACTCCCACTTTCTTGTGTGTGATGAGACTGTTACTAGCAGCAATCAGTGAGGTCCCAAACTTCCCAAAACTGTTTCAACTTTGCGGCGAAGCCACATCATCTTTGTATGCGATGTTGAGAAGTTTGACAAACCACAAAAGGGTCCAGGAGTGTCAATGAAGATGGTAGTTTTGGTTTCTTTGGTCTGGACCTCTGTGGACAAACAAGTCTTTTCAGTTTCATAGCTGCAAAGCTACAGTGTAGGTCAATGAAACAAATTGTGTATGAACAGCTTATTGTGATACAGAAAACACAGTTGTAACAAAACTTTCTTAATCCATTTCTTGCTTAATATGGAAATTTGTGGAATGTGGAATCAAATTACAGTATTTCAACTGTTTTCACATCACAGAATGCCTTGTTGTTGCTGAATGATTTTTGAGACAGGGGACATGGGCATTGATCTTTTTGATGTAAACAAATCTGACTGCATGTCTGACTATAAGAACAAGCATTCACAAACAGACACTGATCTTTGCATTTTGTAATGCCAATAGGTTGAGAAAGGCCTAATGAACTTAATCCATTTTTTGGCTCATTCAGTTTGTTTTCAGTGCCTAAAACGCAGCACTCACTGACTTATGTTTTTGCCGGTACAGAATAAAAGCTTAGTGTTTAATGTTCCTTTGCTACTCTTCTTGCAGCTTCAACACGGTTTGTGAAATGTGAAAAATGCCATCATTTCTTTGTGGTTTTATCTGAATTGGATTCAAGAAGATCTTTGAGATCAGAGACAAGGAAGCCAGAAGAAGATAAAGGAAAAGCAACTACTAATAAAGCCCCTCCACCGCCTAGAAAGGTAACTTTTGCTTGGATTATGACTATGAAGTTTGTTTATAAGCTTTACATTTGCATGCCTGAGATAGAAAAGTTTCACATGAAGGTGCCAGCTAGACTTATGCCTTTTCGTCCCTTGTTTCCCTGCGTTCTTTGACTTGCTGATATCACTTGGTCAATAGGGACTCATAATATTACGCTTATACAATGGGCCCACTTTTTCAAAATGGCCTAAAAAGGTGGGAGTTCTCGTACACTCAACAAAATCGCTTCAAAATCTGGTTTAAAGAGCTCGAACATTGAAAAGGAAACTTCTAGTACAAAGAATGATGTTGTCTTGACCTACAACACGCAAACTGCATACCTTTCAGACAGTAATCTTCCTCTGTGGAAGCAAAATAGATCCACGGAAGCTGCGAGAACTCCAGGCTCCTTCAACCGTTCTTGAGGAGCAACAACAACAACATTCTGAATAGCGGCCCCTGATTGGTTAAAAACTGAATTCTAGCGATTTGATTGGTGAATACGGAACCACCCTACGCGGGCCTAAAGTGGGCCCACTATTTAAAAGTAATGTTATTAGTCCCTCTTGACCAAGGAACGCAGGGAAACAAGGGACGAAAAGGCATCAGTCTAGGTGCCAGCATGATAACAAAGGAACAGTAAAACCGCTATTTGCAAACAAGGTCACAAGAAATTTTCAGTGCTGCCATTGCCTTTTCTAACCAGGTAGTGTTGTTATATTAATTTTTCAGGCTTTTAAAGTAAAGATTCTAGATACATGCAAAAAAATTCCTTTTGACTGTCAGGCCTTACTGGAATATTTTGGTTGGTGTGTGGCAAATCACACTCTGGTGTGTATCAAGCGTGTGATGGAGTGCAATAGAAAATCACCAAAAAATTTCAACAGAGCATATCTATTGGAATATTAATTGATTCAAAATGATAAACTGTAATCATGTTATAATGTTGTCCTTGGAGCAATAGAGCACTCCCTTATCAATTTTTGAGCAGAACTGAACTTTCAAGAATCAAGATGCTGTAAGGTTGAAGAAATAACTCTTCAACCAAAGTATATTACATCTTTCAGGATTGTCTTTTATAAACAAAATGATGATCATATGATTATTATCAAATCATTAAGGGTCTTTGGCTAAGTAAAAGATTTTAATCCTCATTTGGAAAGAGGAGGCATGCAATCTATTGCACTCCTTGGGAAGAGGCATGTACCAAGGTGTGCAAGAGCGATCACACACCGTTCCCAGTAAGGCCTGCTTGTCTTGTTTTACTTGTGAAGAATTATACATCTGGGAGACTCCTGTCTAGTGCAGGGACAGAATCTGCCCCTTTTTTATGTGGGGATCACTATGATGAAATGTGCCAGGTCTTTTGGTTGGGGTGGTTAATTATATTAAGTGTTGGTTTTACAGATATATGAATACCTCTCAAATTACGTTGTTGGGCAAGAATACGCAAAGAAAGTGCTTTCAGTTGCAGTGTACAATCATTACAAAAGGCTGAGTGTAAACTTACAGGCTAAAACTACTGCTCAATCTGAGAATAAACAAGGATTTGGATCAAATTACTCTGGTTCTCCCAAAGGTAATTCATTTATCATGAATATATCACCTGTTTTGTTTCTGTTGGTTAAGATTACTGTATGCTTAATTAGTGAAGATTTGTGCTGTGTTTGCAAGGAAAAATTTGCAATGATTCAACAAATTTACCTGGAGTTATTGCAGTGCTGGCGATAAACAAGGACAGAGTTTGTAACACAATCAGTTGCTTTTGATGAACACCTGATTATCAAACAGCTATTCAAAAGAAGCAAACAACAAACAAACAAATGAACTAGTAAACAAGGCAGCATAAGTCACTGTGAAACCCAGGTACTGTAGATAGCTTGCTCATTGTGCATCGTAGAAATGGTTTTTACGAGCAAGCATGAGATTACATCAAAAGAAGAAGTATATATACAAACATCTCTGCTCCCAAGCTGCAGGAGACACTGAATGTGGAAAAAAGATTTAGATGTGTTATGGCATAATTTGGCATAATTTTCTCAGGGCACTTGAGGTAATGTCAGTCTGCCTTGATCGGGACTAAAATGGTGCCTTCATAGGAGAAGTACAAACATAAGGAACACAAATTGATATATCACGAATGAAATGATCAATTAGGATAGAAATAATTCCATATATCATACATAAATCTTTTTCCAAATTCTGCGTTTCCTACAGTGTATGATTTGCTTTGGGTATTTGTTTGTTTGGTTCAGAGCCCTATTGGGAGGCCATTCAATTCCCATATTCTTTATGTGTAAATTAAAACAATTTTTGCTTAGCTTCAGCAAAGCAACCATTACTGTGCTGTTTGTTTTCAATTACTGGTTGAAAGAACTTTCTTTGTCTGTGATCGCTAATCTCTTTGAATTCCTCTGGTGTCAATCTTAAACAGCTGATACTGTGAAATCTGTCCTTGTTCTGGTGCTATGGAAAATCCAAGGGAAACGTTACTGATATTGAGGACTTAAAGTCGAATTGTATTCCAGGTATCATGGCTCATCTGTTTTCAAACAAGTGGTAAGAATTGAAAAATTTTAGAATACTGTCAGTTGTTTTGGCGATGTTTTTGTCTTGGCTTTGGAAAAAATCTTGCAGCACAGGGTCATAGACTCCTTTGACTGAGTTAGCACCTTTTACCTTCAAGTTTCCTCTTTTTAGAGTTTCTGCAGATATCTGCTGGCCTTGGGCAGAACAACGCTTTAGGTGCTGGCCCACAATCAAAGGAGTACGTAAAGGAAGGAGCTACAAATTGGCAGAGAGGAAGCGACGTGCTTGATTCAAATGAAGAACAAATCAGAATTGACAAGAGCAATATTCTGCTTTTGGGACCAACAGGATCAGGTAACGCAAGGAACCTCTTCGAAATTTAAAGATAGGGCTTGAAGATCTCCGATCAACAACAAGTGAAAGAAACCTTTTTCTTCTTTATTACTTTTATAGATGTCTAGTGAACGTTTATGTGTAAGAAAGTATATTAAAAGCCCAAAATTTTTGGACGAAGGAACTTTAGACAAAAAGTATTCTGACTTGTCCTTTGTTCAAGGAGTGCAGGACGTTTTACAGGAAAAATGGGCTATGTTTTCCGTTCATTTATCCTTTTTTTCATACCAACAATGTAAATGGCTGCCACACGGCATTTCAGGAACTATACATTGAACTCTACGATTCTATCGGTTTCAAATTCATGATGAAAAGTAAGGAGATAAATGGCCGCATTATATTGTCATAAATGGCTGACACACGGCTTTCCTTTAACGGTATTTACAATATCACGATGTTTAGCATTGCAGAAACGATTGCGTTGGATCTGATTGTTCGGTAGAGCTGTGAACTCTGAATTCTGTAAGCTCTGAATTTTAAACCTTGAAACGGAAAGATATGCCGTAATTAATTATCCAGGCTTTAGAGTCCTTGAATCAGTGTGAACTTCCTTAAGACTATGAACTTTCAACTCTAACTTCTGGTTGCTTCACCGTTTCTCGTTCGTCATTGCGTCTACAAAAGATTTTTTTGGTATTGAGATGTTCCATTTACGATGTGTTATACATACATCGTAAATAGGAATTCCTTGGTGCTTTTGTAAAGATGCAAAGTAAGCTCCTAAAACTCTGAATATTCTCCCCTAACTTGTTTCATATTTTTAGGAAAGACGTTGCTTGCTCAAACAATTGCACGTTGCTTGGATGTACCATTTGCGATCTGTGACTGCACGTCATTGACACAGGCAGGTTACGTAGGAGAAGATATTGAATCAGTAATCACCAAGCTCCTTCAGGAAGCTAACTACAATGTTGAGAAAGCTCAGCAAGGTAAGTTGATAGCATTTTCTTGTGTAATTCTTTTGTTATTGGGTCACTGTTCTTGTTAGAGGTCCCATAATTCCCTTTGTTTCAAGATGATAAAGTGCCAATTTTGCTCAATGAAGTCTTGTCATGCTTACCTTAAAAATCGACAATCAAGTCAGGCTTAAAGGTGGCCTGAAGCAAAGATTTTTATTGCTCCAAATGAATAGCACTGTTGAATGATGAAACATCCCGTTTAAATTGTCTTGATATCTCACTTCGTCGTGAAGTTATCCACTAATTTAGAGGAGCGATTGATTACGTCATTTTGTTTGCTAATTACTTGGATACTGTATGGAAATATAGCTGTATTTTGTTTTTGGAAGGTTATACATGCAAAGAACTTTGGAACTTCGCTACACAAATTAAATATGACATGTCTCGTGAATTTATATGATGTTCAGAAAGGCATGCTATTTGAAACAACTTTTTTTCTTCGATTTATCTTTGGAAGCATTGTCAACCTTGTATACTTTCTTCACTATGTGCAAACAAAATGACGTCATCAACCGATCCTACAAAATAGTGGATGACTCGAAAACGAAACCAGGTATCAAGAAAATTTTAATACAAGTTTGCATCATTCAATAGTACCATTGACTGGCATCAATAAAAATTTTCACTTCAGATCACCTTTAAGGAAAGCGAACTCCTTTATTATGGCTGGGTTATGAAGGTTTTACACAAAAATGCGGTTGAAATGTTGTTAAAGTCCCAAAATTGTAAGCAATTCTCTGAGTGTAAAAGTTATTGAATGTATATATATATATTTATACAAAAGCATTTTTAGTGGAGCCTGGAAGCCTTACCACTGAGCCGCTTGCCTATTGATGGCTGAGTACCAATGATTTCTAGTAGAAAAACTAGTTAATAAAGCATTTCTAGTATTGCAACTTTTGACAAAGTGGGCGTTATTCGATAGAGTTGATGAAAGATTCCCCTGTTGAGTGAATTAGGGATCGTCTCCAAATTATCGTATATATAGCTTTTATACGAATTGATACGAATTCAATCGTATGCGTGAAAGGTTCTGTACGATTTGATTCGTATAGCCACATAATAGATAAGAACTGTATGCGAATTGTTTGATTTCTATACGAATTATAATACGAATTTCTGTACGAATTTGATTTCGATACGAATTTGATACCAATTTGATACGATTTTGATACGAATTGTGTATACGAATTGCTTATGTGATTTTGATACGAATTGTGTTTACGAATTGCTTGTTCGAATTTGGTACAAATGGCATACGAATCACATATGAATTGTATACGAACTTATACGAATTCTAAAAGGTGACGATACGACTTAATTCGTATGCGGCTTATAGAATATCGTATCAATATCGTATAACGCTACGAATTCCCTATACGAATTTGATACGAATATTTGGCGATGATCCTTTAGAGACAATTCAATTGGATAGGAAAAGAAAAAGTAGGAATTCGATCAATTTACTGTGCAGTTGGAAACGTAGTTGTAACTTATCTTTTAGGGATAGTCTTTCTTGATGAAGTGGACAAAATCAGCTGTGTAGCAGGATTTCACCAGGTCCGTGATGTTGGAGGCGAAGGAGTACAGCAGGTAATACTTTTAGCCGACCAAATGCTTTCCTAACTTCTTGGCGAACCGAAAACTGTGTCCCCTGTTGACTCTACGAGAACTTGCAACTGAATGGATCGATAACAATTCTTTTGTCTGACTGGCGCTTATTGAAAGACATTGATAATTATTTTGCAAATTGCTAGTTCACCATGTGATGTTGAATCACAAATGCCTTACGTGCTGTTCACTTTAGTTCCCATTATCAATGATAAATGCCAGGAAAAGATATTGTTGAATATGTTCCTGTTCCTGAAAGATAACCAAGTTCCGCAACTTTGACCTATAGATTTGTTGACATAGTTTCCAGTTGTGCAAATATGGAAATAGACTGACTTGTTTTTAAAGTTACAAGTATACCCAATTGTATTTGATAACTTTGATACATGCCGTTCCATTGTTTAGCTAAATAAGTAATGGTTTTCATTAACCTATTTTTAGGCGGTCACTCGATATAGTTATCTATTCCCTTTAAGATGATCTTGTATGATGAATTACTATGGCCAGTATCGAGCAAAAATATTAGGCAAATTTTTCAGTTGCACAACGCGATCTTCCCCGAAACTTTTGCTTGACACTCATACTGTTTTCAATAAGTGTTCGTCCTTTCGCCCAACTTTTATCTGAAAGATTTCCTTAATATTTATAGATAGTATGAATTTCTATTTTGTAGGGTTTGCTTAAAATTTTAGAAGGTACAGTTGTGAATGTGCCTGAGAGAACTTCAAGGAAGATGAGAGGTGAAAGTGTCCCTGTTGATACAACTAATATTCTGTTCGTTGCATCTGGTGCATTTAATGGCCTGGAAAAAATTATTGCAAGGAGAAAAACAGACAAGGTTAGTCAAAAAGGCATTCGATAAGACAACGGTGTATCCAGATTACTGCCCATTTGTATCTTTGTTTGGATTGATCAAAAAGACACCTTCGCTGATCCAGCGAACTTACTTCCTCCGCTCTATTTAGATTTCCTTTGTATGCGATTTGATACACACTCCAAAGATTTCATCTGAGGTTCAAGAATTTCCCACAGTCGTTACGAATTTCCTTCTTAAGTTTTTGTCAAATCTCCTATTATCACCAAGTCTCACCAAGTTTTATACAAAACGGTTATGGAGTTTACTTAGACCTCCTTAACTTGTCTGCTATAAAGTATTGACAAGAACACGTGCTTTATCCTTATGAGAGGAAGAACTAAACGTATTTCCTTATGATAACGTGAATTTACAGGGAATAACATTTCAAGATAGATGGATTTTTAATTAGGTGGTAATAACTCATCGGAAGCATTCTAATTCGTGAAGATCAGGTTGAAAACTCCAGAAAAATCGTAGTTCAAGGCTGGTTGGCAGTAGAAATATCAGTAAATTCAACTTTACGAAAATTTCTTAGTTGCAAAATGACTGAAAAAGGGGCTAAAACATTGATCAAGTGATAAAGGACTCTTCGCACAGAACAATAAAGAAAATGCAATTTCTCACGGGTGAGAGATATCCTCTGCACATTTTTTGACAAGGTTGCGTCATGTAACCGTAAACAATCCTGTTATCTCTACAACCTATATTATTACCCACACGTAGCCATTGTGTTCGGGACAGATTTTGGTGCACGGGGTGAATCCACAATAAAGTTGCTTCAAAAAATCTATCAATATCGCTGCAATCGTACAACATATGAGTGTTTCGTTTGTTTATCTACGAAGTATACAAGTACATCTCCAAAATAGCGCTTTCATTTTGAAAAAAATAGTGGAAAATCTCTGTGATATGGCCTATCACAAATACTGAAAAATCGTCGTTTCGAAACTAGTTTGTTTACATTACGTTACCCAGCCCCTTCAAAGATTTGAAAGATTTGAAACCTATAATACTTGTTGATGACTTCTCTAATGAGACAAATGAATTAAAGACCCATTGTCAACCAACAAAACTAGTGTTGTCAAATTAGTGTTTACAAACAGCTCTAGTTAGCCTAGCTTAGCGTTCCTGGCGAGTAAGCAAAACTAGGCCAGACAGACGACTTTTCTTTATCAAAGTTTGTAATCCCCTTCAGATAGGACAACTGGGAGGTATGTTCTACCTGGTGAACGACGATAAAGCAATCATCAAACCTGATTGTTCCACACGCTTGGTGACCCATGAAACTGGTTTCGTTTCTTAGAGTTGATGTGCCGAGCTCTTTGTTGTTCTGTGGCAAGAATCTATGTAGCTGCGCAATTTGTATTTTCTGACACAGAAAAACACTCAACCTCGCAGGAGCAATGTTGACAAACAAGATAGAAGGTTGTTGGTTGACAATGGACCTTTTGTATATCATTTCATTACTTTCTGTCACTTCGAAGGTTCTTGGATTTGGTGGATCTGGTTCTACAAAAGACGACTCAAAGAAATTAAATCTCAAAGACATTGTCGATAAGAATACAAAAGAAGATGCAGCTGAGAAAGACAATTTATTGGCTCAAGTGCAAGCACGTGATATGATCGAATTTGGAATGATCCCTGAATTCATTGGGCGTTTGCCCGTACTTGTTGCATTGCATTCATTGAGCGTTGAGTCACTAATTCGTATTTTGCAAGAACCAAGGCATGCTCTTGTTCCACAATATCAACATCTATTTGCAATGGACAATGTAAGTTGTTATTCGTTTGTTTTTGTTTGTTTGTTTTAAATTTGTTTTGAGTGGGCTTGTCAGGATTTCTAGCTACTGAAAGCTAATTTAGGCCCACTAGGCATGCCGCATCCAGGCATGGGACCCCTAGTTTAACGTCCCTTCCGAAAGACGACGAGGTGAGTTGTGAGGTCAGGCCCCCGAGGTCACCCATCCGGAGTTTGACCTCACTCGACCGAGCTTAACTTCAGTTACCTGACGAAGACTGTATAAGCCACTCTGCCACTCTCCCCGTATGTTACGGATATCCTGTAAAACAGAAGTTGCCAGTGAAGATGCTACATAGATATTTATGAAAGTTTGTGGCTCATCTCTTGCTATAGGAATCGCCATCATCGTTGCTTCATATAAACAGCGGTCTTGAGCTCTAATAATGTCATTATGGGACATGGTTGAAAGCATAGGACTCAATTTTTTTTAGATTTTTGTGCAAAATTGTATCACACTTTTCTGTCAATTGGATTACTTGAAATGAACTATTGGTAAGTTGCTGTAAATCTGCCCTGGCATTTTTTCGATATCTTGATTACTTTCTAAATGGCGGCATTTTGATTACGTTGTGAGATTTTGTTTCAAAAAATCCCTCAGCAGATCCCGTGTCTTGCACGATAAGTTGTAATTTGGTAATGTTGTTTTGGTGACCATTCTCTTTGGCATTTTGGCATCTCCATTGGCATTTTGATTATTTTTGTAAAAACGTATCGAAGATTTTGACAAAATTTGAAATCGTCGTAAAGCTTAAATTGCTCGTGGAAACTCGGCACTATGTTCAAGACAGCCATAGATTATGCCATAGATAAGGTCTACAATATGGTGGCTAGCAGAAATCTGTAGCTTTAGGATTTAGGAGTTTGATGATGTCACATCCTTAACATTGATAAATACAACCATTTTGAAACTAGTTAAGATATCCAAAAATGTCCACGGCAGATTTACAGCAAATTACCTAAAGTTCCTTTAAAGTACTATAATTCAAAGAACAATGTAATGGTATTTGCACCCACCCTTTTAAAGATTTGAACTTTATGCTCACGTTGAAACTTTTAGATAGCATTATTAAATCATGGAGTCGACTGATTTGAATAGGTACAGCTGTGATCAGTTCTCATATTTCTCTCTTAACTGTTCAGTTGCTTGACTGCTCATTTTCCCGTATTTTGCAACTTATTGAGCAATAAGAGCAAATATGAAACTATTAAAAGGCATGAGTCCATATAATCAGCGCTCTGATAACCAATGCCAACTTCTTTTCGATCATAAACCAAAGTTGTCATTTAATCCCTATTGAAATTAAACCAAAGAAATTCCTAAGGAAAATGCAGTTATTATTCATAAGTCTTTAGTCTCCTCTGTCAATGACTTTAGCACTATTGTATGATAACAAAGGGCCGTCAGCGGTTTGTCAGCAAAAATTCAGGACAGCGTTAACGCTAGAGAACTTCTATGGACCAAATTCTTTAAACATTTAGATCCCTTAAAGGCACATTCCGCGAAAATCAAATGCATGCAAAGGTTTATATCGTTATCCCGATCGAAAAGCAGATTTTGTCGGCCCTCAGAAGCCGTTTTCCTTTCCTTGATCGCACTTCTCAAAGGCAAGATATGGAGGAAAACATTTGGACCGATTTCAATTTTAATACCCTACTATTTTTGTGCTTCGTTGTTGGCGAACAAAGGTTGCAAATTTTCGTTATTCTCCGCCGGTTAGTCGTTGGCGAGCATTGATGGGTTTGTTGCGTGTTGCTCTTAGAATTGAGCTTGAAAATCCTGTTTTATTGGTTCATTCATGTGTCCACGATCGACTACGACCAAGAGAAATGATCGGCTTTAACGACAATTTGCTGAGCTCTTGGTCTGTCATTTGTGGCCGGTTTGAGCTTTATTTAAGGTGGAGAACTATCGGAAAATGTTGATAATATATGAATGTTCGTTTTAAATGCAAACGACGCAGTTCGCCGATATCCAGTTTTTTCCCGCGGAATGCCCCTTTAATCGGCAGTTTTCATCATAAAAAATACTATTAAGAATCTTTCAAGCTAATTTTTTATTTCAAAAGCCTAAAACAATTCATTCCAAAATTACTTTAGAGTTTTGGTAACGATATCAATTTTATTTTTAGGTTGATTTACATTTTACACCAGACGCTTTGCAGAAAATAGCAAGTATAGCGATGGAGAGGAAGACTGGAGCTAGAGGACTGAAGGCTATCATGGTAAATTTGTTCTTCTGTTTTAACGAACTGGTTGGACTTCCCAAGTCGTCTTGTAAGAAAGAAAGACGACTTGTACCTAATCAGCTCCTAATCAATTATTCATGAGATGTTTGTGACCTGACTTGATCCGATGTTTGTAACAGGACCAAACTGCAAGAAATTTTTCCAATTTGTTTTGAGTGGGCTTGTTAGGAATTCTAGCTACTATAAGCTAATTTAGGCCCACTGGTGCATGCCGCATCCAGGCATGGGACCCCTAGTTTAACGTCCCTTCCGAAGGACGACGAGGTGAGTTGTGAGGTCAGTGCTCCGAGGTCACCCATCCGGAGTCTGACCTCACTCGACCAAGCTTAACTTCAGTCACCTGGCGAAGACTGGAAAAGCCACTCGGCCACTCACCCCCGCAAAACCAGGGGGTCAGTTGTAACTGTCTGCACAGGATGGCAGTTGTGGAAATTGTGGCGCCAAAATATAAGCATCTATTCGTTTTGACATACAGCAATTTATGTTTCAATATTGGTTTCGCCCCGTCAATTTCTTTACGGGAAAACCTGTCTTGTCTACTATTGGTCAGACATTATGATTAAAAGTGTGGCCTGCCGTACCAAAAACATCTGGCTATCCAGCTTTGCTAATCAGCTTTGAGCTGTTCGAAGCAAGTCGTCTCTTTCTTATGGGATGACTTTGGCGAGTCCACGAACTGGTGCATTTCTGTTTGGGAATTTTTCTTTTTGGGCCAGTTTACACGAACCCGGGTCGGGGTAGTATACACCCGGGTCAGCTCTAACTGCCTCATTGAAAAAGATGCTGTTTACATGAGCCCGGGACAGCTCGTTGTAAAAAGCCAGCCCAGGGCAGCTTTGAGAGTTACATTAGTTGGCACATGGCAAGTTTCTTCTTTGATTGCCTTTTGTTTTCACGCGTTAAAATCTCTCATATAAAGGAATATGCGTTTAAGGATTTTTCCAATTTTTATGTTTTTCTCCATTCTTCCGAAAGTTTAGCTTGAAATGTCATTTGAAGTATACAACTAGTTAAATCTAATTCTTTCGTCCCTTTATTTCAGGAAAAAATACTTCTCGACCCGATGTTTGATGTGCCAGGCTCCAACATCCGAGGAGTTTACATCAATGAAGACGTCGTCACTGGTACTGGGAAGGCGCAATACGTCACAAGCCCAATTGAAGAAAGGGAAGAGACTGTTGATGATGGGGACGGAGACGGGGGTGAATCTTTTGTTGTGGAAGAAAACGGGACAAGGACTACAGCATAGTGTAGTTACTAATTGTTTCCAGGTATGAGATGGGCATTTGTAAAGTTCATCTATTCAAGCATTAATTCGTTCTCCCCCGTCTTAGCCAGATCTTCGCTGTTCATTTATGAGTGTTGAGCACTCTAATAAACAACAACTACAGTTCATTACCTTTAAAATCGTTGTCATGCTATTTGCCCCCGGAATACCCTCATCGTTCATGTATATTTCAAAGGTAATGCGGTATTACGAAGGGGGTTAATGTAGTATCGAAATTATGCCACATTTTTACCTCCCGAAAAATATAATAATCTTCATAGGCCTTGGCTAGAAATTTTTTATCAGCATCCGTCCAGTTTTAGTGTAGAGCGTCTGGGCGACGGGGGTGAGCAGGTTATTTTGCTTCTCGCGTTTAGAATGTCCTGGCATTTATTGTATATAAAGCCGAAATTGGTTTTATTAGTCACTCGTGACAAAATTTTTAAGGATGAGATATGTAAGTTTAGAAGCGTGAAATAATAATATATCATGGCTTTGCATGAAGATCCCTTCACTGGAATGTTTAGCTACATAACTCTTACACTGTAACTTGCAGCACCACTTCAGCATTAACTTTAAGATGCGCAGTAGTTGTTGCTCTTTCCCGTGTCCCTATACCCGTGAAGCATAGGCGTTGAATTTATGCAAATCTTAAAATTATTCGTTCAAAATGTTATAGCCCAATTCTTAAGGTAGTCTCCCATAATCCTAAAGAAAGCATTTTGACATCGTCATGATTTATAGAATTACAGCATTTTAAATATTTCTGCGCATTTTGGAGTTGTGACGTCATCAATTTGCTAAATTGTGGACCGTAACAGCTACAAACTTGTGCTTGTTACCATCTTATAGATCTTATAAATTTAATATTTTTTGTGTTAGTCATGTTAATGTTCCTTAATCAGTTTAGAATTTGTGACGCTTTTAATGTTTGGATACCTCCTCTCAGACATCATTTCATTATGCTGTAATTCTCAAATGAGTGATGTCCGGGGCTTTCTGAAGCTATGGCCAACGACCCATCATTCCGTCGATCAATTCATTTGAAAGAATGGGACAATAAGGCTCCGTTTACACAATACCGTTTTCAAATGAAAGCGGTACAAAATCATGCCGTTTTGGCCCTCCGTCAACAATGAAATGTTTTCGTAACCAGCAACTAATGAAGACGATTTTGATTACGGCATGACTGAGAACGGCGCAAAATCCTTCAGTGTAAACACTCGAAAACGGAACGATTTCATTCCGGATTGAAATGGAGACAGATTATTCCTTTGTATCTCTTTGAATCTGTTACGATGTCGTTCCGTTTTCAAGCCTTTACTCTGAAACTTTTCATGCTAGTGTCAAATCATTCCATTTTAAAAGTAATCTTTTTTTATGCCGGTTACGAAAACATTTTTAGTGTAAACGGAATTTCAAACGGCACGATTTCTTACAGTTTTCATTTGAAAACGGTACAGTGTAA
Organism: Aurelia sp. 3 sensu Dawson et al. (2005); assembly: GCA_964020215.1. Taxonomy (NCBI): domain Eukaryota; kingdom Metazoa; phylum Cnidaria; class Scyphozoa; order Semaeostomeae; family Ulmaridae; genus Aurelia; species Aurelia sp. 3 sensu Dawson et al. (2005). The sequence continues at coordinate 3,687,200 of OZ026580.1, forward strand.
ACAGGGCCTAAAATTACACACGTGTAATTTAAAGTTTTGCAAAGATTCGCTACCAATGCTTAGGCATGATGGCATTTGCAGGACAATACAAGAAATCGATACACAGGGAAACAGGGTGGAACAGAACCGCTGTAGGTGCAACAACTACTGATTCTTATCTTCCGTGCTTGCAATCTTGTATCTCGAAGCTTCGTTGCCACTTTATGACAACCATCCACGGCATGTTTGACTAGCCAAGGTTGCGCCAGCCTAATTTTGAGGTAGACAAAGATCGTCAATGATCTGCTTGCACATTTCATTCTTTGATGCTACTGTACTGTCATAGTACTTCCATTAGTAAATAAAATCGGCGAATTTGCAATCTTAAAAAGTTTCAGTATTATTCTGGCATTCATTGCACAAGTTCTGACTTAAAATGGGCGTCAACAAACGTCCTCAGGAAAGGTCTACCTAGGTATACCTGGGTTTAAGGAGCACTACGTTTAACAACATTCAATAATGTTCTGATAATGATCGAGACTTTGCATATCAACCGTGATATAGCTGTGGGGTCTTGAAATGGTACAAGACGTCCTTAAATAGTTAAGCCTTAGGCGGTCTGTTTTATATAAGCAGATACCAAGCAGTTCCATTTGGTGTTTTACCGTGCAACAATCCTTGCAAGAACACAGATTTGCCATGAAACCTTTTACATGCACAGAAGTCATGAGAGACCGTTTTTGCCAAGGCTAGAAAACAGAGAACTTTGGCCAACTAGTTTGCTTGATCCCTAAGATGCCACAACACTTTGCCACCAGCAACCACAGATCTCCCCTGCAGTTGTCTGTCTTTAGTAACTTAATGATAGAACTGGCGCAAAATCAGCGTAAATGGCGTAAAGTCTTGTTTTGTGTAGATATCGTAAGCAGATCCGTCGTAAATCGTAGCAGATATTTATATTGACAATAGCGTTTGTTCAAATTTCGAGATAAATCCGTCCAAAAGTGTTTGATGCAAGTCTTCTCACTCGTGGTTATCGTGTCTGTCGTACGCTCAACGTCCCAGTTACGGCAATAACAACATTCATTATAAGCGATATCTTATGCTCCTGCGGTGAAAACATTGGGACGGGAAGATCGAGTCTACAGCAAATCCAGTGGCGGCGCCAGCTTTGAAAAAAGTGGGGGGGGGGGGGACTTTTGACGTAAATTTTCAATCTAAAGGTATACCCAACTAATTTTATGCCATTTTTCTTTTACAATTTCTGCCGACTTTTGGGATTTGGGGGGACAAGTCCCCCAGTCTCCTCCCGTGGTGCCGCCACTGAACAAATCTGTGACAAGCTGAAACCGCCGCGATGCTTGAAGTTGCCATGCAAGAAGCAAAATCCAATTGTACGTAAACCAAATCAGCACACAAGCCCCCATAGACGAAGCGATTTGCAATTCCGAAGAATAACTTTTTACCCTTGGTTGCAATCGATTGAATCTAGAAATCAGTTTATAAATTCACTTTGCCAATAGGAAATCTTACATCTACCAAGCTCTTCAAATATCAAACTTCGATGAGATGAAAACATTTTTTTTCAGGCAAATGCAAAATATGAAAAGCGGCTTCTGTAGTGTTTTAAGTGGTTCGATGGGCAAAAATGAACCGTGTTTGTAGTTTAGAAATAAAAGTTCATTGCCTCGATATGACTGCATTTTTTTGTTGTTTTCTCTTCGGCCTAAGACTTACCAATGTCAGAAAAGCCCACTGAAATGGCGCTTCATATTATCAGAGGAAGTTTGACACGTGATGAACACTGTGTAGGAGCTAACTGTTCAGACGTGTAGGAGCCATTTGAATTTGATTCCAGTATTGTTAAAGGGAGTGTGCAATGGTAAATATGCTTCTCTATAAATAGAACAAAGAGAATGCGCAAACACAGCATTGTTTCTTTAGCTATCGATCATTAACAACACGTACGGGCCATCAATTTCAATGGGCTATATTTAGATTTTTCTGCTCTGTGCAAATGCAGGCTTATATCCTTGCACAAACCCTTTAAGTCTTGGGCCGAAGAGAAAAGAACAAATTATAAAGAACTGCCCTCGACACAAACCAGACAAAAAAGTTGCGGCCACCCAGTGAACTCAAGCTTTTCTGGGTCACTATACGTTGTCCGTAAACTGCGCATATGTACCACCCTGGCGAGAATCTGAACTCGGAATTTACAAAATAGGATTCAAAAAATAAATTCGAAGAAAAAACCGAAAAAGGCAAATGTGATTCTGTAGATGTTTATTCACAATAACACGATACACAGTATATGCAACCTACACGTATTTTTTCAAGCAAGAAACTACTTATAAAAAACTCAGCTCTCAAATCGCAAGGAATTTAAGAAACTCCAGTACTGGGAAAATATAACTTAAGAAGCTACTTATTTTTAAAAAGGAGTTCTTAACATATTTTTACTGTATTTTCACTTTTTTCTTGTATCATATTACTTGTAAGGTACTTGAGTATAGTCTGGACATTGGGAAAGACTTCAAAAAACCTTGTTTTGAAATGTTCTTGAGGGACCCAGTAGTCAACATGAAGATTATTGTGAGACCTTTAAGAAACTTGTAAGAAGCTCTGAGTACTCAAAATCTGATGATTTTATGAAATTTTTAGTACTAACCCAAATTCTTAGTTTCATATAAAAAAATACGTGTAGATGACTTTATTGTTGCACAATAGATCAGAAATAATGTAAGAAGGGTAACTTTTGGGAAACAAACGATTCAGCTCTCCGAAATTACAAAGCAATTTGCTTTCATTCAGAAAATATTTCAGCGCAGCCATGCTCTTTTGCTCTCGGTTCATTTCAATTCGATCAAATGCACCCATCTTTTCTCCATAATGGCGAATCACTTTATGACGTAGGAGAGCTGTATCTCTTATTTTGCAACATTCACCCCGTGTGCATTTTAGGGTTCATTCTTTTAACTATATCTAGCAACACTATTTCAGGGATTCTGAGATCTAACGCTTGATTCTATGGAAGCTATCATATAAACCTTTTATGCGATTCTAAATAATGAAGCAAAGTATACAATGAACAGCTAAGCTTAATTCCGTTTCCACTGTGTCGATACAACTTTGGAATGACTGACTTTTCTCATGTAAAGGCCCTATGATCGACACTAATGTAATTGCTAGTAAATCTATGAGATCTCATCTCATAGTTTTTCACATAAATTGCTTGGATACGACTGAAGTCAGAAGGTATGGCCTGAAGTGAGATCTGTTTCACATTGGATGTAAGGCTCGAAATTCATCTACACAAAATTTCAAATATCATTACCTACATTTTTGTGATCTATAAACCCTGATAACTTCGAGGCGCAATGTCTTCCGCAGTAGGGAGTCAGGACCCGGGGGGGGGGGGGTAACTTCAATAGGCGGGTGACGGGGGTGTGCCATTTGAAGTCTGAAATCGCACCCTAAAATTTATCAATTTTCGCGAAAACGATACCCCAAAACTTACAAGCCATTGAGAATGTATACCCTAAAATTGTGATAGCCATCCAAAATTTTAAGCAAGTAAGTGAAACTTGATCAAAATCATTACCCTATAGAGTTATTTTTCTAAACTGACATCCTAAAATTTATGACTACTTGCTATTTTACGAAAAATGATACCCCGAAATTTATTTTTTGCTCGAAGAAAGGTACCCCAAAAAATGGCACATCCCGCAGCCAATGTGAAACAGATTCCAGCATCTACCAGTATCGTATCGTATGTTTATTTTTTGTAGGTGTCTATTTAGTTGTCTATTTAATTGTATATTTTCATGTGTTGGCCATGGGGTAGACATTGTCCTTTGCTCCTCATGGTATCGTCCTTGTAGTGTTGCATAGTTCATTAGAGTATAGTAGAATGTAGCATATATTTTAATTTTCATATTGATTATAAAAAAGAAAAAAAGAATTTTGCCACAGAGCATAGGGGCTCGAATCTTTTTAAACCTTAAACTTAAATGTGTGAAATGCTATTGCCTAATTCTTTCGACCGAACAAATCCAAGGAATATTGTGTCATTCGCCACAGTTTCCGGAAGAAAATTTATGGTATCGCCACTATTCTCAGAGTTACAGCACTTTTCTAATATCTGCTAGTTTTGAAGCTGTGACGTCATCAAACTGCTAGATCGTAAACAATAAAAGCTATAGACTTTTGCTTGCTACTATAATCTTGTTTGTAGATCTTCAAAAACTGAGTATTTCTTGTATTCGTCATTTTGACTTTCCTCCAACAGTTTAAGACTGCATTCACACGATGCTGGCACATTTTGAAAACGGTGAAAAATGTGACGGATAGTCCTCCCGTTCACACGAAAACGGCACACTTTTTGCCGGTAAATTTTGAAAACGTTAGATTTTGAAAACGGAACCCTAACCGGCACATTTTGAAAACGGCTTCCTGTGAGCACTCGAAAATGATGAAAACGGAACATATTTCGATACTTTCAAAACTAGGTTGATCAATTCTTAAGGTGTAGGTACATTTCATTTACATCAAATCCCTGAGGAGTTTGCAATGGGTTTATTGTTGTCAAATTTCCTACCGTTTTCAAATTTTGCCGGTATCCTGTGAACACAACCTCAAATTTTGCAACCGTCACATTTTTCACCGTTTTCAAAATGTGCCCGCATCGTGTGAACGCAGTCTAAAATTCATGGTGCTTTAAATCTTTGTCAAAGCTTCCGATTCCTCCTCTGCTACATCCTTTCAGAAAACTTACAGACGTAATTCCAAAAGTAATGATAAAGTCAAGATTTTTAACATTTCAACCTCAGGAAATATGCTGAAATGCATTTTAAACCAAACAAAAAGGCATGATCGAAAAAATTTTCGGAGGGTGGACCCCCAGACTCCCCTCTCTCAGCCAGCCTCGCTCAAAAGGGCTCATTTCACAGTTTTGTCACAGGGCCTTCAAAACCCCTCGGCGGCCCTGACCATCCTATAGGGACGAGATCCTGACAGTGTGGGTACAACTGTAGTTTGGAAATGGGTAATCATGCGATCTAAATTTAAACTATACATACTAACTTCACACCCATGGAGTCGATTGCTGAATACCAAATTCTAATACTCTCCAAGCTTGCCTTGGATCATAAATTGTCTGGTCTCTACACATTGCCCATATGTAATGAATATTCTCAATGTTATCCTACAATAGAAAAAAATTGGTTAGAGCTGGCAACGGAAAATGAACAAATATCCGATACAAGTAAGCAAACCGAAATGGGAAGAGACAACATGCAAAACGAAACACAGTTTCCTCAGTTCCACTTAAACCTCTATATTAGTTTCATTACATTATTTAGTCAATCTCGTCATAAGAGTGAGTTAGGCCTGTTTTATAAGTCGTGCCGCGCCGCGCCGAACCATAGAAACTTGAGTTCGACTGAGGTTCGACTTGGAGCGACTCTTCTGTTTTATAAGAACAAAACTTTTGCCGTGCTGTGCTGTGCCGAACCATAATGACGAATGCGCACAATACTGACTTAAGAAACGTTTCTTTTTAATTTCATAAGCTATTGACATTATTGAAATAATTACAGTTCTTTTATGCACGTGTGAGTATGGTGCGGCACGGCGCGACTGAAATTGGTTTTATAAGTCGCACCGGGTCGACCCAGTCGAGAGGCCTTTTGCGTATGGATCGACTTAGTCGAACCAAGTGTCAGGTTGGTTTTATAAGAGTCGCGCCGTGCCGAACCAGGCAAAATTGATCGAAATTCACTTGGTTCGGCGGGCGCGGCACGACTTATAAAACGGGCCTTAGTTGATCTACTTCTATCTATGTTCATTCGGCATCGTGACCAGCGTATGACGTAAGAACACCCTGGGAACGAGGTTGTACGTTAGTTTTTCCGATTATCAGTGTGCAAATTTTCGTCACGAACAATCCTTTGAGATCAATCAGTGAATAAATTTTGGTGATTTTGCAAAAGCTTTAAATTCCTGCATCGCCTGGTAGGTAGTTTAGCTATAGAATAATTTAGTTACCTCTTTTCCTTCAATAATTTTACCAGCTGTATCTTTTACGACCATAGTTTGCTGCGCTACAAATGTCATTATTAACACTGGACCTTGTTCCATTATTTTTGCTACCGCAAGCTGTTAACAACAAGAGAGAAATGAATTAGAAACAATGAAAGAAATTGCACTATTGTTGCTAACATACAAAGCTCTGAACAACATGGCTCCATCTTACATAACGAGTTCAGTTCAGTTTATGTTTTAAATCCCACTACATACAATTCAAAAATATTAACGATACATACAAAAAGAACTAGACTACAAAGATATACAACATGTCACAGAAAAATCAATACATTGGATAGGAAATTAATACAATATGCAAATGCTAACTGAGGAAAAATGAATTGCATGCAGGAAATTACTTAAGGAGGAGCCCCCTCAAAAAGTAAACTAATCGAGGAGGGAGCCCCAACCCCCAAGCGAATATGTTTACTATGCAAGCACAAGGAAGATATGCCATCAGATCAAATGCATCTTTAAAGTTGAACATTCCGAGAACGAAATACAAAACATGCTGAGACAGAGCATTTCCAGTCGCTGCTGCTAAATTATGGAATCGCTAACCTTATAATATTTATGACTCACAGCGCATTGATACTTTTAAATCTGGATTAAAAACATTCTTATTTTCTATTGCCCTTGAACTACAATCAATTCTGGAGCTTTTTACATGTAAATATGGACATTTGTGATTTCACTTAGGTATTGTAAAGTGCGAAAGAAGATATATATCATATTTTCATTTCATTTTCATTTTTAATTCTTTTTTAATTCTTTAAACAGGGTAAAAGCTTCAATAACTAAAATTACTGCTTTACAGCTTGCCCTGTCAACTAAACAAAAAGAAAATTGAGAAAAACCTATTTACAATTTTATGTCCTATAGTTTTTGGCGCTAAATAAAAATTATAGTTGTTATCATTATCATCATTAATCTGCTAAATTAACCCTTACCAATCGAAGATATAAAAAGCCGAAATGTGGACAACGGTATCTCGGCTTGACTGTACAATACCCCAAATTTCTTTTGACGCGTCCTCCGTTACAAACATATCTGTCTTCCCTTTGCTGAAGCAATGTTCAAGGCTTTTCGTTTGTCCGGTTTTGGGTTAACGGGAGAGACTTGCGGAAGTCCAACAGAGCTATACAATTGCTTTGCTTAAAGGAACCATATGCAAAGCTTTAGCCTGACCTTGCGTGTTAAATTCGCAAAGAGAAAAAATAACGCTATGAAAAGGATAATCATTCAAAAGTTTTCTTTCAGGTTTTATATAGTTGGTATAGGAGCTTAAGATTAAGGGGTTATTAAATAGCCAATAGAACGTTTAGCTTTCCTACAAAAGAGCTTGGTCGAGCGATATTTCTGAACATTTTGATACGACCTGTTCGACTGAGTGGCGCTACAGCTTCTGTCACTATTGAGCACGTTCAAAACTACTTCCAGTTTTTACAAAGTGTAGATAAATATTGTTCGATCCAGACTCTTTTGTAGGATAGCGGCATGGCCTATTTGAGATAACCAACATGACAAATACTTACATCTATATCTCGAATATCCAATATTTTTGAATCGATAATTTTTCCAATTGATTTGTTATGTTTGATCTGTTCTGATAATACGTTGAAGGCCTGCAACAAAATTGTTTGAGATATGATTGCTGGAAAACCACATATCTTGTTTACATTGAGTGGCCGAGGCGGGGTGAGTGGCAGAGTGGCTTATACAGTCTTCGTCGGGGGATTGAAGTTAAACTCGGTCGAGTGAGGTCAAACTCAAGATGGGTGACCTCGGAGGCCTGACCTCGCAACATACCTCGTCGTCCTTTGGAAGGGACGTTAAACAAGGGGTCCCATGCCTGAATGCGGCATGCAAAGTGGGCCTAAATTAGCTTTCGGCAGCTAAAAATTATGACAAGCTCACTCAAAGCAAATTGAAAACAAACAAACAAACAAATATTCTTGCATTTTTTCTAGTACTAAACAGCAAAATCATGGAGACAATAAAAACCAAAAACATATCCAAATGTTCAAGATATAAGGCAACGCCCATTAGTTGGTATAAACTTCTAAACTACTAAATATTCATCAGACATGAAGGATGGTCGAAACGTTATGCGTAACAACAGCACATTTAATCCTAAGTATTAAAAAATTACAACGTGAGCAAGTATGATTATGCAAGACCAGACTTTAGATATAAGCAATCAATCAAAAACATACTCCTTCATGGCACCAATCTTTCAATACTTCTAAATCTCCTCTGATAAATGCCTAAAACAGAAGATGAAGAGACTAATTTTAACGAGTTATGTTTACAGATAGCCGAGCAATTGGTCAAACGTTTGATATCTCATTGCAAAGTCTCGACAAAAATTTGAAATATAACATTGGTAATAACTACAAATTTGAAATCAGACTTTATAGAGTTGGAAATCATGTTTAAGAGTCTAGGTATCCATAAGAATATTCGTCTTGGAAAATCGCCCAGGAAAGATATCCAGCCATCTTTAATTTCGCGTTAAGCCACGCTAAATTCCTATTCTTTCAATAGAGCATAGCCTGCGTGCAAACTATACCCTAGAAAAACATATGGTCTGCGTAACGTCGCCCACGTTTGTGTAGTGCGTGCTTCAGCATTTATTTGATAACGAAGAGGAAGTATTGTTGTAACAGCCAATAACATCGCTTTCCTGCGAAATGAGGAAGCAATCAGATTTGAGAACGGCTATCATGTGATCAAATCTCAGGTTTCGCTTTGTTCTCTAAGCAAATTACGTTAGCAACACAACACTTTGGAATTTTAAGTACCCTACGATAGACAATACATAGATGCTAGGTAGAACGGACCATTGAACCCGCTATTGAAATGAATTGCTGACTCATGTAATACGCAACATTGAGCGGCTTTACGCTGACTATACCTTTTCCTTGGGTATTGTCTGCACGCAGGCTAATATAGCAGGGCTTAAAACAAAGTAAAACGAATATACAGTTTAAAGACTTTAAGCTTGCCTCTAAAACAGTTGGTACGATTTCTCTTTCACATTCTCGTAAAAAATTATCTTTATTAAAATTTGGATCTATTTTTGTTATTTCTGCCATGGTTGCCGCCATCTCTGAAGTTGAAAACACATCTCCTGCAAAATAACATTGTCGTTGTAACATCAATTTGCAGATTCTTTGACGGGAATTTGATTAAATCAGACTCTGATTAAATACAATCAAATGTAAACGTAAAAGAAGATATTATAAATTTAATAAACTGGTTCAGTAATCTTCTGTCAAGTCGTGGATAGTATGCTTCAAGGTTTATTTTTATCTTTTATTTCTGCTTAGTATCCGAAGGTAGTTGGAATTTCCTGATCTTCAATATTTTCAGAATTAGAGTGTTTTTTCTTTTATCGAGAAGTCAAGGAAAATTTCCAACCAAAGATGGTATAGAGGATACGGAACACTTCTTGCTGCTTTGCAACTCTTTCAAAGAACTCAGATGCAATCTTCTCACTGATGTTAATGTTGTACTTCAAAATAGTGGGCATTCTGTCTGGAGCAACAGCTTTTTGCAACTTCTTTTGTACGGTGATGAGAGTCTGTCTTATGAGGTAAATAGATCAATTCTAACTTTGACTATTACGTATATCCTCAAGACAGAACGTCTTGATTAAGGATTTTTCATATTATCCCAAAAAAACTCTCCCGTTCCCTACAATTTCCTTCAATTCCTTCTTCATGTCGTTACGTGTAGTGCTATGTTCGTGTTTTCCCGTTTTGTTGCCATTAGGTAGTCATGGCTTCTTGCTCCAAATGGTATTGTACTAATAGTATTTTGTATAGTATAGGGTATAGTATTTTGTAAGTAGTGTAATTAAGTAATATGTATTATAAAAGGAAAATTTCCAAAAAAAACTTAAAAACTGTCGCAATTTCAAAATTGTCTGACGCAACAAGCAATAATTCCAAGAAAACCATAGTTTATAGATGTCCACAATATGGTATCAAGCAAAATTTTGTCACTTTTGTGTTCTATGATTTTGGAAATTTGATGACGTTACATCCTCAAATCAGCTAAATTTCAAAATGCGACATAATTCAAAAAAAAAATATTCAAAATTTCTGAAAAGTCCAACGGTAGAAATATGGGTAGGTAGCTAAAATTCTTTTAAGTCATTCAATTAGAAAGAAAATGTCATTGAATTTTACACCCACCTTTCTTCACAGATTTAAAGAGCCTAGGCTGCAATTATAGGGATTTGGCGACTCTGCTTTCTTCATGTAGCAGGTTCAGCAGGGCGAAAACACGATACCAAACTTCAGACTGGTAGGCAAAAGCACTACCACTGAGGCACTCCGGCAAACAAGGTTTGGCAATTCATACAAACATCTGGTTCTGATAAGACATCTGGTACAAATAATCTCTAAATGTCGATTCTGACGATTACACAAAGCTGCAAATTCCAGTGTAATTTACGATACTTTCGGATGTAGGGACAAGAACGACAAGCAAAAGACTTTCAACAATAGTAACTCCTTACACGAATAAAAGTTGAAAGATCTATACTAATTTTGCGAAAACATACTGAAGGTTACAGAATTATTGTATAGACACAAAATATTACTTACTAAAAACATCTGATAATTTATCTGTAACAACTCTCGTAGCTCGAATCATAATATTGTCACTTTCGTCATATTTCATTTTCAAAGAGAACAAACCTGTTTGGAAGGAGATGACAACATGAATTTTAGCACAAACACTGTTGACTGCTTCTAAATTGACGTCACAGAACGGCATGCGTATGGTACAAGGCTAAGTCAGAACAACTGTGGGGCCTTTAAGAAGCCATAGTTGGATGTAAAACAAATAAAATCGACCGTTCTGAAGTTCTACTTTGCAGGGAAAAAAGGTTGAATTATTTATATAATTTAGTAAGTTCAAATCGGTTATTTCTTCCCGTATTCATTTGCGACTTTATGATATAGCTATCTTTTGGTGACAAGTATTGTTAGTACAGGAAATTTCTGCTTCCTAAAAATTGAAAATAAATCAATAGTCCCTGAGGGAGAAACTATAAACTGTAATAATGTTTCCTTCTAGCGTTCCAACACAACACCTGCCTTTTTCAATTTGTTTTAATATTTGAAACTAGCATGACAATGAATCTAATTGAAGGCTTATTTCATAATTTAGTCGTGGTATTTAATATGAATATTCACTGGATTTGTCTTTAGTTATTCACTGGATTTGTCTCTAATTATCATTGGTTATCAATTTGAGTCATTTGAATGAGGATGTCTATATTTTTCATCGTACTGGCTCTCAATTCATCATCGAAATTTGCTTCGCAAGAACTGAATTATTTCAGGACTCTTGCGAGACGCCATTTTTCTAAACTCGTTCGTAATTATGGAAAGTAAGTATGGCTGAGTTTGACCAAATAGCTCTTCATATCTAACCTATGTTCTATGCAATGAACTTAAAGAAATGCACCTTGACAGTAAAATGCACCAATAAAAATTGGCAAGGTTGGTTGGTATACTTTGTTATTACCTGACTGAAGTTTCAAAAACGAGGCAATACAGAATCCCGCTACTGCTATTGGTTAATCGCACTTTTCCCGCAGGTTTCCCGTAGCCTTGTATAATACGATACGAGGACGCGTTTTTGTCGCCACAGCAACTGCTTTAGGCCTGTGAAGTTTACAAGCGACTCAAACGATATGACAGTAACAAAATGTGTTTGACTAAATGATACAAGTCAAAATTAGAAGCTATCAGGTAATAACACTCATACTAACCGGTTTTGTCGTTGTGCAGGGAAATATAAAGCCCGAGGTCTTAATGCACAGACCTCGCGAGCTCGGTCTGTACTTTTAAGACCTCGGGCTTTATATTTTCCTGTACAACACAAAACCGGTTAGTATGCGCATAATATCAATTTTGCTCAGATACTAAAATAGCTCTGATCAACATTCTTACCATTTACAACGGGATTATTATCCTTGAAGTCTTTCCATTGTTGCTGCCACTTTGATTCTGCATGTAACACAACTCCAGTAGCATCCCTAAGGCATGAAAAACTTGCAATAAAACGGGATGGAAGGAAAAACAGTGGCAATTAGAAGTTGAAAATGGTGTTGAGTTTGACGATGAGGGGATCGTACACTCACAGAAGAAAAATGGTTCATAGAGTACCTTTATGACTTCCTGCGCACACCTTTATGTAGAACTGACTCAGGTAATACTGAAAATCAAAGATTCTCTCCAGGGGTATATACCACCTAATTTTAAATTCTTGGCCTGTTTGGTGCTTAGTGGGAATCGAATAAACATTAACCATATTTTTTCATTTATTTTAAAATCAATATTAAAGCACTGGTGGGAAGATATTCTTAATCGAGGAAACACAGAATAGCAATGTTGAACGGAACAGGACGGCGACATTGTTACGTGCCAAATGGTCTTTGATAGATCAAAAGGCTGATTTCCACTCACTAGAATTTCCGAGTGAACTGGAAATCTATTGTGAATAAGAGAAAATGCCATTTTGAATCTGAATAGACTTTTACGCATGACAAGTATTTTATTATGTAGCTCAAACTTAAAAAAGCCATAGAACTTACTCGTTAGCCTCGTATTCCTTTTCTTTCTCTTTCTCCATCGCTTTGACACCAGGCTCCGTACGCCGCCGCAGTACCTCTAGTAGAAACGATTCATTTATATTATGGATGAAAAACGAGAGTAATTGCATTCAGTCTTAAAATCGTTAGTTCGTCAGCCTCCATAAAGTTCTTATCAATAGTCCGCCCCCCCCCCCCTGCGAAATCTGTCTCTGGAATTCACGACCCAATAGGATCATCCTATCTTACGCAGCTAAGAGTTGTTTTCAGAAAGTTGAATTTCCACAAGTTCAAGCACAATTTTAGGGATATCATCAATCCAATGCGCCCAACAAACGATGGCATTTAGGAAACGAAGCACTTTTTATTGCTCTGCCCTTCTTTTGATCTTAAGCGTCGAGATCTTCTCGCTGGAACTGAGAACTTCTCGCTGGTTTCTGCCAGTGGTTGTGTCATATTCAAGCCTCTTGGTACATCAAGTTATCACTCATGTAAAAAGTTGCAGAACTTCTGCAAATTTACTTTTGGAAAATGATACGCTAAAGTAACTGCCATGATACCTGGTCTTTGGTATGGCTTTGATTGTTCAGCAATGTCCTCTAACAGCTCTTTTTCAACAACTTTGTACGCCTGAGAATGAAACATAACATGGTTGTAAAGACAGGGTTCTACTTGAAATAACAATAGTCAGGTATGTACTGCTGCAAGCTGCTCTTAACTCGGAAACTCGTTTACCAAAACGCTGTTGACTGTGGTCGACAGCAACGTATGCAGGCAAGGACTTCATAGTAACAGTTGCGTGGCAATTTGACTGTTATATAGCCTTTTTACTAAGTTAGTAGACCATGCAAATAATACAGTTTTTCTTACAAAAAATAAAGATATAATCATCATTTCTATGCAATACAATCTTTCCATATTTGGCAAGCACAGATTTCTATAGATCTTGACCATGTTCCTTGACGCAACTACATCTGAATGGCAGAATGTCCTCTACCAGTCCTGATTATTCTTGGCAACATTAATGGATGATCTCACTCGAAAAGGATGCTTGAATTAATTCGGTTGATGTATATACAGTATATAAAAATATCGATCCTTGGCAAACCATAAACCACAGGAGAAATCAAGAAGATAGCAAAGGAAAACGATACTCGCAAAATATCAATTGTTTTGCTTGAGAAAAATCAGAGTTCTGAATTCTCAAGAATTTGAAAGATTTGATTAAAATATTCGTTTACCTTTGTAACATTCTTGAACGCATCTGTTTTACCGAGTTCTTCACTTTGTTGTGAAACCTTTTCTGCAGCTTCTTTTGCTGATTTTCCAATCTATAGAAAAGAATAGCATGTAGGGACTCATTGGTAGGCGACATGGTATAGATATCTTCTTCCAGAAGAGAAACTTTTAACTTATTGATTTTTGATTGGTATAAAGCCAGTATACAAAAAGAACACAAGCAAAGACTCGTCTCGAGGAAATAAGCACGGTCAGTGAAGTTTCTACAACCAATTTTTCTTCGGAAATTAAGGAGCTGGAAAGTCCCAAACCTCCTCTGTTTTGTATGGAAAGATTCCAGAATATTCCTTGGTTGAGTAAACAGTGTATCGCAAAGACTGCCACCAACAATTGTCCTACTTCTGAGTTATAAGTGGATTACTGCCACCGAAAAAGTTCCTGTTCATGGAGATGGTAAAATCTTGAGAATGATGTACGGCAATAGTTTAATAAACAAAAATAATTATACGTATCAGTTGAACTAAAATGCCAGGACTTAGATAGACTAAAGGTATCGGGCATAACTCTTCATCGACAAGTCGAAAGATAGATAAGGATTGAACGTCTAATAGAATCTGACGCTGCAGGAAAGAGAGCAGTTGAGGAAATGATACCTACAATATCAAAGTTATCACAACATTGTCGATGAAGGTTATAAGGTAAAGAAACCATAATAACTACTAAATATAAATTTTAGCCTGTGTACAGACATCGGAGCATAGGCAGAAAACGACCCTTTTGTCTTGGTAATGTCGAAAATTAGTGCAAATATTTCATAAGCACCTCTTCAGAGATTTCTTGACTTTTCTTGAATATTTCAGACTGTTTGGCATCATCATAAATCTAGGAAAAGGAGAAGAACATATCAGGAAGTTCTTGATTGTTAAATAAGGATGATGTCTTGCAGAAAGATTTGCAGTTGTTTGCACAGCATGATACTATAGCTGAAATATATCTTCACTCTTTTGATCTAACAGTATTTCTTCAAATTGGTACAATGCTCTATAAAACTCTGTCTTCTTATGAAGCTGCTCTAATGTTTGAAAATTCCCTGCCTGTGTTGCTAGTTTGGATGTGGAAGTTTCTGTCCCCTGCTCTTCTCATATGACTCCAATCTTTACGGGGTGTGAGTGGCAGAGCGGCTTATACAGTCTTTGTCAGGTGACTGAACATAAGCTTGGTCGAGCGAGGTCAAACTCCAGATGGGTGACCTCGGAGGCCTGACCTCACAACTTACCTCGTTGCCTTTCGGAAAGGACGTTAAACTAGGGGTCCCATGCCTGGATGCGGCATGCACAGTTGGCCTAAACTAGCTTTCAGTAGCTAGAAATCCTGACAAGCCCACTCAAAACAAATTGAAAATAAACAAACAAACTCCCTTCGCTGACATTTCTTTCTGTCTCTTCTGCTGCAAATTGTTCTCTCCCATCCCTTCCCTTCCCTCCTCTCCCTTCCCGTCTTTCCATCTCCTTCCTTTTCCATTCTCTCTTCTTTTTCTAATGATACAAAATTTTATTTGCTCTTCAACAAAATCTGAACCTTCCTGGATATCTTCACAATGTATCTTCACAATGTATTGTTTTCAAGGCCTGAATTGGCATGTAAGTCCAAGCAGCTTCAAGATTTCTAATCACAAAAAAATAAAAATCATTTAAAAACATCTAAACAAACCTTTCCAACAGTAGATGATACTGAATCAGTTGAAGTCTTCACAGTCTCTGAAACCTTTTCTGTGTAAGTGGAGACATTTTCCTACATAAAAGAAATGTACTTATTAGTCAATCATTATTACTGCAATCATGCCTTTGAGGTATGATTATGATATTGACATGATGAAAAAGTGTTTCTCCTGTCATAGTCCTATGAGAGGAGAGCCAAAGAGCGAAAGCTGGTTATACATACAATAAAGATGATGGTGATCTGAAGTGAAAATTTCATTGATGCAAATGAATAGCACTATTGAATGATAAAGAATATCATTCAAAATTTTTTGGCACATTTTTCATTTTCAAGTTATCAAATACTTCATGCAATTGGCAGATGACATCATTTTGCTTGCAAACCGT
Source organism: Aurelia sp. 3 sensu Dawson et al. (2005) (assembly GCA_964020215.1). Taxonomy (NCBI): domain Eukaryota; kingdom Metazoa; phylum Cnidaria; class Scyphozoa; order Semaeostomeae; family Ulmaridae; genus Aurelia; species Aurelia sp. 3 sensu Dawson et al. (2005). The sequence continues at coordinate 3,703,220 of OZ026580.1, forward strand.
AAAGAAAATATGCAAGCTTTACTATACTTCCCATTTTTCCAAAGGGAAATTGACTCAAAGAAGGTTTCCTTGATTGAAATGCTTTTCTTAACGCTGTATCAATTCATGAGACAATTTTTATTACTTCTCTCAGCTCAGCTGAAATGTTTCCTTCAATTGTAACCTTTCAAGTATCGGATACAGCTGTATTTCCATATATCATATTATCCCTGTATTGTTCTCCCAATAATTTTACAAACAAAATGACATCATCAGCTGGACTTGCCCAATTCGCCATATAAGAAAGAAAGTGACGACTTGTTGCAAACAGTTCTTCATTAATTATTCATAAGATCTATGTGACCTGGCTTAACCCAATGTTTGTAATAGGATCCAACCACAGGGAATTTGAAAACAAGGGGGTCAGTTCTTTCCGTCTGCACAGGTGTGCTGTTTTGGAAATGGTGGCGCCAATATGTTCATTTTGACATACAGCCATTCATGTTTCAAAGTTGGCTTGCCCCTGTCAGTTTCCTTCAGGGAAAAGCAAAATATTTTCTGCCATTGGTCAAACATTATGATCAAAGGTGCCGTCTGCCATACCAAAAACCGTCCAGCCATCCAGCTGTGTTATCCAGCTGTGAGCTGCTCGCAACAAGTCATCAATTCCTTTCTTCCAGGATGACTTGGGCAAGTCCAATCATCAGCTGATACTTAAATTATTGGATAACATGAAAACGAAGTGAGGCATCAAAGCAACTTAAGAGGATTTCTTATCATTTGACAGTGCCGATCACTCAAATAAAAATTTGGGCACCTTTAAAGGACAAGTCTGGAATTATTATAATTGTTGATTATTCAAGAGGATACACTGTTTTGAATGGTGTGTGGTAATTTTTCAATCAATTTTTTTCTCCTTCAATCTGCAAAACTACATATTTCAATCAGCTAAGAAGTGCAGAATGACATGAATTTATATGATGTCACTTCACGTTGATCTGAACCAGGCTTCCAAATGCGTTGATATTATACAACTCACATTGCTAGCCTCCTTATCAAGCCTTTGCACACTCATAAAAAATACAAAATGGCGACGATATCTGGCCTAACTTACAAAGATTCATTAACCAATTTATGAAAGTTCTTAGGGTGAGTATGACAACAAAAAACATCATGTTCTTTTGCTCACATTTCAATCATGATATATTGATAAAGTTGACAAGTCCATGTTAAATTAGTGACACAAATCAGAAGACAAGTCCATGTTAAAATCAAAAGTAACCGAAGACATAAATCGAGTGGCTAAGCCATAATAATTAGTTAGAACATTTCGAACCTTCCTAGGTCCATCCTGAGCAAGTTGACAGGGTGTAATTACGATTAAATACTAAATGAGGTACACGTTTTATGAAAGTTGAAGGCAACAAAAATTGGAAAGAAATCATGATTGTTGTTCAGCAGTTGATAAGCTTGCTTTTCAACAATATTTTTATCAACCCCGGACTTGCCCTTTAAGTACTTGAATAACGTAAAGAGCAAAATACCTTAACTTTCCCCATGAATGACATTCTTTGTTTTGCTGCTTTCACAGCTTCAGATTCTTCATATTTTTTTGCTTCTTCTTGAAACTGTTTGATATTATCCTGTGATAAAAAATTCAAAAATTCAAAATCGTTGAATGTGGTACTAAAAATAAGAAAAAAATTGGTAAATATACTGTATACATTAGTTACTTAAAACTGCACATGACTACAGTAATTAACATGTAAAAAATTATGCAAATTATGGTATTATGCAAAAATTGATTGTCAACAAGTATTTTGTCAGAAATTCTTTAACTGCGTATGTCAACTTTCTACATTGTTTAAGTCTCCTGGAATTGTATATTTTAACAGCATAAGATGTTGATAAAATAAAGTTTCAAATGATTCTTGTCACTTGCCTCATCCTCTGTTTTTCAAAAACATTTCCATCCAAAAGTTACATATATTAATGTATACTGAATATATATACTGTACTGTTAGAAGTACTGTACCTGCAATGCTTTGTCTCTTTTGAACCCTTCTTTCAAATTATCTATAAATCTTTGAATCAGTCCAGGTCTCTCTGGTGGTTTTTGATAACATCTTACTTGCTGAAATGTGAAACAAAAGATGAACAAACAAATCAACAGATGAATGAATAGATGATTTACAGGGAACATTGTTCAAGAATCCCACAAAATCATGTGACTCTTTTTATCCAATCAAAACAGTGCCAACTCTAAAAAACAATGCAGCTGTGATAGTAACAGCAAAATTAGCCATCATCTTTGCAGTAAGTTAAATCAAAATTGTCGTGAGTTCAGATTAATTTTCAGTTTCTAGTACAAAGTGCTAGGATGGAGAAAATAGCTGGACTTGCTCCAACGATTATGGCAAATTTTGAAGTTGCTATCACAAATTTTATTGTTGTTCTTTAGAGTTCATAAATGAATATGAAGCGTGGCATTGAGGAGGGAGGGGGTGAATGCTAGATCTGGGTTCAATTGTAGGACAGACAAGCCTATTGTCATGATCATCAAGCGGTGTCATGGAGATTGCACTGAGCTGTTCTACCTCGTACAGGATTAAACACTGTGCCAAAACACTTGCTTCATCAGTAAATGGATACATCGCTCACAGCATGTTACAAGTTCTGAACCAGATAATGAAGTTTTATGGCAATTAGTACCTGATCTAGGAATGACTGTTGAATTCCAGGTAACTGATAACTGTGTTTTGTCAGTGATTGAAAGGCAGCATTTCTGTTTGGAATGGGACAGGAACAATTTGAATAATGATTTGATAATGATAGGATGAGTCTTCTGCCAGCTGAAAGTCTTGACACCTGATGAAATACAAGTAGTAAAATGTGTAGCAACTGTACTAAGATCAAGGCCAAGAATTGTTGAGGAGATGAGGTAGGCTTTGCCCAAAGAAAATGAAGTGTCCCCCCATGCAGTGGGTTAGATCCCATGTGCAATAGCATTTTGGAGTCGGAGCTCTGAACACTCTAAGACAGAGCATTACTGCACATGAGCTTTAACCCACTGCATGGGAGGACACATTAAGTTTTCTCCGATAAAGCCCATCTCATTTCCCCAACAAAGCTGGAAATGTGCTGTGCAAAATTTGAAGTTGGTTGCACCATTGACACACTTTTTTCAAATATATAAATGAGTTCCATAGATTTATTCACCTGCACTTTTGTTTCAATCAACAACTTTTTGTTTGATTCACTCCACACTTGAATTCAAAATGTGCAAACTTCTCTTCTGCAAATGGTTAGCAAAGACTTTTTTTTATTTTCAAACCTGGCAATAGCTGTGTAACTGTAATGCTGTATACTTTATTTGGAGCATTTCATTCATAAAAGAAGAAAACAAATACATCAACAGAGCACCAGGGCATCAGCTTCAAACTTTTCTTTATGTGCAGCAATGTATTTTGATCAATGCAGAAAGAAAATTTTGAAACCAATGCTCCAATTGTGTGTGACCAAATCTCTCTGCTGTCTTCTACGCTAGATATTTTCGAGCACAACAATTTTTTGCACCAATTTGTGCCACATAATGATTGGTATCTAGTGTTTAATAGAATGAGACATTGACTTGCTCGTTGTTTCAAGCCTCTTTCTGTGCCAAAAATTTGCACCAAAGCTAAACAAGTTCTTTATCTGCACTAAAAATCCTCTGAAAACCTGCCTTCAGAATCGCCTGGGAACCACACACTGTGAGCCAATTTTGACTTCCTCAAACTAACCTTTCTTGAAAAAAACCTTTTCAAAATGGAAAAACCTAAATGTAAATGTTTCAAAGATTGATCCTGCTTCAGTGGAAGCCTTGCTTTTTTCGTTGGAGGGGAGGGGCAGCAGCAAAATGGTGCCCCTTCATACTATGATAGTTGTAAAGTATCTCACGAGATTGGCAGCCTTGCAATCTCCCTGATCTTTCTACTCATATTCATTGACACCTAACCTGGCCGAGGAGCAGATGCAGACAATCAAGCAACTGATGTATACAAAGGGGTCTGGGGGCAAAGCCCCAAAAAAATTTGTCGCAACCATGCCCTTCAAACTCTCAGAAAACATGGACACCATCTATCCAGGATTTTCCTGAAATTTCTGGAAGTTATTTCTTGTGCGCACTACTTTCAATATTGAATGTAGTGGAGTTTTAAAATGAAGAAACCAGAAACTGGTTAAACTAAAGTGAAACAAAAACAAACATTCCATAAATGCCAACAAACAAAAAACAGGAGACTTAAATATTCAAACAAACTGCTGATGGTCTACAAGCAGCCACTGACTGCATGCCTGTTCTGCATGTCTGCATTCCGTAAATTTTGTCCGCGCCATATTTCCGCCAGTAATTGGGTAGCATAAAAATTTACCCCACAATATCTGATTCAATAACTAAATCAAGTTCCCAGCAGCTGAAAAGGAGGGTGCCCGCGCCCCGGCCACTGGCCGGGGCTGGCCGGGGCCGGCTGGGACTTTCAAAATAAATGGAAAAGTTCTGATGGCTGGAGCCCAATTGTAGATGGCCGGGGCTGGCCGGGGCTGGCCGGGGCTGGCAAAATAAGCGGAAAAGTTCTGGAAATGCCCCGGCCAGTAGCCCCGACCACTGGCCGGGGTGCGGGCACCTCCTTTTTCTTGTTTGGTAAATTTTCCAACTTTGATCACACTGGGAGGGAGCAGTTGATCCAGATCCCCTATTCTTTCTGCCTTAAAGAATATGTAAGCTTTTTACCTCTCAGAGACATGCTGAATTAAGCAACTGTGGCAAATTAGATCATAAATACACTTGAAGATGGCCGGGGCTGGCCGGGGTTGGCAAAATAAATGGAAAAGTTCTGGAAATGCCCCGGCCAGTAGCCCCGGCCTGCCCCGGCCATGCCCCGGCCACTGGCCGGGGCGCGGGCACCCTCCTAGCTGAAACTGTATAAATTTCACGCCAAAAACCACTGGCGGGAGATTTTCCTTCATGCTGCTGCTCCGCCACATAAATGTGGCAGGAGGGCATTGAAATGCACACTGGCTGTGCTGCACTGTACACAGTTACAGCTATAATTTATGCCACAAATTCTCGGCCCTCGCTCTTCTCTTACTAGAGGCCTAAATGGCTTGTGTGTGACTGTGAGTCCAAATCTTCAAAATGTTAGTTTTTTGTTACTGCATATGCAGTCGTTCCTTTCAGTGAAATTTTTTAGATTGATTTCACACACTTTCTTTATGCACTAACAATAGTGTAACAGCAACTCTGTTTTTTCAAAACGATAACATTAAGTTTCATGGAATGAAATGCGGCAAAAGAGAGATTTCTGAAGTTCTTACCTGCGCCATCTTTTCTTGCAACATGCAGTTTGGGCTAGCATCAAAACGAGGTTCGCTTCTGGTGCTCCCAACTTCCTGAAGCTTCTGTGGGATAAATTTCATACATTTTAGTTGCATCAATTCACCAGGGACCGCGGAGCCGGGGGGGCTGGGGGGGCTTTAGCCCCCCCAATAATTTTCAAGAGATAGTTTTTAGCTTTCCAACAAATTTTGTTTTTATGATTAAATATCGCCATTTGCTTTATTTAATTGTTAACACCCTTATTTGCGAGTGTTTGTATACCCCCACAGTACCGTTTCTCATGCATTTATCAGAAATCAGAATGCTTTAAAAGTTTTTGTCTCAAATGAAATGCGTGCAATAGCATTATGCCAAGATATAACAGTTTCATCATCGTTAGCGCAGCTTCAAATACCCAAAGTTTTAGCAAGCAATAATGCTCTCATGATATGCTGCTATTTTTAAAGCGAATTTCAGTTTATGAAAGGTTGCTGATGAGGGGAGTTCTCCAAACCTGTAAATCGCAGAAACGTCAACCCGGCAACGAGTGCAACGGTAATTTTTTTAGCGAGACATCTATTGACTCAGCATCGCTCTCTGGAATGTCCTAACAAGTATAATTTAGCAATTCTTGATACTCATATAAAGAGCACAGAAAATATAAACCCCAACGACGTTCCACCGATTTTTATCAAAAGACCCAACTGCAGTATACAAAAGTTTTGAAAATTTGAAAAAATCATTGGATTTTTTAGTGCTACAAAATTAAAAATTGAAACAGTGTTTGCGTCATTAGGCTCTCTATGTTTAAAATGCTTGCTTCTGAAAGCAGAGAGACTGTGTTTCCATATCATTTTCTTGTTGAGATAATAATTCCACATGATTGTGAAAGTTTTTTAACTTTAGTCCTTTTATTCTAGGCTGAGCCGTTTCGCTATGAAATATAAAAAATGCAATACAGTACATCTTTATAAATGATGCTTTTTTAGTGTGATTTAGTGATTGGATATGCTGATGATAACTGTCTCTTCCAAGGCGAGTTTGCCCATGGAAAGGGGCGTTGGTCGCATTCATAGCCAAAGTAGAGGGCGTGGTCACAAAAAATTTTTCTGGGGGCTTCGCCCCCAGACCCCCTCAAATTCCCTATTACTCTTTAGCCCCCCCAATCCGAAATGTGCTCCGCGGTCCTTGCAATTCACCTAAAAATCCTAAACTGTTGAAAATGCATACTTCTATCAAATGTGTTTGTGAGGTTGATTTGATCCAAATTTTGCACATCTTTTCGGCCAGAACCTTTCGTATGAAAACGCACGAAACGATCTCTCCTCTCCATACTTTTTGGAGAATAAACAGACTCTGGAATAACTAAAAAGTCCATGATGATATCTAAAAGTGGTCAGGCAAGCAGAAAAACTCAAGCAAATGAGTCAGAATTAGAGGTGACGTAATGGTTTTATCAAACATTTCATCACGTGACGTAAAACCTTCTATCTGAATTGAAAAGGAGGCAGAATGAATATTGTACCAAACACCGATCCAAATATTTTGGAGGGAACTGCCTTAGAGGCTCGGCCTTCAGAAACTGGATGCATTGCTCAAATGAATTCATAGGAAATCCAGGTGTTACTATGATCTGTGTTGAAGATGAATAGTCCAGCTATCAGAGATGACTGGGTTGTTGTCAAAGATTTCCCACTGTTTCCAGCAGGAGCAGCAGCAGTAATAAGTACAAAGGGAACACGAACAGAATTGGGCCAAGGCACAACACAACCTCCGTCTAATGAAAACATACCACCTACCCAAGAAAGCAGAAACGGGATCTCTGAAGCTGGGCCAAACCTATGGACCTTCAGAGTCAGCTGGATTGACGATTTAAATGTAATTCAAATCAAGTGCTCCAGGAAAACAGAAACTGATGTGGCGATAAGAGAAACAAGCAATGATTTTGGTGCTATTGAATGTAATGATCATGCTCAAATAATAGGAGATCACACTGCAGAATACATTGCAGAAATATCTGTTGCAAAACTGACCAGCATTCATGAACAAATATGCCTTTTGTGTGAGTCTCTTGATGGGACATTGCCAAGGTTACCAACAGTTCCAAAAGGTACAAATTATTCAATGCTGCATGTGTGCCAGGTTAGAATATTTGTGCTGCACCAGTATGGAAAGTATGGCAGATGCACGCCCGAGATTTTTGCTTGAGTTGCTGGTTGCACACCTGAGTGATTTACGACAAAAACAACAGAGCAAGATATTTTTGCGCATACATGAATCTTTGCAACTTTGAGCCCCCCATAGCTCAATAGCATAGATTGAACAAAGATTTGAGCAAAAAGAGAAGAATAAGAGTGCAATTATGAATACTGATGCGGAATGTGAATTTTACCAATCGCTTGAAAAACTTTGAAAAATTTCAAGATGTGCACTCTTAGAAGTGCACACTTGATAACCATTGCACACTTCACATTTCAAATCTTTTTCGTGCACACCCAAGATCTTGTCAAAAAGTGCCATACTTTCCATACTGGGTGCTGCACCCATAAGAAATTTATTGAACAGCTAAATCTATGGTGCACAACTTTCTGGACAATTATTAGTTTGCAGTACACAAAATTAAAAGTCTTTCTTAAATTTCCATTTAAAAGCAAGAAAGACTTTGATGCTCATCACACAGTTGTAGCTTATCAATAATCTTAAGACACAGTTTCTGCACCTTCCTTTCAGCATTTAGTTGACTTTCTAACCTGGCACATGTATCCATGCAAAATCTTCTGCATAGACTATCAGGCTTTTGATTTTCAAACAATATTATCCTTTTATGAAAGTCCTGCAATGCTGAGCAATGCAGTGAAAATCAAAAGCCTAAAGCCCCCAAAGAATATAAAGATACCACAGTGTTTTCAAAGTTTGTTGCATCCCTCCTAACCAATGACACTTTTTATTTGCAAGAACCATTTTCCAGAGAAAGTAAACACTTTATGCAATGTGAAAAAGCTCTCTTTCTTTTTCTTTGGCTTGATAACAGGCTATGCTCGAAATGTCACTACTTTCAATTCGCATCAAAGTCCGTATTTTATGTTATTTACACATATTTTTTTATAAGAAACTAGGATCAGGCCATAGTACTAAAAGTTTCTTAATTTAACAAGAAATTTTGTCCATTTTAGTACTAAAAGTTTCTTAATTGGTTTCTTATTTTTCTGAGTGCAAAATTAGCAATGTGGTGGTCGCTAACACTGCTGCAGATTATGTTTCTTGATATTCAAAACATCATATAGGAATAAACAATGTTCTACTATGTTGAAAACACAAATGGTTCGATAATATTGCCCAATAGTAAAGGTTCAACGATCTATTTGCTATAAAATTCATGCTTTTAACTTTGAAAAGTTTCTTAGTACTTCTCAGACATAGTACTAGAGTTTCTTAAAATTTTGGCCATCTTAGTACTAGTTTCTTATAAACCAGTTTCTTGTAAAAAAAACGTGTACTGGTTTTTTTTGGTTAACAGGCCTTACTGGGAATATTTTGATAGGGGAGTGGCAAATCGCACTCCTAGTCCATTTCAGGCGTGTGATGGAGTGCAGTTGCAAATCAACATTAAAAATATGTCGACTGGAGTTTTACTTGACCAGTTTTACTAATTCAAAGTTATTCCTACCTTTTACTTTTGAAAGAAAAGTGTTTGATTGTTGAAAACATTGATTCATCTGAGTTCACAATTTCAAGTAAACTGTTATTGTGGATAATGGAGATAAAAAGAGCACAAAACACTCTGTTTTCGATATCAAGCAGGAATAGATGTTTTAATCTCCTTTTTCTTAACTATCAAGGTTTCCAATAAAGCGCTTGATAAGGCATACCGAGTGAGCCAGAAAAAGTTCCCACTTTTGAAAATTCATAACACCAAGACTACTTCACGGATTTGAATCACTCAAATTCTAGTTAAAAGTCGAAAGATCGAAGTTTTTTTGTCATTTTTCTCGCTGTCCTACCAGCACTAGAAGTATTGGTAAATTCAGCTTTATACACATTTCATGGATGCAAAATGACGGAAAAAGGGCCTAAACATTGATCAGATCGAGAAAGGAACTGGTCTCTCAAGAAGCAACAGTAGGTCAAAGAAATAACTCTTCAGTCTAAGTTATATTACATCCTGCAGGATTATCTTTTGTAAACAATTTAATGATAACTATCAAATCATTAAGGATTTTGGATTTAGTACTTCCTGATTGACTTATTGTTACAGAGAAATACAAGATTTTAATCCTTGTTTGGAAAGATAAGGCGTGCGATCTATTGCACTCCTTGGAACCAGAAGGTGTGTGCCAAGGCGTGCGAGAGCGATCGCACGCCATTCCCAGTAAGGCCTGGTTAAGGTCAGCCTAAACCCATCTAGATCTTGCAACCAGCATTAAATACAGCTTCTTCTCTTGAAGAATGAAAATGAGATCAATAAATATCTCTATCATACATGACACAAAGTTTGCAGTTGTTTGTTTTATCCAGACAAAGTAAAAGACTCAGTGATGCATAAATTTCATGGCCATAAAAAGCATAAAACAGCAGGCTGCCTTGTGCTATTCTTTAAATTTTCTTACACTTTGGCCTATTGCCTATATCATGCCTATATCTATTACACTTTTGCCTATATCTATTCAGGTATTTGGAGCTATGTCTCTTCAGTTTATATCCCAGAAAGCTTTCAAGAGAATATGATCATATATCTTCAAAGAGTGAAACAAACTCTTGGTGAGAAAATATTTCTAGAGACATTTTTTCAACAAGAAACAGTAACTGAGGAAGAGTACCTGGAGAATCTTGGGGATCTGAATAGGAAAGCATTTGCTGATGCTGTGAAAGATGCAAAATCATTTCTTGGTAAGTCCTTGATTTAAATCTTTATTTTGTTCAGATACTTTATATAATATATAATCTTTTAATTTTTTTCCTAATGGCAAATTATGGAGTTACAAAGTTATTTGCACTGCATAAGGAGTCTAGGCCATCTTACCAGACTTATTCCTGGAACCCTTTGTAATGCATGTAATCAGCCATTTAATATATCCATTGACGTCTTTGCCAGTACAAGGACTCACAACCAGAACGGTCCAAAATAGCAACAAGAATCTCATGAAAAATTTAAAGAAAATTGAAATCTTTTTCTGCACAGTGTATACAGTACATCCCACAAATGCTGATAGAAAAGTTAAGTGGCTGAATTTAACTTTGATCTATACATCTAGTCAAATTCTCATAGGCCTACAGTACATGTCGCAAGAATTTTAAATGTCAGGCAGTTTTCAATCCAATGCGTTCTCATTTTTGTTTCCAATGCATTCTACACTTGGTGGCTGAAGATTGACTTCTTTTATATGTTTAGGTGAGGTGCTGTCACTAAGAGATGGCTCCATCAATATTCATGATATGGTTAGCCTTTATTCCTTGGAAGATGAGGCCCAAGAGAAACTTGATATTGCTGAGGCAATACTGTTTAACTTTGACAGACAGCCTTTTCTTGATATGAGGTAAGAAAATATCTTTCTTCTACTGAGGTCAACTATCAACAAATCAGCTGCCACAAGAATGTTATTAGCATAGAATTCAGTTTTTGTTTATTTTTATACTTAATTTCTTCAAACAGAAGAAATATGAAGATTGACTCACTTTGTTAACTCACTTTTTATGACCCTTTAGGTTAAACAATGTACAGAAACTATCTGATGAGTGAGGAGAAGTTCCCACTTTTGAAAATCCTTGCCATGAGAGTACTTGTATGGGATTGCAATGATGTGAATTTTGCCTGATAACTGAGACTTTTGCAATTCTTACAAACGTAATTCAAGAGGCCTAAAATGGTTGATCATGAGTGCATCACACAGAATGTTTTTTTTTTTACAATTTTTCATAGTTGAGAGATGTCATCTGCACATTTATCACCATAGGATTGAAAATCCAAAATAAAACCTGCAGTGATTATTTGGAAATTATTCCTTACACTCCTGAGACAGATGAATTGCCCTTGTTCTGTGTGAGGAGATTCCTTATGCTTTGATTAAAAAAGTGTTTTTGGCCCTTTTTCAGGCACTTTAAAACGACAGTTGCATGAAGCCAAATCTATTTTCTGTGCTCACAAAGCATGAGAAAAATGAAAAAATTCTTTCGGCTTTTGACTACAATTTAAGGCCCCGTTTACACGAGATCGGATCCAAATGGATCCGTACCCAAAGTGTAACGGATAGGCCTTGCGTTTACACGGGACTCAACGGATCCGAACCCATTTGGATCTGCTATCCGTACCCAAACGGGACCACTTTCGAAGGTGATCCCGTTTGGATCCGATCCCAAAAAGGTCTCGTGTAAACGGGTGGGATCGGATCCAAACTGGTACGGATAGGAAATGACACGCTTAAACTGAAAATCTTTCGTTGACATTTCCAAGAGGGGAATCAGAGATGAGACATAGTCTATTAGAGTGCAAAATTTCAGAGGATCTAATTGAAATAAGAGAAAATGTTTACTAGAACGCTACTAAGAGTTCATAAAATCCAAATGGATCCGACCTCGTGTAAACGCCAACAATTCTGGATCCGATCCCGTGTAAACGCACCTCAAAAAGTGGATCAGATCCAAATGGATCCGATCCCATTTGGATCCGATCCCGTGTAAACGGGGCCTAAGTCATTGAAATCTGTTAAAGGGGCATTCCGCGAAAATCAAATGCCTGCAAAGGTTCATACCGTTATCCCGATCGAAAAGCAGATTATGTCAGCCCTCAGAAATCGTTTTCCTTTCCTCGATCGCACTTCTCAAACGCAAGATACAGAGAAAAACATTTCGACGGATTTCAATTTTAATACCCTACTATTTTTAAGCTTCGTTATTGGCGAAAAAGGTTGCAAATTTTCGTTATTGTCCGTCGATTGGTCATCGGTGAGTTTTGATGGGTTCGTTGCGTGTCGCTCTTAGAATTGAGTTTGAAAATCCTGTTGTATTGGTTCTTTCATGTGTCCACGATCGACTACGACCAAGAGAAATGATCGGCTTTAACGAAAATTCTCGATATCTGTCTCGGATTCAAATGTGAGATTATGGCTGAGTTCTCGGTCTGTCGTTTGTGGCCGGTTTGAGCTTTAGTTAGGTTGGAGAAATATCGGGAAATGTTGATAATGATATGAATGTTCGTTTTATATGCAAACGACGCAGTTCGCCGATATCCAGTTTTTCCCGCGGAATGCCCCCTTTAAGTACAGTTGGTGCTATGAATTATCAAAAGCAGGAACTTTTTAGTGGCTCACCTGGCTTTTATCTGTTTTATGGTTCTCAGAGAAGTGGCCCATCAAGAGCTGAAACAGAAAACTCTAGAACTGAGAAAAGAAAACAATTCAGAAGAAGAGGTAAACAAAATAGCAGAGCAGTGTGAAGACTGGAAAAAGCAACTAGTAGAAAATGAGTCAAATCTTTTGGACCTACAAACTGAATTTTTCAAGAATTCATCGAGATATTTGCTAGAATGCAGAGATAGAATGATTGAAGATGAAATGAGATTCGGAAAAGAGAATTTCCATGATACGTCAGGCAAGTAATAATTTTTCCCCAGTAGATGATACTTTCACTTCAATGCCGATAATGCATTTTGAATTCTCTACTCGCATTTGATCCCACGTTTTGCTTGTGCAAGGATTCGTAAGATGAAGACCGTAAATTGGAAATATTCTTGACACAGAAAACATTACCAATGATGTAAGAAACACTTTTCAGTACTTCAGAGATTGCAGTTACCAGGTATCCCGAGGAAGGTCTCTCTGTTTGAACAGTTTCAGAAAAGCAACTCTTAAGCCGGATCTCCACTAGGCTGAAAATGTCGTCGCGGAAAAATTTTCGGCAATGTGATTGGCTAATCGAATGGTCGCCGCGGAGAAGTGTCGAGCCACGAATAGTAGGAATACGTTCTACTTTTGGAGGCTCGAAATTTTTCCGCCTAGTGGAGACCCGGCTTTATCTTGCTTCGAGCGATTTAAACGGCAACCTGTAGCTTAAGTTAGATCCATAAAATTCTTGCTGATTCTTTGCCACTTAAAAGATCTTTAATGTATATATGCACTGGACTTTTCCGAAAACCTTTACCTCGAGATACTACTTAAAAGGTTGAGAATCTAGCAATAACGGGTAGTAACTTTAACGGCCTTGAACGGGGCAGTAACTTGTTATGAGCTCAAGATAGGATGAACTTTAAACACAAAATGGCTCACCTAGAGGATAAAATAAGATTGAATGTTTAAATTTTTATCAAGGAGCACACACTTTTGCCAAATCAACTTTCAAATCAGGAAAGTTTTTTTTGGGGATAATCGCCCGGTAAATGTTAAAGAAGTTGATCATAATATTTTTCAAACTAGCTTTTTCATTATTCAAGTCATCATTGCTTTCCTTGCAGCATGGATACGATTGCGGGAAAAATGGAAAGATATCTCAAGTTTATCTGCCCAACTGTTGCGTCTTCAACGAACTAAACTTTTGGTGGAAAGGAAGGCTATCAGACAAGAACTTGTTGATTTAGAGGACAATGAAACACTAGAAAAGGAGATCGAACGAGTAGAGAAAAAGTTCTTCCAAAAGCAAATTGAAATTTATGATTTGGATTTGAAAATCGTGGAAGAAGAAGAAAAATTGATCAGACTGAAGTTGAAAGAGTTTTTGACTGATGGGGAATCTGAGAATGAGGATGACTTCTTTTATGAAGCATTCGAAGAACAACCAGAAGATCTTGAAGAACAGGAGATTAAATTGAAAGAGGAAGGAAAGGAGAAAAGTGAAGAATGGAAAAAGAAACAACAATTTGTTGCAAAATTGAATCGATTGTTCAGGAAAAGAGCATGGCTTCGACTTAGGAAGGTGTGATATTCAGTTTCGGTTATTTCATGATCTCATTTCAGAATGTGTTATTTCATCACAAAATTTTAAGGCAAATGTAGGATGTATTATTTCCGGGGGTGCACTACATATATTTTGGGTGCGAGGACGTGCCATCGGGAAGGGTATCGATTTTCCAGATATTGGTATAAAGAACGGTATCAATTTGCACAATTTTGGTATAAGAAACGGTACCGATTTTCAAGATTTTGGTATGAAATATTAGGTCGGATATACTTTTTCGAAAAATTGGTATAAGGTCGGTTTTACTTTTTCAAAAAATTGGTATAAGGGACGGGTATGTTTTCGAAGCCTCAATGGCACGTCCCCAACCAAAATCTGGTCAATTGCACCCCCGGGGTATTATTACAAACGTGGGATTCACAAACGTACAAGGTGTCTCAAAAAAATTGTTCGACGTTTGATTAAATGCTAAAAAATAGAGATACGCTGAATAGACATTTGGTCAAGTAACCTTTTTCGTGAGATTTTTAATTGATTAATAGGCCTCTGGTTTCAGTTTTCACTTAAAATAGAACTTCAAAGGTTTGTAACTCAAATGAATTTTCATCCGATTTGCAAGATTCTGGTCTCTAGAATTATTTTATAATCTTAGGGACAGGGTTATCTTCCAATGAGCCTGTTCATGGTATCGTTATTTTTCAATATTTGATTAAATGCCGAACAATCTTTTAGACACCCGTTAGAATGTGTCATAATATAACAAGATATTAAGGCAAACGTAGGATGAGGTGTTAAAAGTTCTAATTTTTCAGGTTATAAGGCTTGTAGAGGGAGAGTCTTCTTCTGCAAATGCATTATACATCTCATAAGGGATTTGCACTTAGAATCTGGTGAACATTGTCATCCAGTCACCTCAAGTTTATTTAGGAGTGGAAAAACAGGCCAAGAATGTGAAAAATGCATTGTTTTTGTGATCTAAGGTCGAAGAATTCTTCCAGAGAAATTCAGTAAAGATCGCATTCTGAAAGCGGTGAGACACTAGAGAAAGATGGGTATTTTTGTTTTCAAAGTTATCGTTCTGTTTTATAAAATTTTTCCTTTTCTTTTTACCACTACTTCTTGCGGAATCAGTGCTTTTTAGCATTTCCATACACTTACGAACCTATTGTTTTTAATATCTGAATGATTCCTGAACGTAATGTTGAAAATTTATAAAGGATTTGACCGTGAATAATGACTGATGGTGTAAAGTTACACTCCGAACGATTCTCACGGTCAAATTCCTTAAAGATTCTCAATTTTATGTTTTCATCGTAAAATTAAAATTGCAAACTCCAGGAGTTTGAAAATTTAAACTCAGTGTACACTTTGGGTGCTGAATCCAAGTTGGTGGCCAGATGTTTCGTATGAAGAAATTTTCAAAGATTTTGATTTTGAAAACGACGCCGTAAGTTGAAAAGGTGTATTGTTTTGTGAATTATTATTCATTTAATTGTAGAGAAAATGTGAAGGAGACAGAAGAAACAAAATAAGTGCAAAGCAGCAGGCCGAAGAAAATTACAGATGGCACCACTCTATTCAAATTGTAAGTCATAGCAAAAAAATTTCTTTCCTTCCTGCAAACTTAGTTTTGCCTCAACATTTTCTTTTGGAACTGGGGGACCCTCGAACAGTTCAATCTGAGTTGCAAACTCTCAAGTCAAATATTTCCAAATGCATGCAAAAACCTTTCAATAAATTTGCGATATTCCAATTGAAGCTTAAAGTTTCAAGCATTACTTTTGGATTAAAATTTGCAAAACTATATTTTGATTGACAGTACAAATACTCCTTGTTCAATTTAAATCTTGCTTCTTGTCGCCAGTCATGACTGGAGAGTATAATTTCATATAAACAGTTTTTCTGTCATCTTAAAATCTACCAAATGACACGCAGAAAATTGACAGGACTGAACCGCTGTTCTTTATAATTAAAGCGAAGCACTGTAAAAACTCTTTTCAAGAAATTAATTCAAGTGCCGTTTGTCAAACTAAAATCTAAAACTGAATCATCAAAATTTGGTTAAGCCCTGTAACTTCTAAAAAGGACACTTTCCAGTTGGTTGAAAGGCTGTTGCAGTTTAATTTTCGGAAGCCGTTAATGTTTCTTCATGAATCACTCAATTTTGTACTTTTCTTGAGACATCAAATTGACACGACAGGCTTAAGGCGAGAATGGCAACTTCTGTGGTGAAATATATTCCACAGGGTGTTTCGGAAGAAACGCAACTCAACTTTTAAGTGAAAATCTTAAAAACGTTTTAAGATTTGAAAAGATATAATATATACCAACTGAAAGTACAATCTTCTTCTTAATGACATCCAGTTTGGATACATTAACGGAAATTGTTGATCACTCATTTAATATTTTAGTACGCATAGTTGATTCAAATGCAGCATTCTGTGTTAGCAAAATAAAGACCTTTTCACCGTCAAAAATTACAAAGCAGTTTTGTAAAAATGTTGGATCTAGAGGCTTTTGAGGTGGTCCCAGAGGAAGGCAAAAGACAAATTCATTGCCATGAGATTCATCTCCAAAAATGATTGAATAAGACCTCACAAACATGGGTTTTTCGTCCATGGAAATGTCCTATCATTTTCCAGCGTCTAAAACAGGACATACCTACCAAAATGTCAATGGAGTGACGAATAATTCAATTGATACACGTAACATAAATCATCAACGACAAGGCACATCGTGTATAGCTGTTTGATATTTATATCAGTAGCGTGCCAGTTTAACTAATTATTTTTTTGCGTTTTGAACTTATTTTGACTTTGTGTACTGCCACCTTTTACTGTTTCGTAAATTTGAAATTTTCAGTGGTGAGCCACCTGTACGACTAAGGTGGATTTGCACTTAAGGTGGCTCGCTTCTGAAAATTTCAAAATTACGAAACAGTGAAAGATGGCTGTACCAAACAAAAAACAGTAAGTTAAGGTGGTTCCCTGTTTCAAACAGCTATGCACTGGGTGTCCTATCGCACATGCCTAGAAGAAAATAGATTGTACTTTAAGATGGTATGCATCAAATTGATACAAATATTATCATTTCCTGAAGAATCTTGAATAAAGGTTTGTTGCGTCCCGGGTGGGGGTTACTTGACTTGTGGATGGTTGGAGGTGTGCCGCCCGATTTTCATGAAGGCACCCCTCCTCTAATTGTTAAAACCACTAAACCTTGCCTCCGTACCCACTTTAAACTATTTTGTAGCATTTCTGCCAAACCCACCCATGATTAAAGAAAATCTGCCGAAGAATGACCCTTGTTTAGAGAATTTTGGGCCCGAACACCCACCATATGGGCGGCACATACCGATACCCTCAATAAGCTTTGTAAAACATATATTCCGCAAGTTGGGTTCCTAACAGGATAGTTGTTTTTATCTTGTAATTTATATTTATGTATATACATTGTAAATTTATTTATTTATTTATTTATTTATTTTTTACTTTTTGTTTCTTGATCTTTTAATTTTGTAAGTAGGCCTCAATTAGCTGTAATTTAGCTATTTCTTTTCCAGTTTTATAGCCTACGTAAAATAAATAAATGATGATGATGATGATGATGATGATGATGATGATGATGATGATGATGATGATGATGATGATGATGATGATGATGATGATGATGATGATGATGATGATGATGATGATGATGATGATGATGATGATGATGATGATGATGATGATGATGATGATGATGATGATGATGATGATGAAGCTATGTACCCCTTGAGGTTGTGTTTTTTTCAGAAACATCTTTTGATATGCTGTTGATTGTTCCGTCAAATGCCATCGTCACAGACTCTTTCTTTGTTAACTACGAGGCCTAAGGAGCTTTGTTTTCTTTTTAAGAAAAGAGATAAAAACAAAGAAGAACTTGAGAAAAAGAAAGAATTCATCCATGAAATGAGAAATAAGACAATTGATCGTCTGAAAGAATTTAAAAAGGTAACGAAGGCTTGATTTTGTTTTCTTGGATTGTTTTCACTTACCTGGTGACTCAAAAGATTGCCCCCTGTTTGAAAGATAATTGCAGCTGATTTACTTGTGTTAAAATCTTCAAAATTGATTTAGTTAGTGAGTGCAGCGTTTTGGGAAATATGAACAAAATGTATTAACATTTTGAATGGAATAAAAGTAATAGACCTTTATCATTCCGTTGAGGTTACAAGGTGCCTCTGCCCCTCCTGACTCACTACCCCTCATTCTTGCAGTCAGTTCAGTTCTATTGGCAGTGTGTCACAAAATCACTTCCCGTCTCCCCGCTCGCTGTCTCAAAACCATAACGAATTCAGACAAACAGGCATTCATTCCATGGAATAAGACGAGAATAAGAGGCAATTAAGAAGACTTTGATAACACCGCCTCTGATGTTTTCGTTATCGTGTGATAGAAATAGGGTATTGAGAGCAAAGCGAATCGCAAGATTGCCATATTTCCACTAATCGAAAGAAAGAGCGAAAGAGAGATTTCGTGGCTTGTTGATTCTTTTGAAATACTTTGCTGCAAACGCCGTAACAAGATTTAAGTGTGTTTTCATATTTGCTTTGGTAATTTTCAAAATATTAATCCCATGGTAACTTCAAATAATTTAACGAAGGAAAGTTACAGAAGACTTGCTCCAAGCCATTTCCTTGGTTTTTCAGCACTGAGGAGTGTGATTACTTCTGCGGGGGCGTAAATCACGAAGAGGACGCTCCGAAGGAAAAGCAAAGAAGAAGTAAACGGAATATTCACGATTTGGATGTTGATCGTGTCCACAATATCTGGCCTTAATGTTCCTAAATGAATAAATGTACTTCGTTACCTTTCTTCTATTCATTGTTTATCTTCTCTTTCTTGATTTGGAGCCGATGGCTTGCTCTCGACAATTTGAATGGGCCTAAACCTCAAACTGTACCCACCGCGCTTTGAAAATTATGATATGCAAACTAGCATCGACACGGCCTCCCAACGACTCATCCTGAGGACTTTAGGCCCATTTCCAATTGTCAAGAGCAATCCATCGGCTCGAAATCAAGAAAGAGAAGATACACAATGAATTGAAGACCAGAAAGGTAACGACATACATGTATTCCTTTAGGAACATTTAGACCAGGTATTGTGGACACCATCAACATTCAAATCGTGTCCACAACACGCATGGAGTCACTTCATGTTTTACATTCAATGCCATTTCTTCGTGAACAGAAGGTCCCACTTTTGCATATTCTTCGAGGGTATTCTAATTGAATTTTTCCAAGATTTTAAAAGAGCGCGAATCGTTTTTATTATAAATGAACTACACTGTTGACCTATTTACGGAATTTAGATATAATCTAGATACAGTGCTAGAATCCTTCTTTCAAAGTTTCGTTGATTTTAACATTGCTAGAGAATAGTGGAAATACTGTTTTTGAAACGACCACTTATTTCACTTGCTTCAGGAAACCACTTGATGAGAAACTGGGACCTCTCAAGCTTTGCCAGAACGACGGGAAGAACAATAGGCTGACTTAGCAATGGGTTTCTCATAAGCGAGACTTTATTGCCATTCAATATTTTCATTCATATTTTGAAGTATCCAATGATCTGAAATTTCTTACCGGTGATATTCTCTTCTTTATTTACGACAGAAATACCCAGAGCCAGTTGTTAAAAGACCACCAAGATATTTACCACCAGTCCGACGGACAAGAAGTGGTAGATCTTCTCCCACTTCTGGACAGCAAAGTGGAGCAAATACGAAATCAAATGTCTCCTTGAAAGTTCTGACAAAATTTGAGGAAGCAAAGAGGAAAAATGCGAACAGTGCGAAATCAGATGAAAAGGAAAAGGAGACGACAATGGCAAAGAATGTCTCTCAAGTCACTCCGCCGTCAGTACCACCTCCACCCCCAGTCTGTGCACTCCCAGTACCTCCTCCCTTAGCTCCGATTCCTCCCCCTCCACCACTAGCCCCTCCGTTGCCACCACCCACTCCAAACCAAAAGGTGATCTCTGCGCTTGAAGCAGGGAAAATGACCGGCAAAACCCCGAAAAAAGCCCCAAAAATTAGTGCGAAGGACAATAGCAGTTCTAGAGGACGAAGTGACACTTTCGACTTAAATGATATTATTGCAGCGAGGCAAAGACTTCGTAAAAAGACTCAGGATGAAGAAACTGAGAAACCTACCAGTGATTCAAACAGTGATATGATGGCAATGATACGAAGTGGAGTTAAGCTGAGAAAAGTTGATCAAAATGCAATTGATAAAGAGAAAGGTTTGTCAGATATCGCAGCAAGTATGTTGAGGAATACGTTAGCCAAAATGAACAAACATATGGCCGACTCTTCTGATGAAGAGGACAATGATGAATTTGCGTAATTTAGTTGTGTAAAATATACCAGGTGAGACAGTAAAAGCTCCAACATTAAAGACCTATTGCTAACCATGACCCTTTGTGCGCCGAAAGAAAAGTAAGACTTTGGGAATTTAGGCCAAAAAAGGACTTTCAGATAATACGAAAGTCGACTTTGGCGCCACGAAGAATCATGGTTAGCAATAATGGGTAGTTAAACTGGCAGGGTATTAATTAAAACTGAATTGGCCCAAATGTTTTTCTCCACATCTTGCATTTGAGAAGCGTGTTCGACAAAGGGAATATGATTTCCGAGGGCTGACATAATCTGCTCCTTGATCACTGACGATACTGACGATACGAATACTTGATTACTGATTACTTGATTACTGACGATACGAATCTTTGCAAGCATTTGATTTTCGCGGAATGGCCCTTTTGAAACTAATTGCGTGAAACTTTATACTCCATTCTTTGGGATGAATATCTCGAAGGGAACTTCAGGTAGTTTGGCATAATCCCTGAGAGAACATTTTTGGTATCATCTTTTTTTTGGATTGTGGCGTTATTATGTCCAAGAGGAAAAATCTGTACATCTTTTAAAAGCACACTTTCAGGAAAAAGTCTTAAGATTTTATGATTTTGCAAATTTGCTGATGCCAAAGCTTCAAATTTCCCAGTAATGCATTTTCATTTACTCCACCCTTTGTAAAGATTTTGAGACCAATTTTTAAAAGATAGGTATCGACATTCCCTTTCGTGCTTGGTTCTTTCTGTGGTAATCCCCATAGATGTGCTGTAACGCACGTAGATTTCTATTTTATTTGAATTCTGCAATGTAAATTTTGTTAACTAAAAATTATTTGACATAATTTTGTAGCACAAGTAGTTAGTAAACTTTTTTATTCGATTTTTCCAATAAATTTAATCCTTCAGAAAATAATGAGCGTGATGAAAATTTGCCAATTCTTGCAAAAGCGACCGCTCAAATAACCGTAAACAAACCTGTTACTGCCCCGCACCGAAGCTTAGTAGTACTTGGCAATGAGCTGATTTGCCATGAAAAGTGATCCTATTGCTTTACATTTTGGCCAAAAGAAAGGACTGTGAAAATCAGCCGATATTGGTGAAAAAAGATTTCCAAATCAGCTTCAATTGAGGTAAGCTTGTAGCCTTTACTGTTTGGCCAAAAATTAGCACTTATAAGTGGGCCAATCTTAGCGAAGAAGGTATTTATGCCTGTGGCTTTACATTTTTGGTGAAAATTTTTGATCGAAAATCAGTCCATTTCGTCAGTGCAAACGGTAACCCTAAATCCTTACTTTCTGCATAGGTGATAAAACACAGCAGTTGTGCTTCATTGTCGGTTTGTTCTTCTGCGGAGGATGAAATTATTTGCTACTACGGAGGAGTTAGCGTAAATACTTCCTCCGCAGAAACATACGAATTTTCCCCTGCAGAAGCATATACATTGAAACATAACTCCAAGTGTCTAACTACCCATTCTTTCTGGTGAGATATTACGATTTTCTAAATCAGCTGATTTCAGTGAAAAAAGATAAAGCAATAGTCTTGCTGTTTGACCTAAAAGAACGATTTCAACATCATTCAGTTATTGTGCTGAAGGTAAGGAAGCCTTTTGGGCAGTAAGAGGGTTATGACAAACCACATTTTTGCTAAAAAATCATGGGCAGTTCGGACACTATTGTAGTGCTTTCTTAACTAACGAAGAAACAATAATGATTCAACACTCACCCCAGCCATGCAGTGTTTGTATTCCGGTCCAAAATCGTGCTCAGGCGCGTAGCTTCAACCCAATTGCAACAACGAGGGCATTTCGCAAGGTTAAGCTAGGGAGGCGAAACGTTGTTGCAGTTGGGTTGAAGCTAAGGGCCTAAGCACGATTTTGGACCGGAATACAAACACTGCATGGCTGGGGTGAGTATTGAATCATTATTGTTTCTTCGTTAGTTACGAAAGCACTACAATAGTGTCCGAACGGCCCATGAAAAAATAAGCCAACAGCCTCACATTTTGATCAAAGATGAAGATCTCCATAGCCTAACTATTTGGTGAAAAATGAATTTGTCAATATCAGCCAATATTAGCAAAAAAGGCAAGATTTTTGTTTTCTCGTGAAGACGGGTTCATTGGTTAGAGTGAACTTTTTGAAATAGAAAATAATATTTACCAATGCTCACTATAATGAGGGGTCAACTAAACACCCGTTAAAAGCCGTTGTATTTGGTCGACCGACCCACCATGCTTGGTAGTGTATGCAGAAGAAAAGACTTTAGTAAACAAATTATAATTCATTTTAATGTACTTTTTTTAATGTACTTTTTGAGGATCCTTCCCAGGCTATATTCAACATTTTTTAACACTGACATCGTCACCTTTACAATTTATCGAAATATTTGTCCAGTGGTTCAACATTCTCCTTCAGTCCCTTGCGTTTTCTTGTTGCTAAGACAATCTTGCCTGCCTTTGATTCCGCCTCCAAAGGATTGTCACCCATGATCTGCCAGTGATCGAAGATACATTGTGGGAAAGCCTTTCCGCCAGTGTTTGAACGAAGATCAGCTGTGAATCCTGCAATTCGTAAAGCATAATATAGGTAAGCTTTTCTCTTTGAAAAATATCACCAATGCCTATTATAAAGAAGTTCCGTCTTTATTTCAATAAGGTTCTAAGCTTGCGACGAAAAGCGTATTCGGTGTAATAACGTTATGATTTGCTTGCAGGTTCAACAGATTTCTTATAAGTTACATGTTTTTCATATATTATTGCTGTTCTTTTACAGGTGTTCCTTTATTGCTGTTCCTTTATTTCAATAAGGTTCTAAGCTTGCGACGAAAAGCGTATTTGGTGTAATAACGTTATGATTTGCTTGCAGGTTCAACAGATTTCTTATAAGTTACATGTTTTTCTTATATTATTGCTGTTCTTTTACAGGTGTTCCTTTATTGCTGTTCCTTTATTTCAATAAGGTTCTAAGCTTGCGACGAAAAGCGTATTTGGTGTAATAACGTTATGATTTGCTTGCAGGTTCAACAGATTTCTTATAAGTTACATGTTTTTCTTATATTATTGCTGTTCTTTTACAGGTGTTCCTTTATTGCTGTTCCTTTATTTCAATAAGGTTCTAAGCTTGCGACGAAAAGCGTATTTGGTGTAATAACGTTATGATTTGCTTGCAGGTTCAACAGATTTCTTATAAGTTACAGGTTTATCTTATATTATTGCTGTTCTTTTACAGGTGTTGATAGTGTTTTTCTTGCAGGATACAAGTTTATTGTGCGTTCATGGTTTATTTTGATTAGTCCGCTACTAAAGGCCATTTAAAAAGTTTGCACCACTAATCATTTGTTTAAAGAAGTTCCACTTTAATTTCAATAAGGTTCTATTATCCGTATGAACAAACTGATATAAACCTGACGTCAACAAGCAATTGGTTACAAAATGTTTATGCAAGAGGGGGGGGGGCTGCTCTCTCCTCGATTACTTTTTAGCTACTGAGAGAGCTCCTCCTCAATAAATTCCCTGCATAAAATCTTCTATAATCACATCCTTAGTTCATATATTTTGTATCATTTGTTGTATATATTTTAGTAAAATTAAATTTCTTTTCCTTGTTGAGTATATAATATTGTATGTAGTGGAATTTTAAAATGATGATGAGCTGAACTGAACTGGTACTTGGGCAGTAACAGCACTAATCGAAAACGGATGAATAAAAACTTTGCACATAAAAACTCAGCCCCATCTACGAAATGACCCAAAAAGCATTCCCGCTTAAACAATCACCAACAGTGGATAACCAAATCGAAATTAAGCCCTTCGCTTGATCTCATTTATCCTTGATCATAATATATTCAGAGATGACAAATGCTGTTTTGGTGACCTAATTGCGCTAAAAAATATTTCCTTCTTGGTAATATTTAATTTAAGCAAGCTGGGCAATTCGTTTCTTCTTGCACACTTTCTTCTTCCTTCCCTATAGATCGTCCCACTCTATCCCTTTTCCTTATTCTTGTATTTTCGTTCCTTTCCTTTCCGTTTCGCTTCCATTCCTTCATTTGATTCCCTTCTTTTCCTTTTCCTTCCGTTTCTTCTTTCTTTTCCCATTCCTCTTTCCCGAGAAAATTTCAGCGCCGCTACCACGCTATTTCGTCTTTTGAGCCCTGAACCAAATGGTTGTAAATGATGCACTGAAAATTACTTATTCTGATCTGTAAAGCAACGTTCTATATCTTGACCGAGTAACGACCGTCTGCTAACCATCAGGCTTTGCGCTCCGCAAAGGAAAAAACAACAACAACATTAACGCAAGCTTGGCAACGGTGGCGGGAAAGGCCGATGGTTCTCCGGGGTGTCCTGGACTAACTAGCCTGCCTGTATTCTTTCTTTTGTAAAACTGAAATGACAGGAAAATCAAAAAAGCAGGGCATCACCGCCAAGAGATTTTTTGAATGGCAGACTCAGCAAAATTAAATGAATGGATGCAATCTGTTCAATATACGTTTCAGTTAGAAACAAACAGAAAACAAAGAAGCTACGTGAGCTGAGTGTCTTGCGGTTCGGAAAATCTCTCATCAGATACTAATTGATCCAAATCACAATGGACTTATTCACCAAATATCGCTTGCAAATGCGCAGTCTTTCTATTTTCTCGTTCTTTCCACTTTACATAAAAGGGAGACTGAACGCAGGCTACGGATGACCTACAGTCTTCTCTGCATCCATCATAATTTTCACATTTTATGGAAGAACGATCTGAAAAC
The DNA here is from genome assembly GCA_964020215.1 of Aurelia sp. 3 sensu Dawson et al. (2005). NCBI lineage: Eukaryota > Metazoa > Cnidaria > Scyphozoa > Semaeostomeae > Ulmaridae > Aurelia > Aurelia sp. 3 sensu Dawson et al. (2005). The sequence goes on from OZ026580.1 coordinate 3,728,587, forward strand.
AAACAATGGCGTAGCTTCACAGACTTTCAGATAATCTGAAAGTCCGTTCAAAGAGCATTATGGAACAGCAACAACGCGCACGGCATCCTGGTGATCAGAGGGTCTTTAACATTTTCACTCTCATGATCCATAAAGACTACAAGGGTTGTTCGAGTTTCTTTCCGAAATCTGTGACCAATCTAGAAGCAAAATTTTACAGAACAAATGTAACCTGGCTTCTCTAGGATACCATGGCTAATATAAGCATGACCTTTGTAATACTCTGGGTAAAATATGTCATCAATCAATCCCAACAAAAAGCTCGGGAAAAACAGTTAGATTTCTTGGAGTCCTTAAAATTCGTTGTGGGAAGCACAACTTACCAAATGATTCATTGACTGGCAAGTATGCCTTGATCAAGAACATTGGAGTGCCTGCAACCATGCCTTCTTCAAATACATGACCACGTCTTCTTGTGATAACTCCATAGATTCCACCAACAGCTGACTCTGGGCACTAAGGCAAGAGATACACTCATTAGAAACCTCACTTAAGGACTGCAAATCAATTTCCAAATCACACTGATGTGGATGTGATTAGCTACTCCTTAGATCTAGATCTTCTCGCTGGAGTTCTTGCATTAGTTCGACTGTTTGGACTCGCTAACCCTTCAAACGAGGTTTGAAAGCAACTGTTAAGGTATGGTAATAAGGATTTCCCAGATGAAATCAACAGAAATATCCTTGAGTTAACTCTACAGTTTATTCTGGTCGATTTGATTTAACTCGTCCAAACTTTTGCCATCCGTCGAGCAGCCACAAAGTCCCCCCTTTTTTAGGGAATTTTCTTTTTAAGTACAGTTCCATGTAGTCTTGCCTTTTTCCCTTCTCTTTTTTTCTTCTTTCTAAAGCCACGGGGTAGACATGATATCTTGGTCCTCCTGGTATTGTATTTGTAGTATCGTAGAGTATTTTGTAAGTAGTGTAGGGAGTATCTTGTATTTGTAAAATTTTTTAATTGATGATATAAAAAAGCTACTCCTTGGATCGTGATTAAATGTTTTGTCTAGATAGAACTAACGACAAAAGATCTACCAATGGGAATCATTTAAGCCTGTGAAGAAAACAACAGGTTCTTTTTATGCTGGTATATACTGCATAAAAATTGACATAAATCGATGGCTATAAATTCTTCCTTGCCTAATGCCACAACTAGACCTTATAGCTATTCTACAAAAGCGTTTAACAAGGACTCTCAAGTTACGCTCATATCGTTGGGTTGAATTGTTGTTGTTGTTGTCGCTCCCCCTATTTCCAAAGAACTGTGATTTCTGTAGCCCCGTCGTCTGCTTGTTAGAATAAGACCTACAGGAAGGCTGTTTTTGCGATTATGGCAAGAATGATAGTTTACCGGAGTTCTGATACCTAATTTTATGGAACACCAGTTCTACAGAACAGATTTTGGAGGCATTTTTGAGACCCAATGGTCGTGAGAAAAAAGTGCCAGGTGATTTAGGCCCAATAGCTAAATTCTAAAAAAGAATCCGGATTGAACGATAGCTTGATACAGTTCAAATGTACACAATAGTGACAGAAGCTCCAACAACAATTAGGGTGTGTTTGATTGACTACCAAATTCTGAAAACGGCAGGTTTGGCAGGTTTGGAAGGCCTACCGGAACCTTATGCTCCAACACGCGGAAGGTTTGACACACCTTGGAGAGATTCTCGTTTTCATTTGCGAAACTCTGAAAATGAGGCGATTATGGCCGCGTTGCTACAGTAATGGAGTCAGTACAAATTCGTTGCCAAGCACCAGACTCGTCTTCGTGTTTTTCAACAGGAAACCTCGTGTTCGCTAGGATGAATCTGAAACCTGCTGTTTTGAAGAACTGTGTGTTTCATTGGGAACTGTGTTTCCGTCTCTGCGAAGTCTACCGTTTTCAGAATTTAGTAGGTTTGGAATCACCAATCAAACACACCTTAATCGAACCTTTGTAGAACAGCTAAAAGGTTTCAGTACGGAGCTAATCCGCTTCTACAAGCGCATAGAAATGAGTCGAAGCTATAACGTTCAGGCAAAGAGCGAAACTACGACATGTAATCGAGTCTAGCCTGAATCAAGCTTAGTTTTAACCAACTTCGTACATCTTTATATAAAGGTTTGATTGAGCGGTGTTCGGGCTGCTATTGCTTTTAAGAGCATTTAAAATTCTACAAGATGTATCAAATTATCATTTGATTCCAGAATGGCTAAATAGTCTATTTCCTTAATTTTCAAGTCGCATCAATTTGACTACCTAACTTCATAACTAAGTTAGATTCTAAAGTTGTGAATCAAATTGCCCTCAGATCTCATAATCTATGAATCACATGGCCTTGACCATGAAGTACAGCATCAAACATAGTTTACAGAACTAACACCCAAGTTACATTTTTCACAGAAAACAAAAACAATGATACCATACTCATAGCTAGGGCCAATCAAGTGTCGTTTTTTCGTCACTGGGCAATAGAATCCAAATTCATTAATCCTAATCATAACCCAGGGTCCCTTGCTGGCATGAGGTATGTTCAGAAAGTCTGAAAATTAAAGTTGACCCAAGCAGGAAACAAAATTTTTATTGATGCAAATGAACCACACTGTCGAATGATACTGAATCATTTGTTTCAAGAAACTGAAGTGAAGCTTTAAGAAACAATTTCTCCCCAGGCGGTTTCATTGAAACTTCGTCAACAATTTCCATTACCATCAAGAAGAGAGGGTAGCCCGCCAGGGTGGTTACCAGGGGGCCACATGCCTTCAGGGGCATCAAAAAATAAATCATGCATTTTTCGTTATTTTTCAATTTTCCTTGAGGGGGTTTTCTAGGTCCACAGGCCCACTGGAATTCTACCCTTTTTAAAACATGAGATTACTTACTTTTACATCTATATAAAAATATTTTTTGACAGTGTGTGGGAGGGCCTTTCTATCTAAGAGCAACATTAAAACATTGCATAGGACAGTGTGATCTGAAGAGAAAGGATGAAATCCAAGAAATTTCCTGGCACCAACGGCCCCAGAGAGCCCCTTCTGTGGCCAATCCTGGGGTCTGGCTATTGATAGTCCTGACAATTTCAAAGTTCAAATTTATCAAATTAGGCTTGTCTTTCAGCAAAAATTCAGCTATACTTGTGCATTAGGCTGTCTTAGATCTTTTGGGATTTTTGAAGATCTTGCAAGATTTGTCACAGTCTAACAACATTTTGAGGACTCAAAAAATTTTTGTGATCTTCAAGGAACTGTGAAAATATCTTTTGAAATTCATACCACTTGTAAGGGGAGATTTCTGTGTCTTAAAAGATTATAAGGATTTTTTCTTTCAGATTTCCAAGATTTTGTTAGATCACTAGGATTTCGAGGCTTCTGGTATTTATGGGACTTTCAAAGTTTTTTGCAGAATTGTACAAGATCTTTAGAGTGGATTGGCCCTTGGGAAAAACCCTCATAACAGAACTGATACATAACATGATCATGATTCTTTCATACCTGAATTTCTACAAGATAAACAGGTTCCATGAGACGTGGCTGGGCAGTCAACACACAAGCATAGAGACATCTCCTTGCAGTTGGGATGATCTGTCCACCACCACGATGAATAGCATCGGCATGAAGTGTAACATCATGAATATTGAATCGGCAAGCTCTCATGTTCTCATCACACAGCACTCCCTCTTTTGAAGCCCACTGGAATCCTGCAACAACACTGTCCTTGATTTCATTCAGGTACTGCACTCCTTTGCTTGCATCAATGAGAAGATTTGGTCCAGTTCCTTCAGGTCCAAAACACCAGATTTTCCTTGCTTCTGTTGCATCGTATTCATACTTTTCAGCAAGATACCTAGCACGAGCCTTGAATTCTTGTCTTGGGTAAACCTCACCCTTGTCGATATCTTCAGCAAGACCCTCTGGAAATGGTATACCTCTCATGAACAGACGGTTGTGTTTGTTGGGTGATTTAGACAGGCACATACGATCTGATTCTTCAGAAACAGTTTCCCTGTATGAGACAACTGGGTCTGATTTCTAGAAAAAATAACATAGGGGAGTGTTAAAAATCACAAACTGTACCGGGTGAGTCAAAAAAAAAGTTTCGGCGTTTGGAAGGCTGTGGAATAAAAAGTATGTGACCGATATTCAAAACTGAAATGTTCCTCTGTCAGTCAAAGGTCAATTTAGATGAGGACATTTTGTTTGGTAGTATCCCTCATCTTACAGACCCAGAAATCAGAAAAGTGCTGGAAAAGGGCATGTTTGGGAAAAAAATTCCACATTCCATTCTGGTCCATGATTTACCTTCTATTGAAAATGGAATTCAGCATCTCAAACTGGCAATGTAAACTTCAATGCCACATAAATCATGGACCAGAATGGAATGTGGAATTCTTGATTCCCATACAAACCCCTTACAAGCGTTTTGATTGTTTTTGGGTCCTAAAGATGTTTGATTTTACCAAACAATTTTTGTCATCTAAGTTAGCCTTAGAGTGATAGATTGAAATGTTACTTTTGAATATCGGTCACATACCTTTTATTCCACAGCCCTCCAAACACCGAAACTTTTTTTTGACTCACCCAGTATATAGTATCAAATACTCCTTTTCAACTAATAGCCCTAATCCTATTGTACGGCTAATTAGAAAGATTGATAAAAGATGAACGCATGAGTATTTCAAAAGGCAAAATGATGGGAGGTCTGGCATGGAGCTGTTTGATGCTGCATATACAAATCTGAGTTGTTGCATGACAAGTTTCTGCTTTTATCTTGATCAACCTCCTCTTTTAGTATTTATCAGTCGAAATTGTTTGTACGTAGTTTTTGTATCTATATTTGATTGTATATTTAGACTTAGTTTTAATTACCTGTCTCTATGTTATGGTCATGGGGTAGTCATGGTCTTCTGCTCCTCATGGCACCGTTCTTGTAGTGTAGTACAGTAGTTTGTAAGTGCTGTTTTAGGTAATATCGTTATTGTAAATTTTTATATTGGATAGAGGCCTTTTCGTTTGACGCGTGCGATCGCACTCGCACACGCTGGCACACGCGCAGATTCATGTACGAGTGCGTTTTGTCGCACGCGCAAAACGATCCTTTAGTGCGGTGATCAGGCAAGAATAGAACATCAGCTGGCCATTTCGGTATTGTCGTTGATGTGGAGATCAACATGAATTTTGTTTCAACAAAGCCAAGTCATGAGAGGACGACGTTTCAAGGAACAATCCAGATGATAGCTGATTTTCGCAGCCGTGACCATGTAATGACCTTGCCGTTAAGTTACCACTTGAAATCATCATAAGCCGTGGTTACTAATGAATGAGAAAAAACCAGACCACTTCAATAAGCAAAGACTGCTACAACGTTATTAATTGCATGTGGAATTGTGACAACAAATGTCCGCGTTTTATCGCAAACTAATAAGTTTGTCCATGTCTAGGGCGGAAAGTTTCTTAAAGTTTTAAGTACGGAAGTTTCGAATTCTCATTTCTCTTATTATTGAGATCTCTTGAGCTTCTACATATACTTCATTGCCAGTTGTACGAAACCATGCCTTTTCTAGACATCAATCGAGAAAATATGAGAAACGAAGTGCAACTAGTATGTGGCAGCTTTATCAAGACCACGTGTTCTTTAGCAATGATTGCCTCTGCAGGTTTCTAACGCAGTTAGAAGCAAAGAATATAGTGAGAATTTGATGTAAAAGGCTTATCGTAAAAAAACTAGATTTGGGTGAAGAGGCAAGAAAGTAAGGGCCAAGCTACAAATTGATTAGCAAAGTAATTTTTGGCAGGTTTCGCTACTGTCAGATGGAAACTCTTCGTCTCAAATCTTCGTTGTTACCGTAGAAAGCATAAATTTTCATTCATATGCTTATAGCAGGATAGCAAGCTGGGACTGATTATACCAAGATTTTATGACAGGGAAACCAATCTGTTTCAATTCAGACAAAGGGGCCTAAATTTACTTCATCGAAAACTCTCTTCGACAGAGTCAACGTCAAGGATGGAGGCTATCTCAAGAATGCCCCTTTAATCCAGTAATGACCCTGATGATGTAATACTTAACTCCCAATTGATCTTAGCACTTAATCAAACTAGATTTCGGAAATGTAGGTGACCTAACTTCTTGACCTTTCCAGAAATTAAAGCAAAACAGTCTCATCGAAAAATTCTTGGAAAACAACAAAGCATCTTCGAGGAGCAAAGAAAGTCTCAGAAACCAAGTTAGATTATATTTGAAATCACGGAACTTTTCGGAAAATACTGCGCCGTATGACCGGGAAATTTCATTCTCCTTGAACGATGGAGCTGGTTACAAGATAGCCCAATTGAAATCGAATGATATAAGGGCGAAAGGTGACTTTACTTACCCATTGGGTTTCATGGAATTCATACTTATGCAGAATTAAAAAATTTTTATACTGACGTACGTCATAATGACGTACGTGTTCAATTCATGGTTAAGACGGCCTAAATTATGATTTTATGTATACGTTAAAACATAGTTGAAATGAAACATCCGTGACAATTTTCACACTTTTCCACCGTGTGCGATCGCACGCGCAAAATGATCTACGAGTGCAAAATTCCGCACGCGTACCATATTTCTCACGAAAAGGCCTGATAGAAAAAAAGCCTCCTTTTTTCCACGATGAGCACTTCCATGATTCAAATTTTTTGCCAGGTTTTCTGACCCAGGAAGGTAACAATGCAAATTTTGAAACAAGATAAGCATTGAGTATGGTTTCAACTTTCATACCTTAAGTGGGATGCAGGCATGGTCTTCTTCTAAATCCTTCAGGCAGATTTCCAAATGCAGTTCTCCAGCACCAGCAACAATATGTTCTCCACTTTCTTCAATGATACACTATAAAATGAAGAAAAGAACCTCTTAGCTATACCACTTATAACAATTGTCCTTTGAAAAAACTAGAGGTTCATTTCAATTTCTTTCAAATTTTGGTAAAATTTACGGTAAGGCTTTCACGTTCGGAAATTAAGGCGCGACCAAAGACTCGCGTGAACTGTGTGGGGCACGCGAAAGAAATATCAAACGGTACAAAATGTATGTGTCATACTTCCCAAGACCAAGTCAGTGAGGCACAGACACAAACAAATCAATACACAAATCAGCGAACAAAAGCTGCTTGAGAAGTCCGACATTTAAGATGGCATGAATCTCGGAAGAAGATGGCCTAAAGATGAGGCTGATTAAACTTGAGTGGAATGAGCGAACAAAGTAACTCAGCTGCATCCAACGAATAAAATCAGCATCAGGGAGTTTCAAGGTATATACTGTATGTTTTAAAATGAAAATCATTTTGTCTACAAAATTTTTCGGTGTGAACTCCCGAATGGGACATCGCTCTCTTCAAGGGAAATATTGTATTACCAGGCTCACGATCAATCGCTCCTATGCGAACGTTTGGGCGTGTGCCTGCGTGTGCGCGAGCTATCGCGCGCCCCCCACTGAATGCCATGCAATAATAATGGCTTATCAAAAAATTTCATGTTGATCTGCAAAATGACGAATATACCTAGTTTCAAACAGAAACATCTTGTTTGTTCAAACCAAAAACTTAAAGCAACTGCTAATGTAAAGACCTCCAACTTAAAGCCATACACTTTAAATGCCTCATATGGGATTTGAATTAAGCCTATTCCTTTCTTTTTATTTCCTCCTCTGAAATTTCCAGTCTAAGGCCAGTTCAGCAGCTAAACTTCAAGTTTCAGCAAATTTTGTTGAGGAACACTATTATGCAACAGAGCAAATCTTGGAAAATACATATCAATCTTCAGCTCAGCACAGTGAAGCATTATGCCCCTTCACCTTTCTCACACTGACCACAATCTTGAATTAAACATTGATAAAAATAGGTATATAGATAAGAATTGTTATTTTCTTCATATCTCAAACTAGGAAAAGAAGTTAGTCCCCTTCAGTGCCAAAATGATGTCTTTTGATGAAGTTTTTTCCTACATAGCTCCTTATAATTTCCATGCCTTCATGGCAAATTTCTTTTGCACTTCTGCAGAAAAAGTTTCATAAGAACTAACCTGCACCATAGGATCTGACTTGGCCAATCGTTTCAGTCCTTCAACAAGTTTTGGTAGCTGAGATGGATCTTTGGGCTCAACTGCAACTCTGACAACTGGTGACACAGAGAATTTCATGACCTTCAAGTTGTGTGCATTTTCGAATGTTGTGATGGTTCCAGTTTTGACCAAGTACTGATCAACTCCAACGAGACCACAGATGTTTCCACATGGCACATCTTCAATTGGCTCAGTGTATCTTCCCATCATCAGGATTGTCCTATGAAGATGCGAAAAAAGAATTTAATTATATATACATGAGTATGGATCTCCAAGAAAATCTTATATATATATATGAAACAAATAAAAGTTTGCAATTTTTCTTGGTCACCCTTAAGCCTGGTTCTCATATGATTTCAATCAGCGAAACCACTGTGCAGCGAAACCACTGTGCAGCAAAGTTGAACTGCCGGCAACTTGTCGGCAACAGGTCACTGGCAGGGCGCTTTCAACCATATCCCAGTGTGCATTTCGAATTTTTCGAAGAAGGAGATCGAGCCTCGTTTGCAACGGCTACTGATCCTGGTAATTGATTGGCTTGCGATGGTCACCTGATCACATGGAGTATGAATGATTTGCTTGCGCATTGCACACAGAAGCAGAAAATCAAACAATCAATTTCACTGCATTTTGTGCTTTTTGGCCGACAAAACCAAAACTGAGTTTGCAAAATTAAAAGAATCAATGGAAAGTGGAGCTGATTTGATCTCTGCATGCTGACTTGTTTTCAGACGACTGTCCTGCGAGACACTGGAATATTTTCAGCAAGATTACAAATGCAATGGTTAAAAATCTCACACTCACTTTTAATCAGATGCTTCCTGAATTAATATATATATATAATCATAAAAAGTCAAAAGGAAAAAGATCTATGCAGCAATAAACATTCAAAGTAATGGTTGTCTCTGTGAGCAAGTTCACGTTCCATTCATTATCAATCAATCCTTAATACCATTCATACACCAAACTCCACAACTAAGATACATTACAACACTAAGAACTAAACACTACCGTCACAATACTGAAAACAAAAGAAAAAATTACTTTATACAATTGTATTTAAGATTGATTGATTAAGGAGGAGCCCTTTAAGTAGGTAAACTAATTGAGAGAGAGCCCCACCCCTACATTAAAAACAATAAACATTCAAATCATATAATGCTTGTTTCAGCGTGCAATAAACATTCATGTTAATGCTAGTTGCTGTGAGCTCAGACTATGGACATGCCATGTTTGCTTTCATTGATTTGTAAATGTAACAGTGGGTTCAACCATTTCTGGCTCTGTTACATATTACAAACTCGTATAAGTCTTCATCATAGCTCACAGAATAGCACAACAGGTAAGCTAAGGCACCAAATCTAGAAAATTGAAACTTCTGGCTATGAGACTTGAAAGGTCAGCAGCCTACTGTTGACTCAAATACAGAGAGAGTATCAACTGATACACATTTGTAAGGAATCTTGTGCCGCATTGAGCAATCCGCAGAGAAATAAAATAACTAACCTTTGGATGCTCTTGCAATACAAATCTTCCTTCTTTCCTGGAACAAAGTTAGGTCCCATAATCCTGGCTTTCAGACCAGTGGCAACCTTTCCTGAGAAGACACGTCCGAAAGCAAAGAAACGTCCTCTATCAGCTGTTGGTACCATCTTTGAGATGTACATCATAAGAGGGCCATCTGGGTTGCAGTTCTTGATTCCAAGGGCAGCTTCATCATCCTGAGGTCCTTCATACAACATTTCCATTCTGTACTTTTGGGCAGTGACTGGAGATGGCAGATGAATGGTTATCATTTGAAGTAAAGTCTCACCAGCTGGCAGCCAATGCTGCATGATTGTCTTCAACAATGGCTTGCCTTCCTTCTCTCGCTCCTCGGCTTTCAATTTGATTTCCAGTTTCTCAAGCAGTTTTTGGTACACATCCTTCTTACAGTTCATCACAGCATCAAACATCTACAGTACATTAAAATCACAGTTATGTACGGTATTAACAATTGGTAATGAGAACAAATGGAGGTATGGGAGGCAATTTTAATAGTCTCTAAGCAATGTCGCCGCAAAAGAACAGCACAAGCTACTCAACAACAGTAACTGGTTAAGGACCAACCTACCACTAACAATATTCAAAATCTGGCATTCTGAGTGTATGGTATTCTCCAATACACCACTTAACCCTTTGCATGCTGCAGTCGCAGATTTGCGACCAGATTAATTCTCCCTCGCGTGCTGCCATCGCAGAACTGCGACTTACGATCGTAATTTCTTTTCCTCGTGTTTTGATCTCTTCCTTTCGCGAATCTGAGAAAAAATAGGCCTAACTTGTTCCTCAAGCAATGAGAAGTTGTTTCCAGTGAAAAATGAACATTGTTCACGGTGAAGTTTTCCAAGTTATTAGCGATGGAAGCTTCTGCAACTAAATCGCGAGTTTTTCGTTGATATTTTTTGAACTTTTCAATATTTTCAATCTGTTTCCTTCTTGCGATTAAATACGTTCTACTCATCCAATGCGGCTCCAAAAGGCATGTTTCGAGAGCGTGGAAACTGCCCTTTCGATTCAGCCTCTTTCTGGTAATATGGGTGACCTCTATGTGATGCAGCGAGGTCAAAAATGTGGCCTAAATCGGCGATCGCCCAAAGCTCCGACGTAAGCAAAACGCAAACTACTCAGAACTCATTCTACTGTTAAATAAGGTAAATTGAAATGTTTTATAGTGAAATAGAGGCAAGAAAAGAAAACTTCAGTTATTTCTGAACAACTTTCATACACTTTAATTTCAAATTGACAAACTTCTTCCTGATGAAAAAGGAGTTTGAAATTTCAGATCGAGATGTTTGAAATCTTGCGGATATTGTCCAGCGTCACAGTACAGTTACCTGGAAACAATTCAGCATGCGAAGGGTTAAGCAGCCTCCTTTGGAAATTTGTTAAATCATTCCTATTGTTCATATATGAAAAGTCTGACCCCAGATGTGGATTTCACACCCAAACTTTGGTCTAATTTCCTGTTTTTACACTGCTTGCAACTGTGATTTTGAATCTATGACAATGTAAAATTTAAAGATTTAACAGGTATTTGGCTGTAAAAAATCATTTGGGGTGGAACTTTACACCCCAAGTAATTTTTACAGATGAATCTTTCATAGGTTTTCAAACTTTACATAGCCATAAAATTAGAATTACAACTGCCAGCAACAGGAAAACTAGTAATTAGACTAAAGTTTGGGTGCTAAAACTGAATTTGGTCTTGAAAACTTCATATGAAAGAATTTTGAAAAATCTCAAAAATGAGGCTGTTAATTGAAGTGGTGCAATGAAGCAAGATAAATTACTGAATCTAACTAAACATATTGGCAATGAAACAAAACAGTTTTAAAATTATTGCCTCAAGTTTTGAAATGGAGAATAAATTCATGTATGCACTCTACGCAAAAAATCAAGCCAAATCTTCCTTTTCACTGTTATCAAAGCAAAAATCTAGCCAAATCTTTCTTTTCAATGTTATCAAAGCTCCTTGTGCCTTGCAATAATTACACAAAAATTGAAGCAGAAATGTTCTTGGTACAAATGACAGTTGAACATATCTGCTCAGCTGTGTATCAATTATACTCAAACATTATTTTAGCATGCTCTCTGGCCTTGACAATAATCAACTGTACTATCACGGAATCCTGAACATGCAAGGTAATGAATCTACTGCATTTGTGCCAGTAGAACTATGTTCAAACAATATTGGCATGACTTGAAAATGGCATGAAATTGAATTGGGCAGGCCCTACTTTCTCTCAACTGATTATCTAGACCTGAATCAATTTCATTGTTGTGAAGATGTAGCCTCCGTCACAGGCATTAAAAAGAGATTAGTACACTGTTGAAGTTTCTATCACTTTTAAAGGACATATGTCACGTTAGCAACTGGTTAATACAACAAAGAAGTGTGGAGTGGAATTCTGTTGTTTTATGACCTTTCATTTGTGCTTCACGAATTTTTATTGCAATGAAAATTCAGCCTCGATCCTGTGCTTTGTAATAAACAATAGAGAGAACTGTATCATGTGAGCCAATCAGGTTCATGACATATGTACTTTAAATTGCTCCGGTATCGTATGAACACAAGCAGAAAATCTGAAGGGGCTTTCACAAGAAAATCCTGTTTGGCTGATTTCAGTCAGTTTAATTTCAAAATGGATTTGAACATGCCCACAATTAAATAATGCACTTGCTAATCACCACCTTGATACCCTTGGAGCAGATACTGATGAAACAGGGGTTGTTTTTAATTAACCTATAACTATACATATCTAATTACTGCACTATGCCACAGAATAAAAATAAAGGCAGAAGGGCAACTCCTGTCGGATCCTTTGATCTTTTTGCGACACGTTTTCAAACGAGGCTAGCCCATGAGAACAATGGATGCTTACTTAAACTCGTTTTTACAACGAGGTTTAGCAGGAAACAATCACACGGAACTAAAGCCGATATCATGAGTTGAAAACATCGAGGAGGAAGAAACTGAAGTTGTGGGACGTTTCGTCTGGAAATTCATGTTGGTAAGCTTCATTTTTGTTATTATTTCTTCTTACTAAGCCGTTTATTTTCAAAAGTCATTATTCCGTTGATCTCCTCCCAGAGACTGTGATATAGACATGCAGCCTAACTACCTTAGCAAAGGGTGGTTTTCAATATTGAGGAAGATGCAACGCGACTTGGTTCTCTCTCGAGCATCACCTGCTCTGTAACATTTTCAAAGTCAGGACTTTTCCTACCATAACCAGGAGAAATTTTATGCTTGTCGTTACGAATATTTATCACATTCATCACAAGGTATATACTCGATTATTTCTTCTAACTCATTTCAGAGATTATTTGGCTGGTCTGGTCGCTGTGGCAAGAACTGCGATGCATGCTGGCAGGCCTGGTTCTTGGCCGATCTAGCGGCGCAAGAAGGACAGAAAGACAACCATTGAAACATTAGTATATTTCTGTTAATTTCAAGATTCTGTAACAGTTACTACAAGTTCAAGGTATTTTGAATGCATTTTGATATTTTTGATAAGTATTCAAGATTCAGATAAAGCTGTGGTACTACTACGTTTGCGCGAACTCTCTCAGTCTAACCAAGGGTAGCCAGCCCACGGGGAGATGGGCCTTGCTAAAATGCCGTATCGAAATCTAGTATAAAAATCTACCAGTAGCAGAAAATATGAATTTAGTACATATATATACATTTTACAACTTTTATGAAGGCCGATAGCTTAAAAGAAAAATATATAAAAATACCTGCATGCCATGAAATTGGAGAGAACGGGCCGACCTTGTTGGCTTTTACCTGCCAGTAGTGATCGGTGCGAAAACGACTAAGAAAGATGTAGAAACCAGCATTTTTTACTTATTTAAAGTGGAATGTATGTCTGTACATACGAAAATGCGATTTTCTTTTTGATTTTCTCAGTATTTTCTCTGAAATTCCAGTTAGAAGGAGATACCTCAATAGCCGCCCGTACTGTGGAAGCGAATTTAACTTACTTAACCTCGTTTCCATGATCTCCTTTGTTCTAAGAGTGTCGCGCTGTCGGAACAATAGAGTTTCCCTTCTGCCTTTATTTTTATTCTGTGACTATGCATAGGCTGAGAGCCTGTCACAGATCTGCAAGGTAATTTCACTTTGGGCAGACAATTGCATTGACAGACCACTCATGAAACATCACCAAGCTAGGCGCTGGATAAATGAAGTAGTGCATCAACATTGGTTCAGACAATCCTTGTTGTATAATCTCAAAAAAATAACATTTTCTCTGTTATATATCTCAACTTTTGAAAAAATATGTTCTTTACAAAAGGAATATTTCTACTCTCCAAATAGATTGCCCTTGAATGATTCAGTGTCTGCATTCACAAGGTTACATAGTGGCTAATTCCATAATATATTGGTTCTCAGGGTGAAAACAGACAACCTAGTATGTAACAGTTTACAACCACATACCTTGTAGATTGGATCCAAGATGAACTGGCAGAATCCTCGGATGTATCCTGCTGCAGCTTCCTTCTTCCATTTCTTTTCAGCAGGGCTGAAGAAATTGTCACCCCAAAGCCTCTTCATCAGCTTGGCGGGTTCAATCTTGAATTTTGATGCATAGATCTCAGCAAACTGTTTCAAGGTGAAGGCCCATCCATGAAGACCTGAGCCAAAACCAACTGTTCCGATACTTGGGTCAACTGTGATTGTTCCCATTGGACCATCGTCATCACCATAGGTAGCCACAATGACATTAGTGCTCTCAACAATTCTCGAAAACGTCTGGTAGAGGTCCTCCATTTCCAGTTGAAGCTCAAGCAACGCGCGGTCCATCTTGTTCATAAAAAGTACAGGCTTGATACGTTCAGATATGGCCTGTCGCAATACTGTTTCTGTTTGGACACATACACCTAAGACAAAAGCAAAACTCCCTCTCTTCATTTAGAAATTAAAAATGCTTCACACCACAAGTATTAAATTTTATCCCTTCAGGTCATAAATGAGAACATTTCTACAAAATTTACAGGAAGATCTAAACAAATTAGACATCTGATGGCCAACTAAAACATAAACTATTGCATAGGGCCCAAACAATTTATCATGTTATCACAAGTTCTGAATTGGGATCCAACTTGGTTCCAACTGGGCCTATTACTCTTGTTCTTTCACATGAAAGTAAGTTGTGATAAACTGTGTCTATTGTTAAAACTAATGGGTCACTGTCATCAAAATCAACACAAAAATCTAAAAAAATATAGCGATTTCCATGAATTAAAACTCATGACTGGACACAAAATTCTATGATATCAACATTCAACTTTATGATAATCAATTCCAATATATAAATCAAAAGGAACCTTATCATGAATTATCCTTAAGATGATTTTTTCATGAATTATCCTGTCATGAAATTTGTACAAAGCCAAGTGCCCTTTAATAATTTACATTGGATGTGCAGTAAAGCCTGAAATCATTCATATCAATGCCAAATAGAAGGAGAATTCTTTAATCAATGTACTTGGGAACAAATCTTGCTGTGATTGAAGTTACAAGGAATGTGATGAAAGGCTGAAAATGCTCTACAAGAGACGTTTCAATGAACACAGCATCTGGGTATACTGTAGTTATTTGGCAAATTAACAAATTCTAAATACTACTAACTTTAGCCTGGGTATGAATAATTTAGGCTTAACTGTACATCCAATGTATATGAATTATTAAAAGGCAAGAAAATTGGGGTGGAAAATGTTTTTTGGTAACAATTACAGATGAACACATTCTGCTCAGCTGTATCAACTTGCTCAAAATATTCTATAGCATGCTCTCTGGCCTTGACAATAATCAACTGTACTGTCATGGAATCCTGAACATGCTAACAAGAAGAACCTATATCGGGAAAGTGTGGGGGCTTGCCAACCTCAATCACTGATAATTTCATACTTTGCAAACCTATTCCTCAATGTGTTGCCTAGGAAAGCAGCTAACTTGGAAATATGAAAGGTCTTTCCATTGCATAATTATGAGCCTTTTAGCAAAATTGTTTTTCAAAAGGTCTTTACAATAGACTTTCAACATGTTCATAGGCTTTCGACTTTAAAATCAGGACAGACATACTTTCCTCTCTACCAACAACTCACTGAAAGGTGTGTACTGGTCATTGGTACAAAAGAAAACTTTTGTATACCATATCCTAGAGTTTTATTCATTCAGTTGTCATCCTTTTTATGTTTACTGCATTTATCACACGCACAATGTCAACTCTGAGGAGCTTCGACCATTTCAAGTGTGCCATCATGAGCATGCAACATCTCACATCTAATGGCACTGTACTTTGCACAATTTATCAATGACACATCTGACACAAAATTACTCATTCTTCAAACAATGAGCTTTAGTTGTTTTTAGCATAGCAAAGTAAAGCAAATTTAAAATTTTTTACTTCTTCAATGCCAGACTATAACTTGGAATTTGGAACACCTTGTCGTATTGTATGCATATCTATCAGTGTAATATCTTATGACAATAAAAGAATCATGGAGTGTGATACATACCACTGACACAATCTACAACAACGAGAGCACCATCAGTGACACGGAGTGCAGCTGTTACTTCTGATGAGAAATCAACGTGCCCAGGTGAATCAATCAAGTTGATGAGAAAACCATTGCCTTCCTTTTCCTGAGTGATGAATGACATGTCACATTCTCTCAATTCATAATACATGGACACAGCAGTTGACTTGATGGTGATGCAACGTTCCTGCTCATCTTTTCTTGTATCAGTAAATCGCATTTCACCAGCTTTTGCTTGCGCAATGATACCAGCTTTGGTGACAAGAGAGTCAGTGAGGGTAGATTTGCCATGGTCGACATGGGCAATGACAGACATGTTCCTGATGTTATGTCTTTTGTCCATAATGCCACGGACCTGAAGTAAAATGACAAAGTCAGCCTTTTGTTATACCACAAGAAATGGACCTTAAGAAAATTTGTTACCCAAAGTAAGACAATCAACTGACATTTGCGAATCAAAGCGAATCTTAGACTGCGTTCACACGATGCCGGCACATTTTGAAAAAGGTGAAAAATTCATCGGATAGGCCTCCCGTTCACACGAAAACGGCACATTTTTTGCCGGCAGATTTTGAAAACGGTAGATTTTGAAAACGGAACTCTAACCGACACCTTTTGGAAACGGCATCATGTAAACACCTGAAAATTATGAAAACAGAACATGTTTAGACACTTTTGGAACCAGACTGATCGACTCTTAGGGTGCAGGTAAGTTTCTTTGGCATCAAAGTGTTGCAACGAGTTTTTGCTGTCAAGTTCCCACCGTTTTCAAATTGTTCCGGTATTGTGTGAACGCTAGCTCAAATTTTGCAGCTGTCACATTTTTCACCGTTTTCAAAATGTTCCGGCATCATGTGAACGCAGTCTTAATGGAATGAAAAGAAGGTTAGCTATAGTGACTGGGTCTTCATCAAAGTGTGTATTTCATGTTCTTGATGGATTCAACCAAAAATTGTATGCATTTGGAAGAAGGTCAGAAGGTAAGAAGGTCAACCAAAAATTGTATGCATTTGGAAGATTAAGACCATATTTAGGAGAACAAAAGTCAAAGTTACTTTTAAACTCCGTGGTAATGTCGAACTTTTCCTATTGCCCTCTGATCTGGTTATTTTGTAGCAAAGTTGCAAACAATGAAATCAATAGGACCCACAAATGCGCACTGAGAACTTTACATAGAGACTATGAATCCACGTTTGAGGAACTTTTAGATAGGGGTGATACAAAGACAACACATAAAAGGAATCTACAAAACCTCATGGTGGAGATCTACAAATCAATGAACCATCTCAATCCTGAGTACATGTGGGATTTTTTTGTCAAGAAAGATGTTCCCTACAACCTTCGGACTAAGGAACTATGCAAGCTCCCCTCGGTGAGTTCTCAACGCTACAGAATAAATTCCCTGTCCTTTAGAGGGAGTCTGTTGTGTAATACTCTTAGTGATGACCTAAAATTGACAACTTCTCTCGTGAAATTCAAACAAGAAATACGTTGCTGGGATGGCAACATCTGCAAGTGCTACATTTGCACTTAATTTAGGGTTTTATATATTCTGTTATACTGTATATTTTGTAGATAGTTGGTGTAAATTAGCTGTTGTTAGCTACTAACAAACCAACTGTAAATAAGTTTATGATTATGATTATGATTATTCAAATAATAAAGGGAAATCAGGCTGCCTTTGCACGGGGGAGCTAGAATACTTGGCCGGCCGAATATTAGGCCTCTTAGCTGTACCCAGCAAATATTTGGTTGGTATGGCTTTGTGTTTACACCCAGCCATCTTTTATGGCATGGGCATTGTATTACCATTAGCAATATGGCCCTATTTTCTCTGAGGACTATATTTCATTGGCCTCCTATTCAAAGCAATCCATCCTCAATTGTGGTACCATGCAAATTTTGTTCGCTTAGAGCGTTTACACGAGACCACTCACAAATTTGACCAGTTCAGTTTGCAAGAAGGCCATTTCCCTAAGTGACTGAGTGAAGGTTGGCTAAGCGTCCAAATATTTGGCCATTTAGGCAGGTCTCGTGTAAATGGGAAGGCTTAGTGTCCAAATGCTTAGCTACATTCGGCCAGCCTCATTTAAACGTAGCCTCAGTCTTTTAGCTATGTTTGGACTAGATAAAATGTTGGGATGGGATGGGCCCCAATTGTAAGATCAGCATTGTACTGCTGCAAATTAGTTTCATTTACTTAGGACTTATCAATTTATACTTTTGTAGCACAAATATACCTTTATCCAATTGTGAGTAAAGTTATAATCAAACTGATTATTATTATCAATATAAAATATATATCTTTCTGGTTACTTTACATGATTTTACAAAGATGGGTCTTGGCCAAAAAAATGGATCTAGCAAGATCAAGGAGACCATACTTTTGTGTATTTTACACTGATACCCCTTCTTTTGGAACAGCAAATGGTTTATCCACTGCAAGAACTCTAGAGTCAATGTAAATCAATCAAAATCCATGAAATAAATATAGGATCTATTTGATTTTTGGTTAACTACCATTAGTCATATGTTATAATGTCTCATTCAGTTCCTTCCCTGACCATGCCCCCCTGGGACATTCCTGGGTATCAGTATTAGCTTGAAATATATTCCCCGCCCCAAGGCATTTGACCACAAATTCTTTCCTAGTCCCAGGGTATATGAATGGCATTTGACAGCACTATGAGCTGCTGCTAGTGTCAGTGTCAAATTTAGCAAGGGAAAGAGCAATGTCTCGCTCAATTCAGTCCCAGGTAGATTGGGGGTCAACCAAAATTTCTTGCACAAAAGCCTAGGTGCGGGAAAAATTTTTGGTAAATGCCCAAGCCAGGCACTAAAAAGGTTCACATTCTCAGTAATTATACCGGGTGAGCCAGAAAAAAGTTCCCACTTTTGAAAATTCATAACACCAAGGCTACGTCACGGATTTGACTCATTCAAATTCTAGTTAAAAGCCGAAAGATCAAAGTAATTTTGTCATTTTTCTTGCTATCCTGCCAGCACTACAAATATAGGTAAATTCAACTTTATAAAAATTTCATGGTTGATTGATTACTGAAAAATGGCCCAAAACATCGATCAATGCATGAATGACCTCTCGCACAGAATAATGAAGGAAATGCAACTTCTCATGGGTGAGAGATATCCTCTAGGCATTAATT
Source organism: Aurelia sp. 3 sensu Dawson et al. (2005) (assembly GCA_964020215.1). Lineage (NCBI taxonomy): Eukaryota > Metazoa > Cnidaria > Scyphozoa > Semaeostomeae > Ulmaridae > Aurelia > Aurelia sp. 3 sensu Dawson et al. (2005). The sequence goes on from OZ026580.1 coordinate 3,747,956, forward strand.
TCCTTGGCATTGAAAATCTTTCGTATTTGTTTGAAAATCGGTGTCTTATAACTCTTGAGGGAGATGAAACGCCCATGGCTTATTGTTCGATTTGAATAGAATCCTTACGATTTGATGAATGTTTTAGGCCCTTTTTCCGTGATTTTGCAACCATGAAATTTCTATAAAGTTGAATTTACCAATACTTCTAGTGCTGGTAGGACAGTGAGAAAAATCAAAAAATACTTTGATCTTTCGGCTTTTAACTAGAATTTGAATGATTCAAATCCGTGCAATAGTCTTGATGTTATGAATTTTCAAAAGTGGGAACTTTTTTCTGGCTCACCCGGTATAAGCAGAGGGTCATTGTATGTATAGCAAACGGCCCTGGGGTTGGGGAAAAATTGGCGGCCAAATGCCTGGGTTCTGGTTTCAAGTGCAAATAAACATCTTATTTCCAATACCCTGGGGTGTTCTGGGGAATGGTCAGGGTAAAAACTTAATGGCACATGACAGTTTCTGAGAATATGCCACATTCTTAGTGCCAGGCACCTGCAAATTCTCTAAAAAAATAGCCTTGCCTCCCAAGGCATTTGTGCATGAAATTTGTGTATGTGACATCAAGCTCAAAGAGACATGCTGACTAAGTCAGTAAATTTTCAGCTTCATTTACAGAGAAATAAATTTAGCAGAAGTCAATTATCAAAGATAGAAACAAACTCAGAAATTCTCAACAGTAATCTATCCAAGGACACCAGACAAAGCACATTTTTAAGGGGGCAAAACTGCAAATCTGAGGGCAAAACAAGAGGAAAATAACATGTTTTGAAGGATACCAAATAAGGGGCTGGTGATAACTCAATGATGTCTGGAACAAAGACCCTTTTCCAATGACAATACAAATGAACATTGTTTCTTAACTGAAACAATAGCTTCAGAAAAAGCTTTTTCCACTTCTGTCAATGCTCTTTTCCTGAAACACTTGTGGCGTGAAAAATTATAATTCTACAATTTTCCTGAAGTGGAAAAGGAACTATGGAAGATTTGAGTCTTTGGTCAAAGACACTCCTTGGGCCAATTTGTGACTGGTAATTCTTACAAAAGTAATTCAAGGGGCCATCCTTTCAAAAGAAAGATAGGAATCAAATGTTTTAATCAAGTTTTGCTTGTGGCCCATGGTCAAAATCCTTCGAAGCCTCATTTTCATGGACCAATCAGATGGCGAATAAGCAAAGAAGACAGAAGAAACGTGTGAAGATTTTTCTAAATTTTTTCTACCTTCATAAAACACAACCAGGACAAACAACTGCTTGAAATTGCCCTAATTTTTTGAAAAAATCTACTTGCCAGATGTTTGGGTATCCAGATTTGGATGCCTGTTTACACATCTCATGGTTTCTCAGAGTTGTGGCCTTTCCGAAACAGATGAGGCACTAAATCTTTAACAATAGAAATTCTGGGCAAGAGACAATGGTAATAACAACAGTGATTGTTGTAAGAACCACCCCAGACACCAAATATCTACTTTTCCAATTGTTCTTGTCATTGTCCTTCCACCACAGTTTTCTTGGTTCAAGATTTAATGCCCCTTCGATTTTCTATGTGAACTGAAAAAATGAGCTTCTAAAGTTCATCAGTCATCACCGCGGCAAAATCTGCACCCAAATTTTAGTGTGCCACACCCTTTCTCAGGAGTGCAGTGATATTTCAAGAAAAAATCTTGGGTGTGCACTTGCCATACTCTGCAGTCTGGCCTTGGGATTTTAAAGATTTATATAGTTAAGACTTTTAAAAATTTCAAATTTTTTAAGGCCCTAAACTTACCCAATTTTACCCAAAGACACCATCAATCACAAAGTAAGAATACTGTACAACCTCTAACTTTTTAAATTGGGTAAAGGACCCCCCCCCCCCCAAACAAAAATGGGACAGACCATTCTGAAATTAAAAAACTTGTTGAATTCTGCAAGAACTCACTGATCACGAGATTGGTCAACTTTGGTGGTGATTGCAGAATTTCACCGCAAAAACACCGTACAACAACACTTAGGAATCATCATAGAAGTCACAAAAAAAACTGGTTATCTCGTTTGAATTTTCAAAGATGAATTGAATCATTAAACCTTTGTTTTCAAGCTGCTTTCACCCGCCGAGCTATTCTCGTTTTCCGGTGCGCCACAATCACAAGGATTGCGTCCGCTCCGAAGGAAAATAAGCCCATTTTTCCTGGCCTACTTTTTGCCCTTAACTCTGGGTCGCATATGTATGGTCTGAGTTCAAAAGCTTTGCGATTTCGAAGTACTAAATTTCTTTAGTTGTATAAAACATAAGATCATAGAGAGATTCAAGAATGTATCGTATAAAATAAGGCAGGAGAAATTATGAAAAAGTTTGTTATCTCATACCTGGTCGATTGTGAAGTTCACCTACAAACGAAGCAAAAGAAATCATTTAGAATAATTTCATACTCAACCGAATTATTTCACCGAAAAGAAACATATACGAAGAAGAAGGATCGATAAAGATTGCAGTTCGATGTATTTCTTACCATTTTGAATGGGCGTTTTGAGCTTGGCTGCTCTCAAACTTTATGGTAGTTTTCTGATCGCCTATTGCAGGCGAACTTTTGATAAAAGGACGATTGCATTCTTCCCTCGCCTGTTACGCAACGTGTATGCAAGAATATGCCACTGTGAAGGACTAAGCCTCAGGTGCAAAAGAGCCTCGTGGTGGAAGCTTGACTGTGGACTGTGGACTGGACTGTGGACTTGTGGACGTCATGTCCAGGTGTTAGGACACAGGGGGTTGCAGTTGACGGCTGACCCAGGGTTGGAGTTCCCGGGGGCGGGGGGGAGGTACTTGACTTACATTCATACAGGCCCACCACGAAATGCTCTTTTGCTCCGCTCGATAATTTTTCCCTCTATAGTCAACTCTGGAATACCCTTGAAAAATTGGTGAAAACCATGCTCCAGAACTTTGAAGTTGGACTTGCCGACAACCAGCTCCACCAAAATATCCATTGTTGACATCTTTTGACAACATGGTCTTTGCCTTCTTCGATACCAGGGAACCGGGGGCCAAAAAAGGGATGGTAAAGATTGAAATCGGTACGTGCACGTTGGTCAGAAAATGAGAATCTGAGGGGTCAGAAACATGAAATGATATTGGAAAAAAGGGAGCAAATTTGAGTTTTGCAATACAAAGTGTTCAGCTCTCTGCCATTACAAATAAGCAACTTGCCTTTCTGAAGAATAGCTTTCACACCTCAGGGTTTACTCATTCCGACGCACATGTGCTATGTAAAGGGAAGATTGCACAACGTGGATGCAAAAAGAAGAAGGGCTGACCGGATACTGCTGTGGAGGACTGATCCTGGAGTGTAAAAAACACGAGGTCATAGCCTATAGAATGAAGTGAAGGTGTTGGGGATAACAGCTGGGTGGAGCAGCGTGTCGGGTGGAACATGGGTGAAGTTATTTCACACTTGCAAGTCAGCCAACCATGATGCTTTGCTTTCTTCTTATTTTTATTTTTTTAAAGCTTGAATCTTTTGTTTTACGAGATTTGCTCTTGCCACTGGCGGCCTTAGCACAGGTCCAAAGCACTTATTGTTGAATTGCCAATTTCTAATTGCTCATGTTTACACCTACAGGTGCACATCTAAAGTGCCGTTTCCCCTGATTTTGAAGGTGCTTGGTACCTATATCATTAGATATTGATAGAACTTGCCTTGAACAATATAGGAATCAAATTTTTTTGCCGATTATTGCTGGTGGCCCTTGGCTGAAAACCTCTAAAGCATATCTTTTTGGTGGAACAATCAAACGGTGAATAAGCGAAGAAGACAAAAGAAACTCGTGAAGACTGAAGAAGTTTGCCGAGCTTTTTTACCTACCTATTTATATAAACGCAGCAGGACGGAAGTCTGCTTGAAATCTCACGGATTCTTAGAAGAAATCTGATCTCGAGACCAGGGCCGCCGAGAGGAGAGGCAGGAGGGGCAACTTTCCCTATTGCTGCACGGTCTCTAGAGGGCCTCATAATTGAAGATTTTTTAAATCTTTACCAAGGGTGTTAGGACACGGATGTTTTGCTTCATTATTTGTATACCTTGTTCTGATCCCTGTGTCTTGGTTTTGTTGTCTCGTTTTCTGTTCTGTTTCATCTTCAACTGAGCGTGGTAGGCCCAACAGCTCTCAAGTTGCTCGAATAGAGCTCCTTTGTATTTCTGTGTCTTAGTGCGCCTTCGCACAAGATAGGTTTTAAAACCTTTCTTTTCAAAACCGATCAAGCTCCTCCAGTCGGATTTTTGGCCAATAGACCTAATCGGCTATGGTTTGTTTTACCCATTTCAAGTCATGTAACCATACTCTTGGGAAGTTTCAGTATTATTCTACTTTTTGCATTCATGGCACGAAATAAGTTAGAGAAATCAAAAGGAGTTTTATCAAGAGATTGATCACTTAACCTTAGCCGATTTTGTCTATTTAAGCACCTTCTATGAAAGAACTATACTGTATAAATGTATAGGAGTCATTTCAGCCTGTTAAAAAATCACTTTTTTATTCATTCCAGTTTTAGGATCTGAAGTGATACGGGAGTCATCAATATAGAGCAAAGATGTCGAGAAAAAGAGTATTTAGTTTAATAAAGTTTATCAGTCATTCATACATAATGTCTAAACAAAATTTTTTCGGAGTATTGATAATGAACTTTGTCACAATTTGAAAGCAAACTCTGTTCAAAGCGAGACATTCCGCGAATTTTTAGAGGAACGTCTGAAAAAAGAGACAAAATACTAAATGGAGTCCCATTAACAGACACCTCTATAAAACATAGACATTTCTGAAGAACAGACAATTATTTTGCCCCAAAATACAGTGTGACAAAGATGACACCTCCATACAGCGGACACCTCTCTACAACGGGTGGTCCCACGGGTATCCGTTATATGGAGGTTCCATCGTCATCCAAGATTTAAATCAAGGCTTAAGGTAGACTGATTGCATGTTCGTAGTTATCGCTATTGATAGACTGATGGACGCTCAAACTACGACTTATGGACTTTGATACTAGACTACATTACATAAGTCCCTCTAACTTACGCTCGTTGTTGTGTATTGTAGCTCACTGAAACTTTCCAGAACTCTAACATTTAATCGTGCTTCAGCGAAATCAACGAAAGAGCGTCCATAAAACGCGCATATAAAACCGTCAGCTATATTTACATATGTACATCGAAAACCTCTGCACCTGCATTCGAATAGTTCAACGATATAACGAGTCTCAGTTCTATTACTAATGTTTTCTCCTTCTCTCTGTTTCTAACGATTCTAACGATTCTAACGATCTCAACTCGATTCGGTATCCGTCCACTCTCAATCTCTCGAAGTCTCAACTAATTAATGTGTGTCTCTCAAAAATCGTCACGTGACTTAATATCTACGTCATTTTCACAACACTCTCCGGCCACCCCAATGAGTGGCTCGGCCAATCAACGTTATAACTATTTAAGTCAAGCAAAGGAAAAAGAAGGTAAATGGTCACTTACAGTTTTCCTTGGATTAATCCCACCTCGTGATCTGGAACGAATGTGATTTCTGGTTCTACATCGTTCATCTCAGCATTGTAAACGTCTTCTTCTTCGTTCTCGTTTAATTCGACAGGATACAGTTTCCTCAATGGTCTCCTGAACAATGTGCTCTGTTGTCCTCCTTGATGAACTCTCACGACTGCACTTCTGATTTGTCCATCCTTTCCTTGTAATAATCGCTCGACTCTTCCCATTCTCCAACCTTGACGGGGTAACTTCTCTTCGAATATTGTAACGACGTCTCCAACGCTTACTTTCTCTCCACTCTTTGGTTTCTTTGTATTCTGATGTTCACGCAGCTCTGTCAAATACTCTCTTCTGAATCTCGATCGAAAATGGTTTAAAACTGTATGTAAATGCTTGGCTCTCCTTGCGACGTCAGCATGTTTCATATCTTTGAAACCTGGAAATTCCACTGGATTAGGTCTGTCCAGGATCCTGCGCCCGATCATAAGATGCGCAGGGGTCAGCGGTTCCCCGAGCTCTTCATTCCCATAAGTTAACGGACGCGAATTTAGTACTCCTTCAACTTCAGTCAATATCGTTACGAATTCCTCGTAAGTGAGTTTCGCGTTTCGAAGTGTCTTTTTCAAGCACCTCTTCACAGAACGAACTAAACGCTCAAAAAATCCTCCTGCTTCCGGAGAACGTTCTATGTTGAAGCGCCAGTCGATGTTAAATTTCCTCAAATAGTTTCTCAGACTCTTATCCTTGAAAGACTTGCCATTGTCGCTTATTACTAGGTTGGGCACACCCCTCCTAGACTGAAATCTACTCAACCCTCGTTTCAAAGACTCTGCACCTAAATCTGGCACCAACTCTAAATGTATTCCCCTGGTACTTGCACATGTAATCAACAAGATGTAAGCTTTGTATGTGTTTTGATCTGTTCCATAAATATTTTTTGACATAGACTGGACCTGCATAGTCTATTCCGATGTTCGAAAATGCGTGTTCATCGCTTAATCGAAACCCCGGTAAAGGGGGTGGTTTGGGAATCTCGTAACCCTTTCCCTCAAATCTCCGACATGTTGTGCATTTACTCAAATATTTTCGAACTGTTTGTCTCCCCTGCACAACCCAGTATTGTGTTCGTAGCTGCGAAAGTGTTTCTCTAACTCCATTATGTTTTACAATTTCGTGCGCATTGCTAATCAATAATCTCGTAAATTCGCTTTCTCTCGACAAAAGAATTGGATGTTTTGTCTCGAAGGGTAAAGGAGCATTTTCAAGTCTGCCCCCGCAACGCAAAATACCCTGTTCGTCTTCAAAAACCCCTAAATTATGCTTCAGATTCTCGAAATTCTTGTCCCTCTTTATGGACAACTGATCAGTTTTGATAAACAAATTTCTCGCTTCGTTTATTTCTTCAATTTCAAGATCGTCTGTTTTTCGTTCTCGATTAGCAATCTTCCTGCGAATGTTATTTACAAATCTCATCACGTATGCGGTAACTCTCAAAAGTTTGTCAATGTTGCTATATTTACACGGATCAATCAACTCTCTGGCATCAATTTGCGCGATAGCATCAACTCTCAAAATCTCAGTTTCTTCAATATCAACGTTTTCGCTATCAATGTCCGATAATTTCTCGCTGTCCGGTTTCTCAAATTTTTTATTGTTAGGCCAGTTTTTTGGATTTTCCTTCAGAAATTCTGGACCTTCCCACCAATTTTTCGAATTCTTCAAAACAGACCCTTTTACCCCCCTGGAAACTAAGTCTGCAGGGTTCTCTTTAGTGGGGCAATATCTCCATCTGATAGTGGGAACAAGTTTCCTAATCTCATTTACTCGGTTTTGTACGAACTGTTTTTGAATTTTCTCTGTTTTCAAAATCTGATGAATGGCGATTTCTGAATCTGACCAGGCAAATATGTTTTGAATCTTCACTGAACTCTCAATGGCTCTTTGTACGTTCGAAATGAGCCTCGCTAAAGTGTGTGCTGCCAAAAGTTCTAATCTAGGAATTGTTGTTGAATCAATTGGGGCTACTTTAGACTTTGCAGCCACCAAAGAAACTCGGCATTCCCCTGACTTCAAACGATAAACAATATAAACGCAGGCACCATAGGCTGTAACTGATGCGTCCGAAAACCCGTGCAGCTCGACTGACTCTGTAGAGTCTGCAGGGATGTTTTTGCTCAAATAAGATCTGTCTATCTGAATGCAGCCCCCTGATTTCAAATCTGATATTATTCTTCGAAACTCTGATTTATTTTCCTCGCTAACAGGGCTGTCCCAGTTGGTTTTCTCTTTACAAACTTTCTGAAAAAGAACTTTCAGTGCAATAACGGCAGGACTAAGCACACCTAACGGATCAAAAATCTTGGCTGTGGTACTTAAAATGGTGCGCTTTGTGATTTCCTCTGAATCAAAATCTTTCAAGATTTCTGCAAAATCGAAGCATAATTTGTCGGTATCTTTGTTCCAAGATAAGCCCAAAACTTTTTCCTTAGGGCCCGTTTCTTGCCCTTCATAAAGACTTGACGTTTGCCCGGTATGTGTAATTTTCACCTTTTTGTCATCGCAATTTGGACCTTGTTGTGTGTTCTCACCACAAACGCTTTTTTCTTCCTCGGTTTTGATCTTTGCAGCCAATTCATTCGAATTCGATTTCCATTTTCTCATATTGAAACCCGCTTCCCGAAAACATTGCTTCAAACTTTGAAACTGGGCAAAAGCCTCGTCTTCAGAATCAAAGCTAGACACATAATCATCACAATACAATGACTGAATAACATTCTCAACAAATTCACTGTTAGCCTCTTCATATTTACTAAGGTGGTGACGTATCGTTGCATTAAGTAAATACGGGCTGGATATGACCCCGAAACAGGCTCTGGTAAACCTGAAGACCTCGACTTTCGGTTCCAGACTCCCAACATCGTCCACCCACAGAAACCTCAAAAAATCTCGTTGCTCTGGGCTTATGCTCACGTTCAGAAAAGCTTTCTCTATGTCCGAAATCAAAACAACTTTCTTCAAACGAAACCTCAACAATATGTCCATTAGCATTGGCAATAAAGATGGCCCTGCTTCTAGACATTCATTCAAACTCGGTCCCTCTCTTTTGGCAGAGGCATCAAATACAATTCTAAGTTTAGTCGTGTCCCTTTCTTCTTTAATCACAGCTTTGTGACTCAAATAATGCACATTTCCTACTTCAGTTGGCGACCTTATATCAACCTTCTCAATAATGCCTGATTGTAATTGCTCTTTAATTACGTTATCATATTCTTTAGCTACCTTTGGGTTTTCTTTCAAACGCTTCACTAAAGAATTTAATCGAGTTTTTGCGATGGAAAAATTATCAGGCAAAACTGGGTGTTCCTCCTTAAACGGCATTTTCACTTCATATCTCCCATCTTCATACGTTTCCGTTTGTACGCCAATAGCTTCCAGACTTCTTACATTTGTTTCTAGTTTATCGAAGAGTTCTCTCAGTCCGTTGATATCCGTTATATTCTGAACAGGCTTAATTTCTTTAAATTTGTTCATATGTCCTGACACAATAACTTGGCGATCTCCAAATCTCTCCTCTAATTGTCTTACGGCTCTTTCGTAATTTTCATTCGTTGCTTGAAATCCGTCGATAGCTCTCGCAGCATTTCCATATAAGTACGATTTCAAGTAATTTAATTTCTGAACGTTTTCTAGATCCGTGTTGTTATCTATAGCTGAAGCAAATGCGTCCCAGAATGCTTTCCATTCCGTTGGGTTACCTCCAAATTTCTTTAATTGCAAAAATGGCAATTTTATGGTTGTTTGTTTATGCGTTTCTGGCAATTGGCGCGTCTCCGTTCTGATTTGCTTTGTTTTCGATTCTATCCGCGTTATCAGTATGCGATGTTGTACCGCAAAGTCGTTGCTTTCGATTATATCTTTTTCGATATCTTTCTCCTCTAAATATTCTAATATCTCAACGTCTAAATTCTTTAATTCTGTTAATTGTTCCTTTAATATTTGGCCATTCGATATAACTTCGTCTCTCAAGTTCGTCTCATATTGAGAAAGTAAGTCTTCCGATTTCGTTGCGATCTTGCGTATGCTCTCTCTCAGTCCATTTCTTATATTCAGCTTTCGTTTCAACGTAGTCGACATCTCGAAGTTCTCTTTAAATTCGTTCCCGGGTTAAAGGCACCATGTTGTGTATTGTAGCTCACTGAAACTTTCCAGAACTCTAACATTTAATCGTGCTTCAGCGAAATCAACGAAAGAGCGTCCATAAAACGCGCATATAAAACCGTCAGCTATATTTACATATGTACGTCGAAAACCTCTGCACCTGCATTCGAATAGTTCAACGATGTAACGAGTCTCAGTTCTATTACTAATGTTTTCTCCTTCTCTCTGTCTCTAACGATTCTAACGATTCTAACGATCTCAACTCGATTCGGTATCCGTCCACTCTCAATCTCTCGAAGTCTCAACTAATTAATGTGTGTCTCTCAAAGATCGTCACGTGACTTAATAACTACGTCATTTTCACAACACTCGTTGTTGTTGTTGTTATCGCTTCAGTTGAGGGACTTATCAACCTCGAACCCAGGGTAACAATGGGCGGCCAGTTGTTACCCTGGTGCCTCCCTGCCTCTTTCTTCATTTTCATTGGCTGATGCTAAATGACTGCCTTTTTGCATAAATTAACTTCGGCCATAAAGCAGACTTATTACATTTGCCTTTACCTCATTCTACTATGACGTCAGGACTTGTTACCCGTAGCAACGTATAAGGAGTTGGAGATAACGCAATTGTAATAAGTCTACATGCAAAGTTTGTTTTCCTGCTGCAGTGAATGGCCTAGCGATACAAAAATAAAGAAAATGCTCCCCTTTGTAGACAAGAAATTTAAACTGACAGTTTGCAAATTGGAAGAGTTTAAATTATCTCTTTTATCATGAACATCCGATGCCAAGATGTATTCTCTGAATCTGCGCTTTGTACAGTAGGTACACACATATCTTTGTTTCAGATACACAGAGCAAGGATTTTAGAAACTCAGCTCTCAGCTCTTGATGAGCATCTTACAGTATCTGCTAAGATACATATGCAGTTGTATCATGTAAACCCCTTTACTCTCCTGCTTTCATCTAATATAAGAGTGCAACGTTAACGTATGTCAACCTGACCCACAGTTAGGTGACTCTCAAGAAATTTCGATCGTGAATGACAGAAACTCATGGGAAACTCGCAGGTAATGCTCCCCTCAGACCTCCTTTCAAAGAAGATATTTGTGTTTCTGGGTTCAACAAAGTTTGGCTCACTGGGTGAACCAAAGAAGTCGCCTCTTAAAATAATTTCGCAATGCAAAGTGCTACATGTATTGGAATGAATTCAATTTTCAATCTTTCTTGAATTTTACTGAGCACTAAAAATACAGATAAGAACAAGATCTTCCAAAGCCAAGACCTTCAGAGAAATTACTGGACCTAGCAATCATTTTACCTAACGGAATGGCAAGATTGAAAGCTTTTCCAAAATCCTTGTAGGTCCAGAAATTGAGGTTGTTTTCGTTGGCCACCGTGAAGTCAGGTTACATGCGACTCACCATCTTTTCTCATTGAACGAATGGAATTTCCGTGCATTCAAACCCCCACATGGAAACTAACCTCTGCTCTGACACTGGCAATGACATCAACAGCCATCGAATTGCGAACAAAATCCTTGGACTATGTCAAGTTCAAATCAAATTTTCTTGAGTAGTCTTCACATTCCTGCTTCCTTGCAATATATAGGCTAACTTGTGAAACATTCCAGTGGTTGATTTTGAAGAGCAAATAAGAATCCGAGCGAAAACTCACATTCTGCAGCCTCAAAATGCGTCGCAAGGCGAGTAGATAAATGCTTGAGTATTTCTCACCGACGTTCAAATCTTTATAATCATTATTTAAATTTGTTCAGGTCAATGAATGAAATTGATTTCATGTGAGACGTGTCACGGAAAGAGACCATTCTAGTGCCAGACACCGAGCGATGTCTCAAATGTTTGAAATTTGATTCAAATTCGACAAATCCGAGAATAACTGAGAATTTCCTGCCAGTTTTCAAGATCATTTTAGCTGTGTGTATGCCTTTAAAGTTTTTCAACAGAAACAAAGAGAACATGAATAAATGTACGACCAGGTGGCCAAACTTGTTTGTTATGGCTTCTTCAACAAGTGTCGCGACAAAAATGATACAAAGACAAAGTATCCACAGATTTTAAAGTCAAAAACAGAAACTTCTGTAGAATTTGCCAAACAGAAACCTAATAGCCAGAACTGACATGCCAAGCTGGATGCTGTAATACTTACTAATTTTGCATCAGAACGCTTAATAGCAACATTGACAAGATGTAAGAAAATCGTATCCAAGGATAATTAAAAACATTGCAAGAGAAGTCATCGATGAGAGACAACGAAGTCAACTGTCTTGACTTGTGTAAAATTACGGCACAAAGCAAACTCACCGGATGGTAGCGATGTCTTTGTTTTCCCTCTTCAGTTCAGTAAATACTTTCTACTTGTAGTTCACTCCTATCAAATTTTAGACTTTGCTACAGTGCAAGAAACTAATATTTTCTTGCATCACGCCATCAATTTGCAAAGCGCGGGAAACAGCCACGTTCACGGCGCGACCAATCAGATCGCTACTTTCTTAATATGGTCAACCCACATGCCTATTTGTAGCGTTTGACTGGCTCATTAGTTCAAAGTTCGACTTCTCGAAGCGAAGCAACGTTCGAAGTGACGTTCGAAGATACGTTCGAATTTTCTTTCGACGTTCGTAGGATGGAAGATGTTCTAAGTTTCTTCTGATTTTTCGTAAGATTTTAGTCCCTGTTTAGAATCTGTTTGGTCGTGAGTCCTTTGTATGAGTGAAATTAAAACATCAGATTATAAATGTTGAACGAACACAAGGAATCACGTCGTCAGTCTACTTTGATACTAAATTTGGGATGACGTTTTCCCCGATCGATTTCATAACTAGATTTGGAAACCATAGCAACACTGTACGAGCACCAGGCAATGGTGGATGGGCCTGAGTTGCCGGCTCGAACCTCCAATGTTAAATCAGCTTAGAATTCAAGTTTACAGTGATATTAGCCATGAACAAAAGCCACAAGTATCCATACGAATGTTTCCTCAATCCAAGAATCAACAAACCTTTCATTGTGAATCAGGAGTTCCTCAGTTTTAAGGCCAATTAGCTTCCATGAACTTCACCGCAGCTTTGAGAATTTCCAACTGTCGAGGGTCACTTGCCTCGCTTCCGAGACTACACTGCAGCCTCGTTCCAAAGGGCACACGTAAACGTGTGTGCCGTAGAATTTGTGTCCTCCGTTGAAGAAGTGTCTTTTCCCGAACAGTACATATATTACGTTATGGTCCAATCAACGGGCGGCCTTTATATCGAGGCTCCTAATTATGCAGGCTTCATTGATCATGATTAGAAATCGCGAATTCTATTGATCTTGGCGATTGGCCAAGTGATTAAAGCGATAATCCATTGATTTCTGTTGTTCTGCAACGTCACAGAACTGCAGTCATTGAATAAATACACGGATATTTTTATAAGAAACCAAGAATTTGGGCAAAACTGAAAGTTTAGAATTATCAGATAACAAATAACTATATCTGCATCAAATAATTCCGAAGTATGACAGACACTAGAAAGGCTTTATGAAGATTGTTTTGAAATGTTCACATCGGTGCAGTTTCGTTAGGGTTAGGGTTAGGGTTAGGGTTAGGGTTAGGGTTAGGGTTAGGGTTAGGGTTAGGGTTAGGTTTCGGGTTAGGGTTAGAGTTAGGGTTAGAGTTAGGGTTAGGGTTATGGAACCTTGAAGAAACTCGTAAGCAACTCCGAGTGCTAAAAAATCCTCAAAATCTGAGGATTTTAAGAAACATCCAGTACTGGCCAAAATTCGTAACTTCGAATAAAATATAGCAGTAGATCTTTTTCGCTGGACCGAGGGAAGCTCTAAATAAAAAACTTATTTTGAAAAATTTTAGCGCAGAGTATGAAATGATAAGAGACTGCTTGTGAAAAATGAAATGACTTATTTTTGTATCAATTCTACAACCATAACTGATTTGGTTATTTTTATAAAGATTCTTATCATAAAATGATACCGTTCCTTATCAAGTGTGGAAATCGATACTTTTCGATAAATCTCCGATAATCGATCGCGTTTTTTTGCACTATAGTCATAAGAATGATAGCTACTCTTATGGGATGTCTTCTCATGATTCAGTTACGAGATGTTTTTTTATTTGAGTATAAGCACTCTGTTTATATCTCGAACCACCTTCTCTCAGTATATTGTGCTTGTTGCTTTTGAGTTTTTCTTTTAAATTTTGAGAAGACTATACCTCAAAACTTACGGGCCATTCAAAATATACGCCCGAAAATTGTGAGAAAAATGCTAAATCTTGACCACATGTATGAAATTTGATCGAATTCGATACCCTACAGAGTTATTTTCAAAAATGGCATCCCAAAATTCATGTCCATTGGTGATCTTTCCAAAACTGACTAAAATTCATTTTCTACCCAAAAAAGGCATCGCAAAAATGGCACATCCCATACCTGTATATATGGTAGTTGCAGCCCCCCCCCCAGAGCAACAAAACTCCTCGTTCTTGACGGTAAGTGGTTTCTTCATTACTGCCTTGATCCTACGTACGAAATTTCCGACTATTACGGAAACTTTTTGAGTCTTGTCAAATTCGGGGGCCAGCTGCTCCCCAAAACACCTATAATTTCCGCCGGCGTCCACTGCAGATTCCCTGAACTAGACTTGACTCACATTGCAAAAGGGTCTAATGGGAATATCCAATATTGCACACTTCAGGCAAAAATTCTTCACACATTCTAACCCCTCTCCTTAAACGGATTTCTATAAGGTTGGTTATCATTTGAAAACTCTTGTGCCAACGATTTATATTATCGGGATGAAATTAAAAAAATTGTCATAAATCGAAGGTGAAAATTTGAAAGATCGAGATTTTCATCTTTCTAACAATACTACCTTCAATGTTTTGAGCCCTCTATTTTATTAACATTATATATTCTTTGACATCTTTTGTGCAAAGGTTTCATACTACAGGGTCGAAATTTAGAACTTATGAAATTTGCGGGGTCAAAAAAGAAAATGTTGAATTTTACACATTTGGAACCTAAAGTCTTCATAACTTCTAACCCCGCTAATTAAACGGATTTCCTCAGGGTTGTATATCATTCAAAAGCCCTTGCAACGAGGATTCATAATATTGGGTCGAAATTAAGAAAATATGAAATTTGCGGGGTGAAAAAATGGAACTATTCAATTTTTGAACATTTGGGACAAAAATTCTTCAATCATTTTAACCCCTCTCCCTAAACGGATTTCTTTAAGATTATACATCATTCAAAAGCTCTTGTAACGAGGATTCATAATATTGGGTCGAAATTAAGAAAACATCAAATTTGCGGGGTCAAAAATGGAAGTATTCAGTTTTTGAACATTTGGGACAAAAGTTCTTCAATCATTTTAACCCCTCTCCCTGAACGGATTTCTTTAAGATTATACATCATTCAAAAGCTCTTGTAACAAGGATTCATACTATTAAGTCGAAATTAAGAAATTATCAAATTTGCGGGGTCAAAAATGGAACTATTCAGTTTTTGAACATTTGGGACAAAAGTTCTTCAATCATTCTAACCCCTCTCCCTAAACGGATTTCTTTAAGGTTATATACCATTCAAAAGCTCTTGTAACAAGGATTCATACTATTGATTCGAAATTAAGAAATTATCACATTTGCGGGGTCAAAAATGGAGCTATTCAGTTTTTGAACATTTGGGACAAAAATTCTTCAATCATTTTAACCCCTCTCCCTAAACGGATTTCTTTAAGATTATACATCATTCAAAAGCTCTTGTAACGAGAATTCATACTATTAAGTCGAAATTAAGAAATTATCAAATTTGCGGGGTCAAAAATGGAAGTATTCAGTTTTTGAACATTTGGGACAAAAGTTCTTCAATCATTTTAACCCCTCTCCCTGAACGGATTTCTTTAAGATTATACATCATTCAAAAGCTCTTGTAACGAGGATTCATACTATTAAGTCGAAATTAAGAAATTATCAAATTTGCGGGGTCAAAAATGGAAGTATTCAGTTTTTGAACATTTGGGACAAAAGTTCTTCAATCATTTTAACCCCTCTCCCTGAACGGATTTCTTTAAGATTATACATCATTCAAAAGCTCTTGTAACGAGAATTCATACTATTAAGTCGAAATTAAGAAATTATCAAATTTGCGGGGTCAAAAATGGAAGTATTCAGTTTTTGAACATTTGGGACAAAAGTTCTTCAATCATTTTAACCCCTCTCCCTGAACGGATTTCTTTAAGATTATACATCATTCAAAAGCTCTTGTAACAAGGATTCATACTATTAAGTCGAAATTAAGAAATTATCAAATTTGCGGGGTCAAAAATGGAACTATTCAGTTTTTGAACATTTGGGACAAAAGTTCTTCAATCATTCTAACCCCTCTCCCTAAACGGATTTCTTTAAGGTTATATACCATTCAAAAGCTCTTGTAACAAGGATTCATACTATTGATTCGAAATTAAGAAATTATCAAATTTGCGGGGTCAAAAATGGAAGTATTCAGTTTTTGAACATTTGGGACAAAAGTTCTTCAATCATTTTAACCCCTCTCCCTGAACGGATTTCTTTAAGATTATACATCATTTAAAAGCTCTTGTAACGAGGATTCATACTATTAAGTCGAAATTAAGAAATTATCAAATTTGCGGGGTCAAAAATGGAAGTATTCAGTTTTTGAACATTTGGGACAAAAGTTCTTCAATCATTTTAACCCCTCTCCCTGAACGGATTTCTTTAAGATTATACATCATTCAAAAGCTCTTGTAACGAGGATTCATACTATTAAGTCGAAATTAAGAAATTATCAAATTTGCGGGGTCAAAAATGGAACTATTCAGTTTTTGAACATTTGGGACAAAAGTTCTTCAATCATTCTAACCCCTCTCCCTAAACGGATTTCTTTAAGGTTATACATCATTTAAGAGCTCTTGTAACGAGGATTCATACTATTAAGTCGAAATTAAGAAATTATCAAATTTGCGGGGTCAAAAATGGAACTATTCAGTTTTTGAACATCTGGGACAAGAGTTTTTCAATCATTCTAACCCCTCTCCCTAAACGGATTTCTTTAAGGTTATATATCATTCAAAAGCTCTTGTAACAAGGATTCATACTATTAAGTCGAGATTAAGATTTATGAAATTTGCTGGGTCAAAAATGGAACTATTTCATTTTTGTGTAATCTCCTGAAAGCGATCAATTGCTAATTCTAAAATCTTGTAATTTCAATTCACCCTTCAAAAATATCTTTGTTTGATACTGTATTACCCCGCCACTTAGAAACTGACTTATAAGAAACTGCAGCCTGCCAGATGGCCCAACATCTACCCTGATATAAGAAACCAATCAGCCTGAAATTTTCAATTTGGTTTCTTAATAATAATTTTGATTGAAAAAATGGTATTTTTCAAGCACTTCATAATACAAAACTTATTATACGTCTAACAAAACAAAGCAATCTGACAATCTTCTTTTCAAATTAAAACAATATCACATGGCTAGTAACTAATGTAGTTAACCCTATAGTGGTTGGGCTATTTGATAGTACTATTTTGGTCGGGGGGGGGCAAAAAAGCCCCCCCTACCTAACTCTTGACTGGTAATAGGTAGAGCGACCAAATTTGGTGTGCTAAAAGCCTTAGGCATGTACTTTCAGTGAATATAAGAATTAACCAAAAAATAGCCACCATTTTTGCTTACGTCAGCATTTTCCTTTGTGTGGTCAAGAAAAGTGGCAAAATGGGCCAAAATCAGGAAAATCGAGATAAAATTAAATTTGGAGCATATTTTCCATCCAAACATGATATTTGTGATAGAATGCATTAAATAACACAACATTACAAAAGAAATTTGCAAAATATTCCACTTCTGCTCCTTTTTTCGCGATAATTGAGATTTGAGAATTTGCGATTTTTCCTGGGTCAGCCCCCTCATTTTTCAAAATATTTCAATGAAACTTTTTGAGAAGTTGCATGATAAGTAATTTCAAAAAGTCAAGAAGTTTCATGGCTATGAAATTCTTCCTCGCAGAGTTATTCAAAAAAATCTACTAGGGGGGGGGGGCAAATTTGCCCCCCCCCCAACCAAATAATATTTTCTGCTGTTTTTATTTTACATAGGAGGGCATTGTCAATTTAAGGTTACAGTAACTGAATTTGAATAGTCATTGTCCAACATTTGGTTTAATGTAAGCCACATAAAAAGAAATTTCATGGTTTCTTTTGATGCATATTTGGTAAGTTTCTTGCTGTAATTATAAGAAATTATTCAGCCTGTTTTATCTTGTTTTCTCCATTTATAAGAAACCAAGCAGCCTGGTTTAAAAAAATGAGTTTCTATTTGGCGGGGTAATACTGTACCTTGGTTTCATATAGCAAAAGGTATGTAGCCTTTTAAAAGCAATTCATTGCTATTTATGACAGTTTGGTGCCAAAGAAAAGATAGGAACACTTTTATGGTTCATTGTTCATTTCACCCTGCGAAAACCTTTGTTTGATACCTTGGCACGGCAAGAAAAGACTTCGTTTCGACACAATTTTTTCATGGGAAACTATGGGGACAGGTGCCGATTCCAAAGGCTTCGCCACTCAGAAACGTAGTGAAAATCCGAGATTTCCAATTTCGGAAACAAAAGGAAAAGGGACATTTCAATTTCCCCCAATTTCCAGAACGAGAAATTCGACAATTCCGGTCTTGCAAAACGTGTAGCGTAGAAGCGAAATTGTAGAGAAACGCAAGGTGTGCAAAGGGAAATCGATGCGAAATTCGAAGTGGAAGTTTTTCGACATAGGTACACTGGTAGTGTAGTCGTTGGAAACTTCGGTGAAATACGAGGTTCTTTTTAGGAAATTTGTGTAGAAAATAACAAAATTTCCATGGAAATTTAACGCTGTTAAAGCCAAACTGATAGATGATAGATTTGGACAAATTCCTTGTTTTGGTAGTTGCGACTGCCGTGTACAGTTGCCGCATAGACTCGCAATGGACTCAGTAAATCAGCAACGATGATAGTTCGGAAAGAAACGCATTGTAAAAAAGGCAATTATTCTTGGAAAATATATGGAATATTAATTTCCGTAAGTTGATTACTCAATGATCAATGCAGATAAATGCTTACATAAATTTTTATTGAAAGAGTTCTTGTGACTGTAATTTACAATACCGAAAATACAGCAAATGCTAGCAGTGATGGATACGATTAAGCTGATGGCGTCGACGAACTGCTTAACAAGATGGATTGCGCTCGAATTGGAAATTGTTAACGAATCTATAGGTTCTCGATTACTGAACGCAATGTATCTCGGTAAAAAGTTCCTCGCCGTCATCTTCAACGTAGCCGTGTATTCCTCTTTAAGTCGATTGTAAGAACATTCGTGCATGCATCCATTTCTCGGTCTATGTAAGGTCACACCCCACATTCTATTTTCAAATACACGTTTTATATGTAAGAAACTGGTTTATAAGAAACCAGTACTAAGATGGCGGAAACTTGAAGAAACTCTAGTACTGTGTCTGAGGAATGTTAAGAAACTTTTCAAAGTTAAAGTTGGATATTGCAAATAGATCGTTGAATCTTCATTCTTTTGCAATATCAACTAACCATTTGTGTTTTCATCATGGCAGAACACTGTTTATTCCTATATGATGCTTTAAATGTCAAGAAACTTTCTTTTCATGGGTGATTCAGCGGCAGTTCTTTCCCACCTTCCTATTTGCCTTGAATCAGTCTCATTTCTGCCGTCTATCTCCTTCATCAGGTTGACTTCTCAGCTCCGCTAAAGCTGCTGTACGCCCAACGCTTTTGAGATGCGAATCCCCAAGATCCTTCTCCTCACGATTCTCCTCAATTGACATGTATTCTCAGTCACCTTGAGCCACATTGCCAATTCCTTTTATTTCATACTTCATACAACTCCTGAAAAATAATTTTAACAAATAGATCTTGCATGCATTGCCAAGAAATGAAAAAACTGAATATCTTCGTAAGAGACCACTGAGAATATGGCCATCAGGGATTCATCAGTCTCAAATCCCCGCAGAATCCTACTGAGGAGACGTGATACAATTTAAGGTTGAAAGTGGTGCATAATCATAACCTCGGGTGCCTAACAATATTCCTCCTTCACTAAACGAATAAAATAATGAAAATAATATCAATCACCAATGCTAATGCATGAGAAAACTTTGTTATTTTCATTAATAAAATCATCATTGTGAGTGCCTGGCAGCGAGGATACTTTTATGATAGGATGGTTCTTCTTCTGTCCATTCAACTCAACAACGAAACAGAGATAGTTTTCCATAAACCACAGCATCAATTATTTCTACATGTTTTCCACTGGAAGGGATGAAAATTGATCTTGCACGCCTCCTGCCAATGATCTTAGATAACAGCAAAACAATAGCTATGAATTAAGCTCCTAAAATTTCTTACGCATCAAAAACCTACAAATAAGAAACTAATTTTGATCCAGCCCTGGTCGTAAGCTTCTGAAATCTTAGGTGCATTGGCTACCACACGATTTCTAGGAGATTCCTATATCTATGAAGTGGTAAATGTACTAGGATCAATTAATTTTTGCAAAAACGGTGTCTCAAACTGTCTGACGATACCGTACAGTGCTGCAAGAGCCGCGTATCAGAAAGAAAAGTATATTTTCATTCAGAGGGAAATGAATTTAAAGTGTAATGCGATTTTTATTTATGATTTGCTTCTTTCTTGTAAATCTTGCTGTTTTCGAATTCATTTAATTAACCTAAAATAACTACATTTATTTTTATATACTTGTGAGAGTCTTTTATGATAGGTGCCAGTCAGTTTCGAAGTATTCAGTTCCAAAAGGGATCCTTCAACACGAAAGTATGCTAGCGTAAAAGAATTGGATTTACGCTAAGAAACTGAAGCTGCAAATAATGAAATTTCTGTTTTTTATTACGTTCCTCGTTAGATAGTTACAACACACCTCTTTTTGAAAAGAATATGAAATCGCCAGGACTGGTCCAGATCCATAGTTTCTTTCTAAGAGAATGCATTCCGTATCGACGATTCTATCCTCGTATCGTAAAATGACACTTTAAGGATTTTTACGGATTTTTGATCGATTTCTCTTGAAAACAAAAGGATTTTTGCAAAAGGTGTACGAGATTTTTGGGAGTGAAGTGTTCCTCGGAAATTTTGGACAGAGAGAGTAAGACAAAAGCTCAAATGGTATTGTTGAGAGAATTGTATGTTTGCATTAAAATTACTGGAGATCATCCACAAGGAGTATACCCCAAGGCTCTTGCCTTTGTCCTCTCCTTTTCATCATTTACCTTAACGATTTTGAAAAGTGCCTAGAATGCTCGCAAGCTAGTCTCTACGCTGACGACACGCAAATCATGACAAATTAAGTCCTAACCCGGATAAACAAATTAAGTCGTAACCCGACCAAAACAGAATACATGACAATAGGTCACCCCCATAGAATAAAGCAACTAGAAATCTCGGATGCACTGTTGTTAAATGGCACTGAAATCAAACGGGTACCAAAATCCAAATCTCTCGGAATCATCATAGATGAAGGTCTCACATGGGACGAACAGTTCAAAGCTGTTAGGTCCAAAGTTTGTGGTGGCTTGACTGCCTTAAAAAAGTTAAAAAATATCATACTGCAATCGCAGTTGTGTAGTGTTTTCCACGCGATCGTGGAAAGTCATCTTCGCTATGCAAATTTTATTTGGGGGTGTCTATCAGAAACAAAATTAGATACCCTCCAACGTCTGCATGACAGGGCTCATTCAATAATAGAAAACACACGCATAAAGGACGAATGGTCAACTAATTGGCTAAGTGTTGAAAATCTGATTCGATTTGATCGTTCTGTGATGGCATATAAGATTCTGAACAAGCTGAGCCCGGAAAGCCTTTGGGACAAGTACCAATATAGATCCGCGTATTCAAGTTATGAAACAAGGAATTGTAAGGATCTGCAGATCCCAAGGCTTACAACTGAACAAGCCAAAAAAGGATTTTACTACTCAGTCTTAAAGGCTTGGAACAATATCCCAGCGAATATTAGAGAAATCCAAACACTCGGACACTTCAAAAACAAACTAAAAGTGCACCTGACGAGCTGAGAATGCTAAGAAAATTACACTAAAACACGACCCTCTGGAAGAACAGCCAATTTTTATTTAGGTATTACTCCCATTTATTTTTGTTTTAAAATAGAAACATTGTACTAGGTTTATAAGCTGAAGAGGTATCATGTAAAAATAATAATAATGATGAATGAATGATGAGTCCTCCAAGAAACTGCTAAGAAACTTCAAGAACTGAAAATCTGATAATGTTAAGAACTTTCTGTAGGCTGGGTCTACTGCTTTAGCTTCACAGGGCACAGAAGGTATGTCACAAGTCATATCTAAAATTTAGTGTCCAGATCTTACCAAGCAATAAGTTTTTCGGCAGACTTGCTTGACAGATATGATGTCTTGATGGTCTAGGAATGCAACAACCATGAAAAATATCAAATTTGGCTTCTCCAAAAAGCAAACCATTTCAAACCACTGTTTTACCTGAAAGTAGAAAAAATATGAAAGACTTGTTGTAGCTGCATTAAACTACCCTTATCACATAAAAGTTTCTCATGCCACTTGTTACCCTCTGACCAGCAGATTTGAATAGAGCAGATCTTACCAGTTTTGACAGAGCAGAAGATAAAATGATACATAAATTGGAAACTTGATAATGAGAAATATAAATGATGAAAATACTAGCAAAACAAGAGAGGGTAATGCCAACCCCTCCCCCAAGATCCCACAACCAATGGTCACTGTGTTGTGAATCATTATTTTATAACTGGTGGCCAGTGTCAGTGTATTGTTTATTAAGAAATTATAACAAGTACATAGTTATTTAGATATCAGTAAAATCAAGATGCAAGTCGTCAGCGGATGTCCTGTCACTACAGGGTCCCTGAGGTGCCCCCAGGAGTTCAAACAGGGTCTATGTATCCAGCGCATATCTCGGCCCTCCAGAGTTACCAAAAGGCCCTTCACAGTTCGGGGCATTTAAATCAGAATGCTTTTTGTGGTGCATTTCCTGTTAACATGGACAGACAACCTAACCATCCCAATACAGAAGTTCATAAGTGCCAGACAATCTTTATTTTTTTGGTGCATTTTAATCTTTGTTTTCTTGAGAACAAGTTTTATTTTTTGAGGACAATTCATATTTTTAAGGACAAGTTAGAATTTTTTAGGACAAGTTAGGAACTTTGAGGACAATCTAGAAATTTTGAGGACAAGTTGGAAATTTTGGGGACAAGCTAGGAATTTGGAGGACAAGCAAGAAATTTTGAGGACAAGTTAGAAATTTTGAGGATATAAGTAAGAAATTTTGAGGACAAGTTACATATTTTGAGGACAAGTTAGAAATTTTGGGGACAAGTTAGGAATATTGAGGACAAGTTACAGTAGAAATCTTGAGGACAAGTTGGAAAATGAGCCTGCTAAGGTGAGATATGGTACACCATGAGGCTAAAATTGATTTCCTCCTGCCCCAACTGCCGAGTTTTGCTCAAGCACTTAATCATGAGATATTCTTTTCGAGCCTGATTTGCTTTTGGAAAGGATCAATGGTGGTATCCTTTGCAACTGCCATGTTGTGTCATGGATGTGGCTAATTTTTGCTCAAAAGACAAGCAATTTTGCAGTGGCTATGGCACAAAGATCCCCCTAGTGGTAGTGGTTAGGCAATATCCAGCGTCTTCATAAGACCCAGCATCAACGACAGTAGTGCCAACAGGCCTATGATCCCCATCTGTGTCATGGGAAGTGCCTTATTGGCAGCACTGTCGATGGCGCAAGCACCAAAACCTTTATACGCTTTGAACAATTTGACAGAAAGACAAAAAGTGGCTACCAAAACAATCATGTGGGTAAAATGAAAGAAAAGCTCCTTCACTTTCCTTCCTTGCCTGCTGAAAAACAGAAAATATTGTTCAAAACTATGCAGAAGTGACTTCATTAGACAAAGCATCACTAACAGTAGTGCCAACAGGCCTACGAATGGCATTAGTGTAATGGGAAATGCCTCATCGGCAGCATTGCCAATGGCACAAACAAAGAGGCCTTAAGTTTTGAACAAGTTTTTCTGGTTTTCAGCAGGCAAGGAAGGAAGCGAAGGAGCTTTTCTTTTCATTTTACCCAGTATGATTGTTTTGGAAGTCACTTTTTGTCTTCCTGTCAAATTGTTCAAAGCGTATAAAGGTTTTGATGCTTGCGCCATTGACAGGGCTGCCAATAAGGCACTTCCCATGACACAGATGGGGATCATAGACCTGTTGGCACTACTGGTGTTGATGCTCGGTCTGATGAAGACGCTGGATATTGCCTGACCACTACCACTAGGGGGATCTTCGTGCCATAGCCACTGCAAAATTGCACGTCTTTTGAGCAAAAATTAGCCACATCCATGACACAACAAGGCAGTTGCAAAGGATACCACCATTGATCTTTTCCAAAAGCAAATCAGGCTCGAAAAGAATACTCATGATTACTCATGATTATTCATGAGAATACTCATGATTAAGTGCTTGTGCAAAATCGGCAGTTCGGGCAGGAAAAAATTAATTCTAGCCTCATTATGTACCATATCTCGGCTTATCTCACCTTAGCAGCCTCATTTTCAAACTTGTCCTCAAAATTTCTAACTTGTCCTCAAAATTTCTTACTTGTCCCAGAAATTTCTAACTTGTCCCTGAAATTTCTAGCTTGTCCCCAAAAAGTCCAATTTGCCCTCAAAAATTATAACTTTTCCTCAAAATTTCTAACTTGTCCCAGAAATTTCTTACTTGTCCTCAAAATTCCTAACTTGTCATCCTCCAAATTTCTTACAGTACTTGTCCTCAAAAATTCTAACTTGCCCTCAAAATTTCTTACTTGTCCTCAAAATTTCTTAATTGTCCTCAAAATTTCTTAATTGTCCTCAAAATTCCTAACTTGTCCCCAAAGTTTCTAACTTGTCCTCAAAGTTCCTAATTTGTCCTCAAAATGCCTAGCTTGTCCTTTTAAAAGTATGAATTGTTCTCATAAAATAAGACTTGTCCTCAAGAAAACAAAGATTAAAATGCACTGGCAATGTAGAGATTGTCTGGGACTAATGGGCTTCCGTATCCCAAGCAACGTCTGGGAACACAATGTTTAACACTGTCTCTACAATGCTACTGATCTTAATTTAAGTAAGGCCTGCTTTTAGTTCAAGGATCACATGTATCTTTATGGAAAATAAGAATTTGGGTCAGAATCAGACAGCAAAGGTAATCAGACACTTGTGAAACCACCATGACAACTGATAGGAAACAATCAGTTTATATAATCTCAAAATATTCTTGTAAACTTGACCAAAAAATATTCTTGTAGACTTGACCAAAGGAGCAACAGTAATTGCTGCTTGAAAACAGAAAAACTAATCACGTCACGATGTGAACCTCCTATAGCATTCAAACTGGCATGGCGCCATGGCCTAGTAGGCTATGCACATTCTGAAGCAAAACCTGAAAATTGACGTTTGGCGTTCCAAAATCTATTTGCGAGTATTCCCTTAGGCCCCCCTAGGCCACCAGCTTTAGGTAGGCCTAGGCCTTTAGCCTGATGCGTTATCCATTAAAACAGATACATACAGTTGTACAACTTATTGGATCTAAAATATAAATGGGGAAAGGGAATGTTCCTGCTTCGCTAGGAAATAATTTCGACCTGACAAGGAAAGAATCCCACAACTTAAACCCTCAACAAGGAAGACCTTACCAGTTTTCAGCTTTTTGCGGCGATGTTTCTTTTCAAACTGTGACAGCCAGTGGTGCAAGTGATACCAGTGATGCGATTCCTGCTCTCCCCATGAAAATGAGACAAATTTATTCTGCTAAATATGCAGTGATGACGCAATTCGGACACAAATTCTACGAGGACACAAATGCTACGCTACAAACGTGTGCATCTCCGTCTCAAAAATTTATATCAAAGTCCATGAGGCCTAGATTGAGCAAAAAAGGAAATGTTGTTGTTGTTGTTATTGTTGTTGTTGTCGTTGTTGCTATTTTGCGATATCTAGGACTATGTCGTGAGGCTAGGCTTAAGGGTTAACAAAGTTTAAGTCTCAGTCCTTAGCACAGTGGAACCGACATAAACGGAAATATCTACACAACAGATCCCTCCGACGGTCACCTCTATAAATTTGGTCCCACCAGTGTCTGTTATTTCATGATGCTAATGTTGTGTCTTTAGTGCAGATCACTGCGATCACAGAAGAGGAAGGACGTAATCAAGTTTGTGTGCCTTTTGTGATCGAAAACCCGTCTTCCCGACAGTTCCTGCTGCAATGTCAGCGGATGACGCATGGTATATTTCGTTAATGTGTCATTGGAATATGTTTAGGGAATCGCAGCCAGAATATAAATTTTATTGCAAGTGTCACGACGAACAGTTTCATTTTTATTAACTCTCAGGATGCTCAGGATGACATGATAAAAAGACGACAAATCCAGTAGAAAAATTGACAATCCAGTGATTACGACATATCCAAGTTAGTGACAATCCAGTAGTTACATTATTAAATAAATTAAGACATATGTTAATGTGTCACTTTTCAAAGTAAGTTTTAAGCCTTCTTCAAACCAAGGGGCGTATCACTCTGTAAAGATCTCGTACACCTTTGGCAAAGATCCTTTTGTTTTCAAGAAAAATCCATAAAAAATTCCTAAAAATCCTGTTGTTTTAACAAATCTCATACGCCTTTTCGGAGGAGTGATAAACCCCTCACTTCAAACTAGAAGACTTTACGACAAGCTGCTTGATAGTCTTTTTGTATGAAAGTATGATTAGGAAGTACCGGGTGAGTCAGCAAAACGCCGGGCGTTTGAAAGGCTACTGCTCCCTGAGAATATAAGCAATGATATCTTGCAATATCTGGTTGAATAGCTAACATTTTCAATTATTTTTTAGAAATTTCCCTGGCTAAAATCGGTCAAGCCGTTCAGATTTTGTAGGCAATTTTCTAAAATGAGCCCTTTTGAGAAACCTTACAAAACGTGCTAAAACTACAAGCAAGAATCCTTCATGTGTTTACCTCACAGCGATGACTTTCAGCACGCTTTAGCACATGCTTTCGTTTTGGCGGGTTGAAAAGTCTTCCCCCTAGTGTGAATAACTTACTCTGGAGGATTCCATTCTCCAATGAGGACAAAATACATGAGAACATCCAAGAGTCATTATTGCTAGGAAGGAGAACAAAGGGAAATTTTGCTTGCTGTTTTCGCTCGTTTTTGCAGGATTCGAAAGGGGCTTTCTGCAGAAAATCTCCTATTTCAACGGGAAGGAATGACCGATTAAAGCAGGGTAAATCTCGGAGATAAAACAAGACAGTTTTCAATATCATTGCTTTGATATTCAGAGATCAGGATTTTTTCAAACGCCGGGCGTTTTTATTGACTCACCCGGTAGAAACCCGAAGTTTGCTAGTTTGCAACCGCTTGTGATAGTGACAGTGACTTCATTTTTCTGCTTTGCAGGCACAATTAAAATAATCATGATTGGAGTTTAGGGGTGTAGGTATTGCTAGATACGCTAGAAACAAGTTCATAGAGTTGAGAACAAGCATGCAACCATGGAGTCATGGACCTTCACTTAAAAAGAGAGACTGTTATCCAGAGCAAGGGCGAGCATGGGTAGTAATACATCGTATTTATAGCTTAGAAATTAAAGTTCATTACAGCCATATGACTGCTTTTCTTTGTTGTTTTCTCTTCAGCCCATGCCTAACCAGTGCCAGGGACGTAGGAAGTATCTCAAACTTGGGGGGGGCACGACGCTTCGAGGGCACTTTTTCCTTAAGAAAAATGGGGCCTTTTTTTAAATAAAAAGGGCACTTCTTTGTTTATTGCAAGATCTTGTGGGGGGCACGTGCCCCCAATGCCCCCCGGTTCCTAGGTCTATGACGAGTGCTAGAAATCAAATTCAAATGGCTCCAACTCTGCACTGCACAGTGGGCCAGAGGGTGGACAAAAATGAAAAATGAAAAAATTTAGATAATAGTTTTATTAGTGGAAATTGATATCATATGCCTCATCGAGTAAGGAAATCACATTCAACGTTATCGAAAAAATTGCTTTATATTAATTAATCAATTTCAAATCACAGGATGCTAACTGTTATTGAATACTTCAAGCCGTGAACTGTTTTCAACTTCAATTTTACCAACTGCGTCTTCAGGCACAGATTTGTCTGCAAGCGGCATTTCGATAGCATCTTCATAACGTTCACAGGCAGTGATCCAAGTGTAACTGACTGCATTTCGATTGAGCACAGACTCCTATTGCAAAATTGTGATTTTGTTCAAAGTACTTCAGAAACACGTTGCTGCACTTTGTACGCTGTGTTTTAAAACTAAGTTCAAAATTTCGCTTGTAAACGCCAAACGTCTTCTTTGCATACTTACAAGCACTGAAGCATCCTCTAACCGTTTGACTTACATTTGGCTGCCGAGAGGTGCCGTAGAAAATACAACGATGGTTATTGCCACGGCAAAAGTGAGGTGTATAGGGAATAGGGCACTGCTGAATAACTCTCAGATCGATGTCAAATTCTATTCATTTTTTATGCCAAGTCTATTTCAAAGCCTGTCCTTGTTTAAGAATCATTTCAGATTATAGATTTATAGTCATTAATTCTGCTTTCCTTATTATGGGTACGTACTTATCAGAAGTTATTTGATGCATTGACTTTGGCTGTTTCAAATAAGCACTTAGCAGAATTTTCCGACAACTGCACAAATAACTAAGCAAAGAAATTTTGTCCTCACGACGTTTTTCTTCGTAAGTTTCCAACTTTTATAGCATTCTTTACCATTTTATGCCTTATGCGATTTATGTCCAAAAAAATCGTAATCTGGCCCACTGTGCACTGTTAGCTCCTACACAGTGTTCATCCTCGTTTCAAACTTCCTCGTATATGCGAGGAAGCTTGAAACGTTGAGTTTTGTCAAAGAGCTTATAGATCACGATGGTGACAAGCTTTTTCCAAGATTTCCTTGAACTCGTAAAAAGAAAAAACCCTTTAATTCTAAGAATATTACAGATTTTGTAAAAGTCCAATGATACAATCATAGTGAAATAGGTAAAATTTCTTTACAGCCATCCAACCCAAAAGAAATACCACGTGAGCCAAAAAGAGTTCCCACTTTTAAAAAAATGCATAGCACCAAGATTTATACAGCAGTACCCACAAATTCGTAGCTTCGCAGATTTGAAATGATTTGATCAATGTCTTAGGCCATTTTTCAGTCATTTTGCAACCATGAAATGTTTGTATAGTTCAGCGTACCTATATTTCAACAGCTCTTGAGCAAGGAGTATAATCACAAAATTTTTTCAATTTTTCGGCTTTTAACTAAAATTTGAATCATTCAAGTCTGTTAAGTACTATTGGTGCTATGAATTTTCAAAAGTGGCAACTTTTTTCTGGCTCACCCGGTAAGTCTTCTAATTTTACACTACCCTGGGTACCAGAAGTCTGGTACCCAGGGTAATTTTACACCAACTACTTAAATATTTTGAACTACACTCTATTAGGCCGACATTGGAGCCATAGATCATACTCTGGGCCTCATACTGCGCATGTTATTCAAAATAATTTGTATACGGTAGATTATTAAAAAACTTGAATTCTGTTGTTACTAAGATCAGAAACTACAACGTATCCATTCGGAGTTACAGCGACACTTTCAGGAAACGAAAGCTGCCCGTCTCCATTCCCTTCGGAACCAATTATCTTGATCAACTTTCCTGCATAAGTCAAAACTTGAAGTCTATGGTTCCCCATGTCTGACACAATAATGTTACCAGCGATGTCCATTGACAACCCCCTGGGGTGGTTGAATTGCCCCTCTCCTTGACCATGACCCCCAAACATCTGTATGAATTTGCCTCGTTGGTCAAAGATCTGGATTCGATGATTTTTAGAATCAGCTACAAGAATGTTTTCATTGTCAGAATTGACCGCGACGTAGCACGGAGAATTGAACTGTCCCGCGCGTTCACCTTGCGAGCCAAATTTCATCACGAATTTCCCCTCTTTGGTGAATATTTGTATTCTGTGGTTATCTGTGTCGGCAACGATGATTTCTCGTGATGAAGGAGAAACGGTTACGCCCCAAGGTGATTTGAAGTTACCACCTTTGATTCCTTCACGGCCAAATTTATTAATGATTCCTCCTGCGCGGGTGAAAACTTGAATGCGGTTATTACCATTGTCACATACGATCAAGCGGTTATCAGGGTCAATAGCGACATCTGTAGGACAGTTGAATTCACCTTTGCGATCACCATGTGATCCGAAAAGATTGACGAATTCTCCGCGCGGTCCAAATATTTGAATGCGATGATTGTAGCTATCAGCGACGTAAACGAATCCATCTTTGTCGCACGCAACACCGAAAGGCGACTTGAATTCTCGTCTTTTTGATCCATACTGACCGAATTTCATGACACTGCTGCCAACCTCGCTGTATTCTCGACGGTTGATAACGGAAACTTGAAACGGGCTGTCCTTGATTGGCTTGTCTTGGATAAGAATCTGCAAGATGTGTTTGCCGTTGACTTCTGGAGTGAATGTTATCATGTATGTTCCATCATCTGAAATAAGAAGAAGTTGAAACTTATAAATCTTTTCTATTTAGTCAGGTTGCGTTCACGTTAGACAATGTTAGCAAAAGCGAATTTTTGTGATCAGCAGTAGTTAAAGATGTTAATAATGCTAAAGAAAGAATAGATGATGGCATTATCAAACAACGGGGTAGTTGAGAAAAAGAATTCTGATTAGTTTGCTAGTAACATGTACGGGGTGAGTCGGGGTGAGTAAAGAAAACCTCATACTTTTGGTGAGCTGTGGAGTAAAAATATGTTACCGATATTCAAAGCAAAAATGTTAATTCATCAATTCATCAACTTATTCGCGGAAATTTTAGGTAGTAAAATCACTCAACTCTAAAACAAAACAATTAGAAAAATATTGGTATGGAGTATGGGAACGAAAATTTCACGTTCCAATCTTAATTAATTACTTAATTACTTACATTAATTACACGTGACAATTGTATTGAATTTTGATTTCAATGTCAAGTAAATCATTGACCCCAATGCAACGTGGAAATCTTGTTCCTATACAAACCCCTTACAGGCTTTTTCTAATTTTTAGACCTTAAAGATGAGTTATTTTGCAAAACTAACCTTCTTATTTAAGTCAGCCTTTGATTGACACAGGGTGTCCCGAAAATATTGTGCCCCGTTTGTGTTGCTGCCATAGAGGAGCTGTAGATTCAATTATCTCGATTTTTATACAATTACATAGGTCAGCCTTCAACGTAGAATTTGAGACCTTGTTTGAGTAAATCTGACATGCGGTTGCTAATCTATGGTAGAGAAAAGGCAAAATAAGGGTTGCTTGCTCCAAGAACAGCATTTCTATTGTTCTCCAGCAATATCAAAATCAAGAAAGCTTCCACAGAAATGGTTCTGGCGTCGTGTTAAAATTTTTGCTATTATTTTAAAGGACTAGCAGGGTTTTCTAATCATAAGAGAGCACTTGCTACCTTTTAAAAAAATGTGATGAAAATTCTAATACGATGCCAGAGTCTTTTCTTTGAAAACGTACTTCATACTGACGTTGATTGAGAACAATATATTGCTGTTTTTGAAAAGGCCACTGAGACTGCGTTCACACGATGCCGGCACATTTTGAAAACGGTGAAAAATTCGACGGATAGGCCTCCTGTTCACACGAAAACGGCACATTCTTTGCCGGCAGATTTTGAAAACGGCAGATTTTGAAAACGGAACCCTAATCGGCACATTTTGGAAACGGCATCGTGTAAACACTTTAAAATGATGAAAACAGAGCATTTTCAGACGCTTTTGGAACGAAGCTGAACGATTCTTAGGATTTAGGTTCACTTCTTACCGGCAAATTTCTGACCGTTTTCAAATTGTTCCGGCATCATGTGAACGCTAGCTCAAATTTTGCTACCGTCCCATTTTTCATTGTTTTCAAAATGTGCCGGCATCGTGTGAACGCAGTCTAACTTTGCCTTTTCTCTGCCATGAATCAAAAACCACATGTCAGATTGTCTCATTCGAGGTCTCAAGCTCTAAGTTGAAGCGTGATCTATGCAACTGTGTAAAAATCGAGATAATTGAATCTACAGCTCCTCCACAATAGCCACACAAACATGGCACAATGTTTTGGGACACCCTGGATAGATAAGCACTTTACTTTTGCACACTGACCACACACTTTTCATTCCACAGTCCGCCAAACAGGTGAGCCTTTTTTGACTCACCCGATAAATGAATCATTGTCTGAAGGAGTATTGAGGTAGAAACACTTACTGTTGTCTTCTACATGCAACTGTTGCTTCACTTCTTCAGGAGATGTCAATTCTGCTTTCACTCTGTCCCCACCAACTTTCTTATGACCATGTCGATCCCTTGCGTGCAATG
This sequence comes from Aurelia sp. 3 sensu Dawson et al. (2005), assembly GCA_964020215.1. Classification (NCBI taxonomy): domain Eukaryota; kingdom Metazoa; phylum Cnidaria; class Scyphozoa; order Semaeostomeae; family Ulmaridae; genus Aurelia; species Aurelia sp. 3 sensu Dawson et al. (2005). The sequence goes on from OZ026580.1 coordinate 3,780,205, forward strand.
TTATTGATGCCACAACGCCAACTCTTGCTGATTCAAAACCATCCCCTTCGGCGTATGACAAAGAAGCGAATGTCTGACTTGCTTGAATGCTTCCAAGTGATGCCATTACAGTTTGTATCGAATCACTATTGCAGACATATTGAATTGTGTCATCTTCCTCTGGCTCTAGATTCACGCTCATTTTGTTCAAAGCTTGAAGTGTTGACTTTATCTGCAAGATTTCAACCTCGTTGCCAAATTCTAGCACGTTTTCAGCAAAGCTACAGCAACCAGAGATCTTACCAAGCTCTAGTTCGACGCCATCTTGTTGCAAGCTTAGAATCTTTTGCTTGCGCTCATAAATACTGTTCAGTTGCTCCAAAATTGAATCTTTAGCAACCAGAATTGCATCGATTCGTGCTTGTGTTTTGGCATTGATCTCGCTAATTAGGCCTTGTTTGCATTCCTTCAAAGTTTGCTGCATGCCTCGAACTTCTGTCAACGTGTTCCCTAATTTTGGGATATGAGTTTTTGTTTCTTCCAGGAGTTTTTCAATGATAGGTTTCTGTTGGGGGATCGCTTCTTTTGGGTAGACGAACTGATGTTCTCTATGCTCAAGAATCGTACATACCCTGCAAACTGCTTCATCACATGTGTTACAGAAATATTTGATGACATTTTTGGTGTGGTATTTGCAGAACGCAAGAGTATAATTATCAAGAGACTGCCCATTCCCAAACTCATCCTCATCAATTGCAACAACTCTATGCTCCATCGTAGTACGACTTCGCTTGTGCTCCGCAATGCAGCTCCCACAAAGCATGACGTCACATTCCACACATCTCGAAGTTGAGTTATCATTGTCATGGCATTGTTCACATTTTAGGCCCTTTCGCTTCTCCTTTTTAATTTCCTCAAACTTGTATTGAACAACATCAAGCATATTGTTTATAAAAAAATTGATAGGTAGTTGCTCGATGCCTTTCTCTGGGATAGGGGTTTCTTCGCGACAAGTTGGGCAGACAATGCTTGTTGTTGGCTCCTGGTTGCTGATTCGGTGTAAACATTGCGAGCAAAAGGTATGAAGGCAAGCAAGGAATTTTGGATTCGTGAATCTTTCAAGACAAACTGCACATATTAATTGCTCGTGGATCTTCTCAATAACTTGGGATGAACTCATAAAAGCTGCCGCCATTTTGGATGGTTTTATGCTAGAAAAAGAGTAAATCTGAGATCATGTAGAAACTTGAAATAAACGTTGCTTGTGAGAAACAGGGAGATATGAGAAGTAGGGAGTTGAATTGGTTTCACCTCATGTTTTTGGCTGGACACAGTTCTTTTTTTTCTTTGCTGCAGACAGAGTTTAAATTCTCTGCAAATGGCAGAATTTCCGCAATGTAATCAATTGTTAGCAATTGGTTAACACAACAAAGAAGTGTAGAATGGAATTCTATTGCATTGCGACCTTTCATTTCTGTCTAACGAATTTTCATTGAAATGAAAATTCAGCCTCGATCCTGGGCTGAACGCTGATCTATGGTTTGAAGCAAAGTGATTCATAATGGCTGCTCCACAGCTAGAGTCAATTGTTCACTTGTAGGCCTAAGTGAGCAGAGTCTCCAAGGCTGCTTCGGCAGACACGTTACTTGCCTGTTTCTCTGTCATCGTCGTCTTAGGCAAACCACTTAACAAAGGAGGTTAACTTGTTTGTTAAATTCTGTACATCGTTCAGGAAGGCTTTCCAGCATTTTTCAGGTTTTGTCTTGATAGAACTGCTAGCACTGAGTGTTTTATCAAATATTTCATTTATTTCTCACAAAGCATGGCGTATTCGAAGAATGCTGCTCACGTAGCGTGGAAATAATTGCAAAATTCGAAGTTTCTGCTGCAATGTTTTTCAGTTACAGATTGACAAAGCCTGCCCGAAAATCCCAGCCACATGAATCAAGAACATTGGAGTGAAAGCATTTCTCTTTCGTGAACTATCTTCAACCCATCCTAATCGTTCCCATTTCTTGCAAGCTTTTCGAAAAATATAGACAGTTAATCGTGAATTTCACAAGGCTCGTAGGAATCGTAGGCCTATTCAGAGGAATTAAGAATTTACCAACTTTACGGTTCTTGCAAGGTAGTAATAGACTTCAAATAAACATTGATAATTCATTCGTTAAAGATCTTCCACTTTTCTGCCATCAGCTGGTTTTCGAGCAACAAACAAAGCATGAACTTTTTCGAAAATTTTCTTTGAAACTCGGCCTAACTCAGAAACATTGCAACACGTTTTCAGTAGTAAATATTGTTTTCAAACGACGGTTAAAATTTCATTTGAACTGAAAGCATTTTATCCAAAATCGCTAATGAAATGTGGATTCTATGTTCATCTTGCTTCGTCATGTAGATGGAGCGCTGCGGTTACTTTCCTTGACTTTAGGACATTTCAACAAAGTTTATAGGCAAACGCAATGAAATTCCTTACCTTCAACCGGTCCTGTCATAACATTCAACCAAAAAACTCAGCACAGCATATAGTCAAATTGGTTAACTGCGGTCTTTATTTTGGTGACTATAACCAGGAATTATCTATTCTTAAGTTGATGGACTGCGAATGAAGTTGGGCTTGATAACCTCACAGAGATTTGATAATCAGGATCGTAAAGTGAGGACGAATTAGCGAATTTGAGAAATCGATCAGCGACTGGGCTGTGAGAGAATTGTGCTTGCCAAGGAACCACTGGTGCCTAATGGAATCACGGGTTGTTTGACGTGTGAAGTATTGAAAGGCGAATAAACTAGTGATCGCGATGAGCAGGCAAATGATCAGGAGCAAAGATCATCATACGATTTGACACTTCTAGCAGGTTTCAAAGTGATTATCAATCGGATCCCACGATGTGTTTATTCCTATCGCTGTTAGAGAAAATGTTTAAATGAAGGGTTCATGTCCAGAAATCAGTCACCTCTGTGTCATTTTAAGTCCAGATTCAAAATCAAATGCTATTTCTTGCAGCAACATTAGAAGAATTGTTTTAAATGAAGGCTCGAGTCTAGAAATCAGTCACAAAATTCAGTACCATTGAAAGTCTGGGTAGAACGGCCATCTGCAGTGACATCACAGAAATAACAGAGGAACCAGTCACCTCTCTATTGATGTTCCAACTGTACGCCACACTTTTGCTTGAGGTCCGGATAGGAAATAATTCTACTTCTCAGAAAATGAAAATGAAGTAGAATGTGCTGCCTAGTTGCGTTGACCAAAACAAGGTTTGAGCTATCCAGTAATATTAGGGGAAGTTCAGCGATAAAAACATAATTGTGTTGGTTGCTTCATATTTCAATCATAATTAAGTTGACAAATCCATGTTTTGATAATTAGTAACGTCTATGTGATGATAATTAAGAAGTTGACAAGTCCATGTTAGAATTAGTGGTAAGCAAATGACAAAAATCGGGTGGCTTAGCCATATTAGTAAACGTTTCCAACCTTCCTAGGTCCATCCTCAGCAAGTTGACTGGAATTACAAATAAATAGATACACGCTAGTGTGGAAATTGGGAATAATCCCAAAAAAGGGCAAAATTGCCATATAAAGGTGGGTGCAAAATGGGAGAAAAAACAACTCAGAACAGTACCAAGGGGATTGATGATTGCTGAGAATCAAGGGAAGGATAGTCCCGAAGAATTAAAAGACTTTCGTGAATAAGAAAGTCAAAAGAATGCTCAGTTTTGCTGAGAATATCAAAATCTTCAAGGATCCATTGTGGCCGGATTTAGAATTATGGTCCCCACGGCGGAATAGTTACTTTTTATCTTTCCAGTAATATCGACATGATTTGCGGAAAAAATTCGGCTCAAAATAATGAGATAACTTCCTGGAATCATTCTTCAATTTGCTGCTGAATTTTACGACGCACGTTGTTTTCTTAGGTGAGGGAGATGGGAGGCTAGGCCTTTGCAATCTCAGTATCAAACTATCATTGCCTTCCACCCAGAAGGTGTCATCCCTACATCTAATCATCTATTCATTGCATACAAATCATTGCCCTAACTTTACACCATTATCATGTCAAGCTGTGCTGTGGAGAGAACGTCATCCACTCTGAAACAATCTTGCTGTGCTCTTAGACAGACTATTACCCATATAGCTCTCTTGGAACTATTGTTACCTTTATCTCTAACAGCCTCATTCTTACTCAGAACCGAGCCTCGTTTTCTATCTGTACAAATTTGGGTTTGATGGTACAAAACTGATGGAAGTCAACGATATAAAAGTGTTAGACCCATGGCATGGTTTGGTCTGGAACTGCCAGTCTCCTTCTATTTTTTTTGATAACCTGCGTGTTGCTTTTTTTTGTTTCGTTTTGTTTTGTCACTTGTCTTGCATTGCTTTATCTTTTCTAATCTTGAAGTTGTAATCGTAAAATCGTTAAGTACCGTTCTTGGTCTTACACCAAAAGCAATACAGTATTTATGTCTGTACTGTAGACTCGTTGTTGTCGCATGCACCAAAACTTTGAAATTCCATACCCTCAAATCTACGGTGCCCCATAAGGGCCAACTCTGTTCCTCTGCAAAAGTTTTGTTGTTCAACTTTGCTTGCGTAAAAAATGAAGTTATCGCGCGATAAATTCCAAATTAGGCAGAGGCAGAGATTAATGTTATAAATAGCTCCTCACATGCTCCCTGAAATAGTGTACAACTTGGATGATTTTCAAATGTTCGTAAATATTTAGTCAAATCTATTCGCAAGCACGTAGTTACGGCAAGATAATCGCAGTTGCGGCCTGGTGGCTACTTTCAAGTCCACTCAAGCAGTAACTTGCGACGCTCGGCTGTCGTTCTAGGAATTCTAAATGTTCTTGTTTTGACGAAAGAGCACGGATGCTATATTGGCACGATTTGATGGGCCTATTTCAGGAGAATGACAATTGGCTATTATTTGCATATCAAAGGAATGTATTTCCATATTTTACACTTCTGAGTAAAAGCACCTTTTCAAGGCTTGATTAAACATCAAGACCATGGCAAACTTGTCTACAAGTAGAAGCTTCAATGTGCATCAACATCGTTTGCCGTTTAGAATGGATGTTCACCTCAACGAATGGAAGCACCTTTCATATCATACAAGAAATTTTTATGCAATTACGTCATTATTTGAAGCGACAGTCACTGTACATCGTGATTCATCTATCATTTGGGAATGATTTCACGATATCAAAAGTTTTCTGCAAGACATTTTCGAGATGTTTGATGACAGTTAGAAAGGTATCAATGCACTGTTTACTTCTGACATCAACGGAGACGATATCGAAGAAGCAACTACATTTGGATTAAATTCCTCGCAAGCTTGGAAGATTTGCATGAAGATTTTGGGGAAGACTTTTGCGAATTGATGGTGAGACACAGCACAAACTACAGCATTGTAGCAAGTTACAGGCAGCAAAATATTGATTATTTCGAAGAGGATAAAGTTAGTACTTGACTTCCTTTGGCTGTGAATTGCAAAATCTGCCAAGCAATCTTACATGCTTGTGTTCCTTTTAGGAAAGTTAAATCTACTTCAGTAGACAACCACATGGGGCCTAGCCATAACAGATCAACAAAAAAGCTCATATGGGCCTGAAGATTGCACGGACCGTCTATGCCATTACCCTTCTGACCTGGAGCATTGCACAATATATTCTCCTCATACCAGAAATGAGCAAAAAATTACATGGGTTATGTTGGAGTAAATTTGCATCTGGTTTGTGTAATCATGTGACTGGAATCCAAGCTGGTTATCGAATCACATTATCTGGCCTAAGCTTCCATTTTCTTCTAAGTTTTCTGACAATTAGAAGCAGTTGCGCTCCTGATTTTTCTAATTTCATTCATATCAACTGTTGGTTGCTGAAAATCCCGATATTCATTGCAATAAACATCTTGGTATTTGTGATACCGATAAACGAATTGGCATTGCGTATTTTGTATTACGTATACCTGGTTGGTGCCGTGTTTTTCATCGTGATTATGTTCATAGTGGGCCTAGATGCAAGTCATGCCTGGAAGATATTATGGATGCGTAGTGCGCATGCTCGTACTGATGAACCCACTTGTTATCTCTGCACTTGGTTATTTTTGATACATCTAGTCACCTCAGTGCTTTACGCCATCGCATTTGATATCATTTTGTCATTTTTCTTCTTCAACTCAATCAGCCAGTGCGTCACAACACTTAGCTTCCTTGCGGTAAATATATTCCTCTGCCTAGTTGCTGTGACACTGTCGTATTTCCCATTGCTCAAAGAAACGCAAGCGTCTTCACAGATAATTTTGTCGACTATGATATTCTACGTCACTTTTATCACGTGGCTAGCTTTATCAGATACTGAAAACGAATACTGTAATATGTTTGGCACACCATTTTCAGGTTCAAAACGACGGATTTCACTCAGCTTCAAATCAATTGTCGGATGTATCCTCGCAACAATATGTCTCGCTTTCATAACGCTAAGAAACGAGGCAGTCTCCTTCACATACAGTCTCCTTAATACAGAAGGCAACACTGATCAGTGGCGATTCCTGGGTTACTCGCGTTATCATTTATCCTTGTGTTGTACAGCCTGTTTCTTTGTTATGTCGATGACAAATTGGTATGATCCGTTTCTGGAGAACACAATTGACTGGGACACAGGTCGGTTAACATATTTATTAGACCTCCAAGAGTACAATTACTATCGTTTTATCTGTTTGTGTATAGCTAGCAGCTTTTTGCCACTCCTGTATATCGGATTACTGACGTTCGGACTATGTAGACGATATTTTGACAAGCATCCGTTGCGTAAATACGACGATTCGTTGGATAGTCAAGCGAAATTATTGCTAAATGCAAGTAATGAATCGAACATTCGTATTGAATATGAAGAGGCGATTAAAATGCTTCGCAAATCAACAAACACTATTTCATTAACACGGCCTACCGAAGATGCCGAAATTACGCTTGTGCCTTGCTATCAATTACGCGAAACACGTTTGCGCTTCTGGCATCTGCCGCGCAACATAAGCCAGTCATATTACGGTGGACGAAATGGGAGTAATGCCTGTACAATCATAGCATTGATAATCGGCAGGCTATTTTCCCGGTCAGAGATATTCATGCCACCTTTCGGGTATCTCTCCGAAACATGGATTAACCTATATATAACCTCGATCGTCGAAGGAAATGCTATGTATGACACAATCTTGAAGGAGTTCGGAGTACTGGACCTCAGTATCGAGGAAGCTGCCGAGCATTTTGGTGCAAAACTAAACATCAAACAAATCGGGAGTCCGTTGCCGGTTACTTTTGAAGCGGAAATAGAAACCGTCCGAGTGGCCTACCAGCTTAAGAACTTCGTTAATCTATGTAAAAAGCAAGTGATATTATTTATACATAGGTATCGAACCGGTTCATTTCTGGTATATCCGGACGGATCAATAATCTTCTCGGACTCACATTCGTATGGTGAAGAAGGCTCGTTGTTAGTCTGGGCAGGAAAGTACGATGTTGACGATCTGGTGGAATTTTTGAAGCATGTGCTTGGAACGAATGAGAATAAACTGGCGACGCTGACGGAAGTAGAGTACGAAAGCAGATTCAAGATTCTCAGAGGAAGTCTCCCTAAATATTCAAAAAACGAATTCTGACCTCAGTTGAGCTGAGCACCACGTTACGTTGTGTCCCAAACAGATGTAGTAGACACATTTCAAAATCACAAAACTTCAGTTTCAAGATAAATCTTGAAATTCGTTTGGTCATTAATTATGGTGAGCAGGGGGTGGGAGACAATGGACAAGATTTTGGTTGAGAAAGCGTCACCCAGAGTCACCCAAGCATCAGAAAATATCCGTCCCTGCAGCAAATTCTTAAAAAAGTATACACAACCGTATCAACTTTTCGAAATTGCATACCTGGCCTTTTACCGGATCTTGAACAGGCTAAATAATTTGTCCTTTATCTCACAATCGCAAAATGTATACTGTTCTTCATATTAGTCACAAAATGTACACTATTCATTGCACAAAAATCGTAAAAATATTATGCTTCTGAAAATTTGTCTCCAGTGCCTAAAATATACATGTTTCCCGGAGGGAGGATCCTACCGGGTGAGCCAGAAAAAAAGTTCTCACTTATGAAAATTCATAGCATGAAGAGTACCTCAAAGATCTGAATGGTTCTAATTCTAGTTAAAAAGCAAAAGATCGAAATCTTTTTGTAATTTTTCTGGCAATCTTATGAGCACTAGAAATATAGGTAAATCTAACTTTTAAAAAATTTCATGGTTGCAAAATGACTGAAAAACATTGATGAAATCATAAAGGATTCCTCGCACAGAACAATGAAGAAATACAATTTCTCATGGTTGAGAGCTATCCTCGGTACATTCATTGCCATGGGATTGAAAATCCATAGTATTTGTTTGAAAATCTACGTCTTGTAACTCTTGAGAGTGGTGAAAGGCCCATTACTTATTGTTCTGTGTGAATGGAGTCCTTACGATTTGATCAATGTTTTAGGCCCTATTTCAGTCATTTTGCTACCATGAAATTTTGATAAAGTTGAATTTACCCATACTTCTAGTACTGGTAAGACAGCGAGAAAAATCACAAAATACTTCGATATCTCGGCTTTTAACTGAAATTTGAATCATTCAAATTCGCGATATACTCTTAGTGCTACGAATTTGTAACAGTGGGAACTTTTTTCTTATTCACCTGGTACAATTGTCAAAAAAGTACAATTTTTGCAGGAAAATGCACATTTATTTCCCTTATTTTCTTATAAAACAATTAATTCATTAATTTGATACATGATGATTCGCAAAACTTTAACATAACAGTATTTAATATCATGCGCCAACTTTTGTGTATTTTACACTGATACCCCTTCTTTTGGAACAGCAAATGGTTTATCCACTGCAAAAACTCTAGAGTCAATAATTTTTACTTCTTTTATTGGTCTGTCACTGGCATCTGTTGGGTTGTTCAAGATCTTGTAGACAACATCCTAGAGAAGAAAACAGTAGTATCAACGGATAAGCTGGAACAAATACAGTCGTATTGAGCAGGCAAGGGTAAAATAACCCTTGGGGGAGGGTAACTTCAATAGGCGGGTGACGGGGGTGAGCCATTTGACATATGAAATCACACTCTAAAATTTAGAAATTTTCTTTCAACATTTTTTTGACTAATCTGGTATCATATGAAATTGAGATAAAGCTCTTACCATTCCCTCTAAAACTTTTCCAAAGCATGTATGGGAACCATCTAACCACTGTGTCTTGATGGCAGTAATGTAAAACTGTGATCCGTTTGTATCCTTCCCAGCATTTGCCATACAAACCCAGCCTGGACCATAATGGTTGAGGATAAAATTTTCATCCGGGAAATACCTTCCATAAATACTGTATCCACCACGTCCATTTCCCTTTTCAAAATCACCACCTAAAATGGTAAAGATTTCTATTCTGAATCATTTCTAACACATTAATTTATCCTCCAAATTTAGTTGCCATACAGTAGAGTTTCCAAAAGTTTCATCATCAAAATGTTTTGTTATGGGTGTGAATGGGTTTGGGTAACATCCATAATTGTTAGATGTAGAATTTAGATCACCAGCTAAGCCCTTACTTTTTGAATATATAAGCCTCCAAAACAAGCCCCACTTCACAACTAATTTTTGCTACAGCTTCCTCAAATAAGCTGCTGGGGGTTGGATTCCATTAAAAAATAAAACATAAATTTAAATAAAAGTCATTTGTAATTTCTGGTAATTGATATAAGTGAGGGGGGCTTAATAGAGAGTGCACAAAAATTCAAAATTCCAGCTCAGAGGGGAGGGGCTTATTAGAGACAAGAGGGGGAGAGCTTATAGATTTTTTTATGGTATTCAAAGATGTACGATAGTGGCATATGTTATGTTTTAAGAGAAAAGTGTGGTTACCATATCAAGAAATATCTTGTCTCCAAGGGTACCACAAGCTACTGGTGCAAAGATGTCTAGCAGTGGCAGAACCAGACAAAAACTAATGAGGGGGTAAAATTTCAAAATTTTCTGACTAGGGGGTAAAAGGGTAGACCCAGACATTTAATTGCTTTTTTCAATTGCAATTTTAGTCAGATTTTGAAAAATGGGGGTATACTTACCCCCTCATATCCTCCCCTGACTCCACCACTGATGTCCAAAAACATTTTACGCAAAATAGGATCTTCACCTTTGATCAAGCACAAATTCAAACTGTGCACTGAGTAACATGATTTTCTTCAGTTAGATTTGGAATTAATAATGAACCATCATCTTACTTACCCTGCATCATAAAATTCTTTATGACTCTGTGAAATATCGAATTTGTGTAGCCATAGCCAAACTGAAAAATAAGTTTTAGATAATATCAAAATCAAGGTGAAACATCCCAGGAACACAGCCATTTTCAGACACAAATGCAAAGCCTTTGCAAACTAAAGAAAAATTTCCTCTAAGTCAGTTTTCCAAGATCCAAAATAGTAGGCTTCAGGCAGGGACATGGGAACCATCTCAAACTTGGGGGCATGACGCTTTGAGGGCATTTTTTCTTTTAGAAAAAAAGAGTCATTTTCTAAAAATAGAAAAGGCACTTCTTTAATTATTGCAAAATCTTGGGGGGCACATGCCCCCAGTGCCCCCCAGTTCCTACGTCTATGGCTCCAGGTTACCATGGTATAGATTTTTGTTGTGTGTGGAAATCATTGTGATCTGTGAAAATTATGGCATTTTGTGCATCTCTGCATTTCTGCATGCAACACTGTTGGAAAATTTTCAAAAATCAGTCTCAAGTAGTAAAATCCACCCTAAGATCAGCAAAATTGTTGGTTGAACGATTGATTTTTAGTAGGCAGCTCCCTACATTTCATCTTCATGTGCACTATGATGCAACACAAGAAAGAGGACATTCTTATTTGGTGGGTGACAATGATGGTTCATAGTTGATGACTGGAAAATAGTAGACCATGAACTGCTGAATAATCTTGAAGCATCATATATTCTATATATTAAATTGCTAATAAGAAACTCTGATTTGCAGATCACCAAAAAATCAAGAAACTCCAATATTCTCACTTGTTTTCTGTTCTGTATCCATCGTATCACTCAGAAGGTACTTGAGTAGTGTCTACACAAACAAGGGCAGATTTTGTAATACAATAGCATCAGTTGCTTTGGTTCACACCTCAATTCAAAGCGATTAGTGAATGCAGACAAAAGAAATTCTCTCAAGCAGAAATTCAAAACAAACGAAGACGCAAAGTTGCCTGAAACCAGTACGGCAAACTCTCGTTTGGTGCGGGCGAAGGGAGGTTTTTAAGAGATGTAATGTGCTCATAATGAAAGAAGAAGGGTAAATCTAAAGTTCTGTCTTGGGCATTTTGTTTACTTGATTCAGGAGCTGAGCAGTGACTGCGTATATCTGAGCAATAAATGTGCTAAAATTGTAATGCCCTCTGCTCGGTTTTTGAGTCAAATAAACAAAATGCCGCAGACAGAACTTTAGATTTACCCTTCTTCTTTCATTATGAGCACATTACATCTCTTAAAAACCTCCCTTCGCCCGCATCAAACGAGAGTTTGCCGTACTGGTTTCAGGGCAACTTTGCGTCTTCGTTTGTTTTCAATTTCTGCTTGAGAGAATTTCTTTTGTCTGCATTTGCTAATCGCTTTGAATTGAGGTGTGAACCAAAGAGACTGATGCTATTGTATTACAAAATCTGCCCTTGCTGTCTACACATTGGAAAGATGTCAAAACACATTGTTTTGAAGTGTTCAGGGGGGCAGAGATCTGATAATTTTAAGAAACTTTCAGCACTGGCCGAAACCCTTGGTTCTTAAAAAACACATCTTGTAACTGTAACAGGATGTGTTTTTTAAGAACCAAGGGTTTCGGCCAGTGCTGAAAGTTTCTTAAAATTATCAGATCTCTGCCCCCCTAAACGTAATCATCTTCATCCAGCATTACATCCTAGATGCTGTCGTCCGGTAAAAAAGCCTATCAAAACATTCTTTGCCAAAATCATAATGAAAATGAAACATACAAAACCTGAAAGTAACGTGAGAGGGGGGGGATGCACCTATGAGAGATGAGCCGTGATGTTGGGAGTATGTTTATTTTTTATGATTTTGCCGTCAGGTCAGTCACGTACGTAACTGTCAATTTATTCTTGAAGAGTTTTCAACCGTTTGCAAACTTCGTTTGGCTGACTTATGTGTATTTTTTATTACGATTCGTATTTAAAACTGTATATTCGGAATGACGAGATGTCTGAAACCGACTGTCTCCCCATAGCCCCCAGGTGTCTATTTTCTAGCCAGGGCTGGGCCTAGGCCACAATTCAAGAAACCAAAATAACTCCAAAATACAAACCTCATAGCCAGCAAGTGCGACAAAGTTCGTGACAGTTTTTGGTGCTACATTTCCAAATACACCAATAACAATTGGTCCAACTCTATCTCCACCAATCTGGATGTTAAATTGTACTTTCTTGGTCACGATAGCTTCATCATCGCCATAGGCAATTACAAAAACAGCGAAGAAACAGAGGAGGCTTCGAGCGTCCATCTTGGATGAATGAGTTGTGAACAATGTACCCCGAAGGCCTTTTGTCTCGTTATAGATTCTAAATTTTGATTGGTTAATTGAACTGAGGCCAGCCAATCAAAAGCTAGAATTTTAATAAGACCGAAGCGCGGGAATGTTTGTTTTCTTTAGGCAACCTGTTGCCACATGCCTAAAGCAAAAGATCAGTTACCTTTTTGATCTTAGAATCAAATTTTGTTTCAAGAGGGCAAACACCACTTTGACAAGCAAAATTCGGCGACTTGACATAGTGATCTTACGGGTTTTGGAATTCTTACTGGTTTGATGAGCTTGAATTGAATAGTCAGAATCTTGATACCAAGTCCTGCTCATTACTATTTCAATATAAGCTACTTCCACATTAACGGATATCAGTTTTTGGAGCCCGAAATGCCAATGATAAAGTAATTTAGTTTTCAATTTCTGAAGTCTATAACACATCTCATGTCCAGACTTTGCCCTGTTACGGGGTGAAACGGACAGCAATCAGGAGACATATTTTAGCATCAAAACTCATTAGTTGCAAAGACTTCATCCTTGCTTGCATCAAAAGCCGCACTTCCTTGGGTTATTCTCCCTCCTATTTCAGATAATTATAGCATAAAAGTACAAGATGCTTAGGAAAAGAAGCTTTTTAAAGTCAAAAGTCCTTGTTTTTGTCCAAGGAAATTCTAGTTGACTTGCTGATAATCCCAAAGTCTTTGCCTCAAAGATCTTCTCTATAGGAAAAAAACATTTGGTGTAGAAAATGCTGAACAGGCACCTCCATTCTTTAGTTATCTATAACCTAGCGAGACCCGGAAGATCAATGACCTAGCTATTACGTTCCCGGATACCAGACTGTTTGCTGTAAGTTCGAATAAAATGAAAATCGCTCAATAGTCATGCACACAGCGCATCTCAGACGGATATCAGAATGAAAAGCGTCGAGGCAACCTCTGAGGGCCAGATTTGTACCTAGCAGACTAAGCATTTTAGCTAGACGACGCTGGCATCCAAATCCAAACCTGCTACTTCAATGTGGTTGATGTTTTAAGTGGAATTTACGATGTGAAATCAATGTTGACCCTAGTAACTTGAAGCCTGTCTCACTTCCATTTCATTTAACATTTTGATACATCCAAGAACCGGCAGGGTGACCCTTCTTCAGCACCTTTCTTCTTTCATTTATCCTTTTTGAGGCTCTGGTACCCAGGGTATCAGCACAAGTGCTGATTTTCAAGAGAGACCCTCTTAAAATAAAAGAAAAAATAGATTTACAAATTAAGATCTAAAGCTAGAATTTTGAACCTAATTGCAATCTATTTATTACCCTGGGTACCAGAGCCTCGAAATTTAGATGAAGGGTATCTATTTATACAATGTTTAAGATTCACAATAGAAACAAAAGACGTTAAATAGAGCATTTTCACAATGACGTCAGTTCTTTTGAGATACATTCTGAAATATCGTTTGCCTCGATTCGATGTGCATCTGAATCTCGAAAGCATGGATTTCTCAACAACACGTGAAATGGGTTTGTACGTGTATTGCTGTACAGGGAATGTCATCATTCGCCTCGAATTGATTTTAATTGTGAAATAGGTCTATTATCTTTTACAACAACTCAGCGATGATGCCTGCTTAGAGTTAGCTGAGAGGCTGTTTCAAAACCTCACCGGGGGGGGGGGGGGTTCTTCCATAGTAAAGGTACCTGGGGATGTGCCGCCCGCAAGGGTATGCTTTTTCAAACCTTCTAGTCTAGCCAAGGGTATACTTTTTGCCAATTTCAGTCCATTTAGTCTAGCCAAGGGTATACTTTTTGGCAATTTTGGTCAAAGAAATGTCAAACTTCGGTAATTCCTGTAAAGAAACCCAAATTTTTTCAGATTTTGATCCTTAGAATGCAAAAATTTGGCAAGTTTTGCCTCGAAAATGCCAATTCATGGCACTTTGATGTAGAAATTAGTCTAGCCATTTTCAGAAAAATTGGTCTAGCCAACGGTGCTATTTTGAAGCAGTGGGCGGCACACCCCTGCCCGAAATTTAGCCGAGAACCCCCCCCCCCCGTGCAAAACCTTGCTCCTCTGTAAGAAAAAGACTTCTGGCTACATATTGTAGGCAGTCTGAGATCCTAGATCAGATTTTAGGTCAGAGTGTAGAGTGTTCCAAATTTTAGGTCCTAGATAGGAGGCAGTCAAATTACGAAGTAACACAACAGCCCCTGTAGAAATTCTATTTGGTAGGTCGAAATATTGGTATAATATGAACTTCGAAATTTTATACATATTTACTGTTGTTCTTCGTCGCGCTGGGGTGTTTTTCCTTTAACTTACATATTTGATCATAAAATTTTGTAAAATTGGCTTGTCAGTTGTAACACAGTGCCCATTGCAAAGCTGCAACCCTTCGCAAAACTGCTCCTTTATAGCAGAGGCGTAGCTAGGATTTTTCGGTGGGGGGGGGCAAAGCCCAGCAGTGACCCGACAGGTGAGCAAGTCGGGGGTCTACCCCCAGAAGATTTATACAATTTTTAGTCGCTTTGGGGGGCAGCCGCCCCCCTGCCCCCTCTATCTCCGCCACTGCTTTATAGCCATTTGTAAAACACTCATTAGCAAAGTATTCCTCACCCCTCTTATCCAGGAGGGGGGGGGGGTACTTGATTGTGACTTGCCTCGATGTGAATCTGGAATTTGACAAAAGGACCTATTTGTATGACAGAATTTTTCAAGATTCCGAATCCTTTGGCATGAATTTCGGAAAGTTTCGTAATGTCTCTGTCGATTTGAGGATGCAAGGTCTATTCAAATTTCTTCAGTTGTGATAAAAATTCCTGAAAAAGCTACCCATCTACCAAGATTAAGGTTAAAATCATACCCTCGTGTACTGAATTTCAGGTGAAAAATCCACCCATATGAACGGCACGCCCAGTATTATTTAGCAATCAAGTAACCCCCATCCCCCCCTCCGGGTTCCTGACCTTATATAAACTTGTTTGACATATTGTATGTGATCTTACAATGTCTGGTGTCAAGCTTGTGTAGGATTGCAAAGAGACACCTGCCGGTGATCACGCGAAAAAGATCGGCGAGGTCAAAACAATTCATTCTCTTCGATATTACAATAAATATATCAATCAAACGTGAATGATGATTCCGATAATTTTCGTCGATACTTCGTTCATACTGGCGATAATCTTTGGATTTTTAATTGCTTCTCGTAAATGCGACCAAGCTATAGTTACCAGTGAGGCAGCGTTAGATATTGCATTTGGGCAAAGGCCTGTTGGAAGAATAGTGATAGGTCTCTTTGGACAAGTGGTGCCGAAAACAGTGAGAAATTTTGAAGCATTGGCAAATCATGAGGTATATATGTAAATCAAAATTATAGTATAGCATACCAAGTTTGAGAAATCACGTGCTGTTTCCAGTAACAGTGATCAACGCCTGTATGGCGCAAACTCCTTGACCGGGTGAATCAAAAGCAAAGTTATCTCTCTTCTGAAAACTGATGCATTGATAGAACCAAAAGAAACTTGATGAATTGAGTTTTGGTTGATAGCTGAAAGATTGAAGTATTTTTGTAATTTTTCTGGCATTTTTATAAGCACTAGACATACTCGTAAATTTGACATTCAGAAAATTCATAGTTGCGAAATGCTTCAAAAAGGCCTAAACCACTTAATCAAGTCATAACTGAGAGACATCTCCTGCACATTCATTACCATGAGATCAAAAATCTTCAATGTTTATTACCAAATGTATTTCTTGTAAATGTGAAAAACCACTTATATACAGTTTTTAGTTAAGAAATTCCTTACGTTTTGATCTAGTATTTTAGGCCCCTTTTCAGGTATTAGTAACCAATTATGAACTTGAATAGCCTCATTTCCCACTAAATACCCAGTACATAAGAACCTAATCAGGCTGACGTGCAAATTTGTAGGTTTTTGCTGTATCCCTAACTTGCAATGATTGAGCTTTGAAGAGCATTGTTTTCCACTTTTAAATTTAAACAGTGGCTTAGAAATATATACGCTGAAATAGTGACAGCAATCCAAAATTTTAACCAACTATGTGAAATTTGATCAAAATCAATACCCTAAAGAGTTATTTTCTAAAATGGCACCCCAAAATTTATGACTACTTGTGGTTTTACCAAAAACGACACCCCAAAATTTATTTTCTACTCGAGAAAAGGCACCCCCAAAAAATGGCACATCCCGTACCAGCATATATGGTAGCTACCTTCACCCCAGGGCTTCGTTGCGACCGTCTTTGCAAAACAGGTTCGACTTGATTTATCATAGTTTCCCTTCCTTTCCTCGATGAACTGTCAAAGAAATTGGTGTTCCTTCAACGATATTTCGTTTGATTTGTTTCAGCAAGGCTTTGGCTTTAGAGGTAGCACATTTCACAGGGTCATCAAAGATTTTATGATCCAAGGTAAGCTGTTCAAGAATTGATTTGTGGTACAAAATTTTAGAATAGCCTTAAATAGTGGACTCATCATAATAAATCCCATGGACATGCAATGAAATTGTAACCTATAGGGAAACACTGTAAACGAACCATTACCGAAATATAAGTCATGTTCCATATGTTTTAGTTGATTATAGTTTAGTTGTTTTTAAAGTTTAGTTTAGTTTTAATCCTATAGCTGCCATTGTGAACTGATTAGTTATAGTTTTCATGATGTATAAGATTTGTGTATACCCCCGTGAGGACCTTGTGGGCAGAGAAAAAGTAAACAATGAGAGAACAAGAGATTCTGAGGAGACGCAGATCAGAAACGGACGTTAAATGACTGCTAAAAATTTCGTTGTGTGTACACGATACATTGGATGAAGTTTGCAAAGTTAATCAGCAGTTTTATCTTGTTTATATTCTTAAAATGTACTACCTCACGGCCGGGCAGAGGTAGTTACATTTCTGGCGCCCAACGTTGATTTTCAAGGTGGTGGTGAGAGGCTGGTTCTGTGTTCTGTGGATGTAAGTTTGCGATTCTCACACTTGTTGTCTGAAACTCTGAATGATATTTCGATAATTGGTTTTGCCCTTAATTTACTCGTTTTGACGGGATTTTCCCTGCGTTTTCAAGCTGTTCATAGATGTATTCCAGTGAAATTTAAGAAACTGTGTTTTGAATGTGTTCATCGATGTTTCGGATGAAATTTGAGAAATTGTGTGTTTTATTTTGTCGACCTTGATTTTCTCTTGTTTATGCTCGTTTCGCAAATCGTGTGCCCTTATTCGTTATCGCGACTGACTTTGCTGTGAATTTCAAAACATTTTGCGTACTTCAGAATGGCCGAGATGACCTATGAAACCCTTGAGTTAATGTTATGTGGAAGTGATGAAACGATTTTGAAAGGGTTTGCAAGGAAATTAGGCTTTGATGTTGAAACCGCTGCTGGTTTGACTAGACGTAAATTGTTAAAAGGAATACGCGATTTTATTAATGAAACCCTAGACAATGGAAGCGAGGAAGAGAATGTCACGCGATTAACTGACTGGCTGCGTTTCTTTGGACGGGGGGAAGATCAGACAGGCGAGGAAAACACGGAAGTAGATGGTAATCGACGGAATGAGAACATGGAACAGGAACCTGGAGTTGGGAACGGGACTCAGGACCCTGGACCCCAAGAAAATCGTGATTTTGATGAAATTGGATTTGCACATGGAGTGAGGGCTGAAGATAAAATTCATGAGATGCAACAACACTATGAAAGGCTGTTGGAAAATCAGCGACGAGAATTTGAGGCCCTCATAGGAAACATACCTGGCATGGATAGAAACTCTGCTCAGAACCCTAGAAGCGTTAGGAACTCAGCATCGACTTGGAATGTTCAAAATCAGCAAGATGCAGCCTCGTTTTTCAGGCGTGAACTGAAAATTCAGGGCCAAATTGGAGAGCAAGGCCGGAACGACCAAATGAGTTTTGTTTCATTGTCACGACAAATTGAGAGTGCTGTTGAGAAGGGATACAGTGAGAAAGAGGTGATAGAAGCCATTATAAAATCAATGAAGCCTGGTTTGCAGCTCCGTAGCTACATTGAAACACTAAGAGATCTGACCTTACCAAGATTAAGGCAAATTCTCAGATCTCACTACAAAGAAAAGAGTGGTACCCAACTGTACCAAGAGCTTGCAACAATGTGCCAGGGACCTAAGGAAAGCCCAGAAACATTCCTACTAAGAGCCCTCGATCTGAGACAGAAAATCCTTTTTGCAAGTCAGGAAGCTGACACAAACCTGAAATATGACCCTGACTTGGTGCAGGGTATGTTTTTGAGAACGATCGAGACAGGCCTCCGAGATGATAACATCCTGATGAAACTTCGTCCAATTTTGCAGAATACGTTAATTTCAGATGAAGAATTGATCCACCAAGTGAGCTCAATCTCCTCCGCAGAGACAGAAAGGCAGGCCAGACTTGGGAAGACAGCTAAAGGTTTTCAGGCAAGTGCTGTGGTAGCAACTGATGAGAGAGAGAACAAACCTGTATCCCAGAAGAGTTCTCACGAGAAAACCACAGGTTCTCACATTTTGGCCACTGTTCAAGCAATGCAGGCCCAAATCAAAACCATTCAGGAACAGCTTGCAGCTCAACACACAAGCACACCCACAATTACCCACAGTTCAAGGCCTACTGTGGCTAGTGGAGGGGATATAAACTCAAGAGATCAGAATACCAACGTATCATATGCATGCAAAAGCTGTAAAGAAAAGGGTACCAGTGCTGAATGTCGTCACTGTAACTACTGTCAAGGGGATAACCATTTTGCAAGAAACTGCCGAAAAAGACAGGCTGACCAGAGGCAGAAGCAGGGAAACGGGAGAGGGCTGCCCCGCAGGGACAGGGAGTAGCCCAGAACAATGCTAGTCAGTCCCAACACTGCAATTATTGCCAAAAAACTGCTGAGCCAAGTAATTTGAAACAATGCTCGTCTTGCTATGCTGTGAAATACTGCAGTAAACATTGTCAATCCAAACACTGGAAGGAGCATAAAGTCATTTGTGAAGCCATCAGCAGTCTATCAGTAAAACTCGAAGAAAGAAATTTACCACAAGATCACCATACAATGATTGCAGCACATGTAACCCCCCATCAACAAGCTTCAATTGTGAAACTCGTAGGTCAAAAGTGCACAGTGAATGTTAAATTAGAGGGCATTGAGACTCAAGGACTTTGGGACACAGGGGCACAAGTGTCTGTGATTTCAATAGACCAAGTTAAAAGTAATTTTCCATCAAAACAAATTCGGAAAATTGAAGAGCTCCTACAAACTGAAGATGAAGTGAGACTGTACGCTGCCAATGGAACAGCAATACCTTATGAAGGTTTCATAGAGCTGGAATTAGAGCTGATTTCAGACAGTTCAAGCAATAAAAGTGTCATTGTTCCCTTTCTTGTGACAACAGGTGCACTTGATCTACCAATTATTGGGTTCAATGTAATCTGTGAGCTAACCAAGAATAAAGATGGTATCATTAAAGCTACTGACAAAAGTGTTATTGATCAGATCCAAGCCAGTTTTCCAGCACTGAGAAGCGATCATGATAGCCAAGCATTCATCAGCTTAGTAAAGGACTCTGTTGAACAGGACTACGTTTGTTCTGTAAAGACCACAAAGAAGGACATAATTGTTCCAAAGCAGACAACTATTTCAATCCCATGTAGAGGAAACAGTGAGTTTATACCAAATCAGATGCCTGCATTGTTTGTACCAAATGTAACTGACATTGTGCCAGAAGGACTTAAGCTTGACGAGACAGTTGTGTGTTTAAAGAAAAGTTCAACTCAGATCATTCATCTAAATGTGGAAAACGAAACAGATCATGATATTTGTCTTAGAAACAGAACACATATTGGCCAAATTCAGCTCATCCAGTCAGTTACACCTCTTGATGTGAAGATAAAAGAAACATGCAATCAAGATGATGAACACTCAATACAGAAACAAATTCATTCTGCAAAACCAAAGAAAATACCAGGACTTAAATTAGATGGCCTGAGTAAGGAGCAAGAAGACATTGTTGAAAAGATGCTGGAAGAAGAATCACTATCATTTTCAGAGAATGACTCCGACATTGGTCAAGCAAAGGGGTTAGAGCTGGACATTAATTTGAATGATCACAGCCCTGTTCAAAAGAATTACATTGCTGTGCCACGCCCATTGTATGGAGAGGTTAAAGCTTATATAGAGGACCTCCTGAACAAACAATTCATCTCTCCCTCAAAGTCATCATGGTCATCACCTGTTGTGTGTGTGAGGAAAAAAGATGGTTCTCTTCGATTATGTGTCGACTATCGCTGCCTCAATAGTAAAACAGTCAGAGACAGGCACCCACTTCCAAGGATTCAAGAGACACTGGATAACCTTGGTGGTAGTCGCTGGTTTACTGTTCTTGACCAGGGTAAGGCCTACCACCAAGGCTTCATTAGCCCAGATTCTCAACACCTCACTGCGTTTATAACTCCATGGGGGTTGTTTCAATGGAATAGGATCCCTTTTGGACTTACAAATGCTCCAGAAGCGTTTCAGAGACACATGGAGAACATACTACGAGATCTACGTGACAAATTCGTTATTCCATATCTGGATGATGTGATCATTTTCAGCAAGACATTCGAAGAACATGTTGTACATGTTCAAACAGTATTGCGAAGACTAAGAGACCATGGCATAAAGTTAAAGGGACGTAAATGTGAATTGTTTAAAAGGGAAGTACGATTCCTTGGTAGGATTGTTTCAGAACATGGTTACAAGATGGATGAAAACAATGTGAAAGCCGTAACTAGTTTGCTAGAAAAAGAACCAAAGACAGTTGGTGATGTTAGGAAAATGTTAGGATTACTATCGTATTATCGGCGCAGCATTCCATCATTTGCACAACGAGCCCAGCCTCTATATAAATTGTTAACTGCAGATACAGCCAACTCAACGAAAGTCTTCAAGACCAACAATGGACAACTTCATTCAAATACAGCAATACAATGGACAGCAAGACACCAGGATGCACTAGCTAACATTATCAACTTGCTGACAAATCCACCGGTATTGGCATACCCAGATCCGGAAAAGCCTTACATCCTGCACACTGATGCTTCGCAAAAGGGGCTGGGAGCAGTATTGTACCAAAGACAAGGAAAGGAGCTAAGAGTAATCGCATATGCATCACGTTCATTGTCACCCACAGAGAAAAAATACAACCTTCATTCTGGAAAGCTAGAGTTTCTTGCTCTGAAATGGGCAGTGACTGAACAGTTCAAGGATTATTTGTATTATGCACCATCGTTCAGTGTCTTCACAGATAATAACCCACTGACTTATGTCATGAGCACGGCTAAACTCAATGCAACAGGAATTAGGTGGGTGGGGGAGTTAGCTGAATATAACTTCACAATTCATTACAGACCTGGAAAGAGTAATGGAGATGCAGATGGCCTTAGCAGAATGCCATTAGAGATGGATAAGCTGATTCAAGAATGTACTCAACAACTAGACCGCAACGTACTCCATGCAACAGCCCAGGCAATACAGATCAGAACCAGAGGTATTGCTTATCTTCCAGAGATGGCAAAAGAGAATGCAAGTGCCGACATTGATGCCATTACCCATAGGGGAGACAAAAGAAGGCTAGAAAGAGTTGACATTCTACAACATCAAATGCAAGATCAGGATATCCACAAACTGATTGTGTGGAAGAGGGACAATGTTAAACCATCAGCAGAAGAGGCAAGAGATGAAAGTCATATAACAAAGAGGCTATTATATGATTGGACAAAGCTCTTCTTAGACAAAGAGGGGATCCTGAGACGCAAACGTGGAATTGATAGTCAGATAATCTTGCCAAAGAGTCTTCATTCAATCATACTGAGAGAACTGCATGATGAAATGGGGCATATTGGTGCGGAAAAGGTCCTTAGTCTTGCCAGAGACAGGTTCTTTTGGCCACATATGCAAGATGATATTCAGCTATACGTGAATAAGAAATGTCGATGTTTGAAACAACGGAAACCGACCTTGCATCAAAGAGAGCCATTGAAGCCAGTTTTAACATCTATGCCTTTCGAACTGATTTCAATTGACTTCCTTCATCTGGAACAAAGTTCAGGTGGCTATGAATATATTCTCGTTGTTGTAGATCATTTTACGAGGTATGCCCAAGCTTATCCAACCCGCAATAAGACAGCTAAAACAGCAGCTGAGCGACTATTCAACGACTTTTTCATGAGATTCGGATTTGCTGAAAGAATTCATCACGACCAAGGTGGCGAATTTCAGAACCAGTTGTTTGACCAGTTAGAACGCTTGTGCAGGATGGATAAGTCACGCACAACGCCATATCATCCGCAGGGCAATGGCAAGGCAGAGAGATTCAACAGGACATTACTTGGAATGCTTAGAACACTGCCGGAGCAGTTTAAATCGAAATGGAAAGATCAACTGCCAAAACTTGTGCACGCTTATAATTGCTCACCACATGATTCAACAGGATACCCGCCATTTTAACTCCTATTCGGTCATGCTCCAAGACTACCTGTAGATATGCTGTTTGACACACCTCAGTCAAATAAAAACAAGAGCTACAAAGCATACGTTGAGGAATGGAGGTTGGCTTTGAAAGGGGCTTATGAAACAGTCAGAAAGAACATGACGGCCGCAGCTGCACGGAACAAGCAACAATACGATAAGAAGGTGAGAACATCAAGCCTATCAGCTGGAGATCGGGTTTTAGTTAGAAACCTATCTGAGAGAGGTGGTCCCGGTAAACTACGCGCATATTGGGAGGATGTGATCCACAAAGTTGTTCGTCGCATTGGTCAAGACAGTCCTGTGTACGAGGTTCAACCAGAAAAGGGACAAGGGAAGACAAGAGTACTACATCGTACCATGTTAATGCCATGTGATTACCTTGGACTTGAAGAAACGGCAATCGATGAGACAAGTCAAAACAAGAGAAAGCCAAAACATCCCATCAAACAAAACGATGTCAAAGATGATACAACACACGGTTTTGATTCTGATGATGATTCTGATGAAGAATTTCCAACTTTTGAACCCTGCCAGATACAAGAGACTCGAGAGGAAGTTTGTAGTGCTGAACCTACTGTTGCAGTAGAAGACATCGCAGAAACTGATGCGACCAGGGAAGAAGTCGAAGATCAAAGACAAGAATCAGAAGTTCAGTCTTCCATTGCTGAGCCAACATCAATCGATGATAACATCGCGGAAGAGGATACATGTGAGCGACCAAGAAGGACAAGAAACCCACCAACGCGTTTAGTGTACAATCAGTTAGGAAGACCACAGGAACAACAATCATTCTTCGTTAATTCGATTCAACCAAGTTTTTACTCAGGCGGACAGTACGATCCAAGATTGAATCCGTGCGCACCTATATTTTATCCGAATGGGTATGTTAACGTGGTACCAAGACCGTTACTTGCAAGACCTATTCCTTTACCCCAGGATGCGTACCGGCTTCTTTCATTCGGACAATATCCAAGACTTTACCCTTGCGCTTAATTACGCAAAGGAGAACTATTCATTTGAAATTATCGAAGTATTACAAAGCTTCATCGCTCGGAAGATTTGGTTTTGTTGAGAAAGGACTCGTCAATGCAATATTTGTTGAGAATGGACTCGTCAATGCAATATTCGTTGAGAAATGACTCTATCGTAATTTTTTACTTGAAAATAAAGAAAAAACGAAAATAAGCACTCATCTACTCAAGCTATGGATTAGAGAACCATTACGCGTTAATTCAACGTCAAAATCGTAAGAACTCGATTCTGTTACCAAGTGTTACCAAGTTTTGCAGAATGGAAGCGCGCAAATGATCTGCAAATCGACTATTGGGACTGGACGACAATGTTGGGGACAACATTTCTTCGAATGGGGGAGAATGTGAACTGATTAGTTATAGTTTTCATGATGTATAAGATTTGTGTATACCCCCGTGAGGACCTTGTGGGCAGAGAAAAAGTAAACAATGAGAGAACAAGAGATTCTGAGGAGACGCAGATCAGAAACGGACGTTAAATGACTGCTAAAAATTTCGTTGTGTGTACACGATACATTGGATGAAGTTTGCAAAGTTAATCAGCAGTTTTATCTTGTTTATATTCTTAAAATGTACTACCTCACGGCCGGGCAGAGGTAGTTACACCATACATAATTTTTATGTAGTGCTTTATAGCAATGATGATGATGATGATAAGATAAACCTGTTACTGGAGAGAATAAAGTTAAACCTACTCTTCGCATGAACCAAATTGAAAAGTGTGCGACGAAACGCATATTAGGTGTAATAATTTGGTATAATAACGTTGTTGGTAAGTTATTACTTGATTTACTAGCAGGTTAACAGTTTTCTTTCCAGTTATAGGTTTATCTTATATTTTGATTATTGATCGTTTACAGGAGTTGACAGTTGATAGTGATAGGTGGAACAGACTCGTAGGTAGCCTCCACATGTTATGCCCCCCCCCAGGCGCATAAATCATCATAATTTCAGTGACTAGCTAACGCTAATACCTCATTTAGGGACACGTTTCTCTCAGAGGTGCAGCGAGAATTTTTACCCGAGATGGTTACTTTTTCAGTAGCAAAAACAACAACCATGTGGTATCTTCAAAGAACCCTGTTTGTTTACTTATAGGTGGTGATATAACAAATAACGATGGTACAGGAGGAAAAAGCATCTATGGACCTCATTTTCCAGATGAAAACTTCCAGTTGCAACATTATGGGCCTGGTTGGGTGTGCATGGCAAATGCAGGCCGTGATACGAATGATTCCCAGTTTTATATTACCACAGCTAAAACTGATTGGTTAAATGGGCATCATGTCTGTTTTGGGAAAGTTATCGAAGGAATGGTGAGTATCCTGCACAGTATCTTTACGGGCTCCCTTTTCGTTACAACAATGAGATATAGAGCAACCGGCATATGTATATAGGGCTCAATTCTTTACCGATGATTTTAATAAGATGCATGAAATCTTATTGCCTCACTTTTTTACAGAATTGATCTGAGTGTAATTTGCCATAATCTCATGGAAAGCACTTTTGATATCAACGCTATCTTTGGAATGGCAGCATTTTAAGTGTTATCATGGGTATTAGGAAACGTACAATGTGCTATATGGGGTTAAGTATCGTAAAACATCAGAAGTATTAGGCCTACCAGATTTACTCAAGAATAGACGGTTCAACAACATGTTTACCGAAAAGACCTGCTATTGAATTCAAGTGTTGGCAGTTTCTCACTGCTTCTCAAACATAATACTAGTGTTTTTTAAAATTTTGGCCATCAAAGTACTACTTTCTTACAAACCAGTTTCTTGTAATAAAAACGTGTACACTCAAAAAAATATTGGTAAAAATTCGTACTTTAGAATTAGAATATAGATACTATAAGAGGCAGATGCAAAAAACGAAAAAAGTAACGTTTTTTGCATCTGCCTCTCATAAACAAAAGAGAGATACTCTTTAAAGCAAAATAGAGCCAAAAAGTATAGCAAACCTCATATGTCTGCAGGTTTTATGGGACCTAGCGAGTTATGTAGATCTTTAAACGCAATGATTCTGACTTAAAATTCCTTCAATTCTGTTACAGAATGTCGTAGACCAAATCCAAAATTTACCAAAAGACACCAACGACAAACCATTTGAAAAAGTAACAATCGTTGATTCGAAAGCAGTTCCAATGAATCCATTCCCAACTGCTCTCGAGGGTGTCCCAATACCAAGCAATGGTCCTGTCAATGGTGGCAACCAGGCAAGCTTCGGTCAAGTCACTGGCAACCAAGGTAGCTTTGAACAAGAGCAAGATTACTCCCCAGAAAACAGCAGAACTGGCTTTGAGTCTCAATCAAACTACCCACAAGAAAGCAACCAACTTGGATATGAACAACAATCAAATTATGCTTCTGAAAATGAACAATTTTCACCGATGAATTTTGGTGGCAGAGAATCAGAAAATGGCGGAATGGAGAACTTTGGTGATGTTAGAGGTTCAATGAATCAAAATGATTATCAAAGAGACAGTAATAATTATGAAGGAAATATGTATGGAAATGAGAATCAGGCATATTAATATATTTTTTTACAATGGGAAATGAAAATATACATTCTTGTTCCTATTAATTCAATCAAAGATGCTTTGGTAACATTTTTTGGCAATGTAATACCACGCACGTACAGCTGCTACGCCTAAGCGTACGGGAAGGAAAGTCTAAGGGGCTGCCCAACACAAAGCCCATTATTTACCAACAGTTTTGCCCTACAAAGGGCAAAATTTCGCGCGAATGGGGCTGATTTTTGAAAATTTCTCTAAAGTTGGGGGGCTACCACCCCCTGGCTCCTCCTCCGCCTCGTACGCTTATGATGCATGATTTGTCATATTCATTTGTTTAGGTTTTTTTCAAGAAGATTTGAAATTTTGAAGTCACTTCTTGCAGTTCTGTGGCAATGTTTTGTGACATCATGAAAATTTTCATAGGAATCCTTTGAAACAACAGTGGTCTCGTTAATAAATGAATTCTGCCGGAGGCACGAAGCTGTAATTCGTATTATCGATAGATCCAAAATTTCTTCCTCTTCAGCTTATCTAACATCTGCTTGAAATTGCGAATCTTCATGTGGGGCAGTGAGATGAAAACATAAAAACCACTTGTCATTTAAGAACTAACTACCGCTCCAAAGGATTCTTATAAACTCCTTTCTGACATCACAACAAGTTAAAGTAAAATTTAAATCGACCTGAAGCAGCTCCAGCCAGAGCCATTGTAAGGGAAAGTGTAAAATTTATCATATGGCATGGTCGGTGGATAGGAAAACATCCTTGCAAAAAATCTACTCGCCCCGTATCAAAATATTTTAACAACCAACTTCCCTGTCGCCCCTTCCTTGAAGAATGCATCTGCCCCGCATTCATGAACAACAGATGTTATGTACCTCTGATGAATTAGC
The DNA here is from genome assembly GCA_964020215.1 of Aurelia sp. 3 sensu Dawson et al. (2005). NCBI lineage: Eukaryota > Metazoa > Cnidaria > Scyphozoa > Semaeostomeae > Ulmaridae > Aurelia > Aurelia sp. 3 sensu Dawson et al. (2005). Next base: position 3,807,768 of record OZ026580.1, read on the forward strand.
CAAAGACCATATAAAAAATCTGTTCTTGTCTTTACGAGTCTTTCTCAATGAAAAAGATTGACTTTGTCCTTCCAACTCCTTCCAAGCATTTCTCAACGTGCATGCTTCACGATTTTTTCTTCAAATAAACAGTTTGATATTTCAGACTTCACCTTGAGCTTATAAAAAATGTTACATGTAAAAAGTGTTGGCCCAGTTCTGTACAAGTTCAAAAACGTAGTTAGTTGCCCGGTTACATTTTGCTCCGGCCATGTCATGAAATATACTTTGCTCTGTCCCTCAGTAGTATTGTCCTGCCTGAGGCACACTTCACTCCCACAAAAGTCTCGAACACTTTTGGCAAAAATCCGTTTTTTTTTTCAAGAAAAGTCCATCAAAATTCGAAAATCCTTAAAAATCTTTTTGCTCTCATACCATTTCGTATGATGAGTAAAAATGCCGTCGGTCCTGCCTGCTAGAAACAAAACAAGATCGCCTTGTGATTCAGCTAACACGAACAAGGGTGGGTGTAGAAACCAATTACTCCTAGAATTCTTAGCAATATTTTTATGTGGTTTACCGTAACAAACGATAGACGATTTCAAGGAAAGTGAATGATCTTCTGTCGCCTCTAAGAAGAAACAAGCCTGCTAATCCTGGCAAAAATCGGTTTCGTTTTTGCTGATTAAAGTTCATATTGTCATACAGGGTTCTTCAGGCTCACTTCTGTTTCATACATACATCATGACCACAGCGACAACAACAACACAAACATTTCTTGGCGTCTCTGAGATCAAGTCCCATTGCGCAAGTCCCTTGTGTCGGCCCATAGACAGGTATGATTCAAGTAAATTCAGCAAAAATTTTAACAAAATGAATCAAAACAACGCTAAAACGAGTGGGAACTTCGTACACGTCTTTCTTCAAAAAGCCACGTTTTACGACGCACTGAAATCCAGAAAGGAAAGGCAGTGTCTTTGGAGCTATTCGACAAACGCTGAGAAAGGCACATTTTTCAGCAGTGAACAGAAACAAAATTTTTAAAATCTCAAGGTAAAACTTCATGAAAAGGGGAGTAAAAAGGATTGTTTGTGGCTTGGTTTGATCATGACTTGGCCCCGTTGTCCATGGTAACTCTTCCCCCGTCACTGGACATGACGTTTGCAGCGTTTCGTCATAGGACCAACTGGCGAAATATGCGTCAAAGGAGAAGAATGCTGTTGTAAATTCGTTTCAAGCATTTCCATGGTCACAAGGTTCGATAAAATTGTCGATAAAATAAAGCCAAATTCCCTTGATACCATAGATAACCTTTGATACATTTTCCTCGCAAATTCACTTGATACTTTTGGTAAACTTGATAAGTTTGACCCGACAAAAACTTATTACTTTCGTTGTCTTTCGTTAGGCCTACTTATCAACTTTGATTGAAAGCGGTGGAAAGTGATTACTTAAATTTCTTGTAACCATAATCATATCAAAACAAACCCTGCTGATCTAAAGTCTCGTGGTGAATTGGCCTTTCTGTAATTTGAAAAGACGAGTACACAAATAGATATGAACTTGTGGTAGAACGTGATTTGTATATCAATGCAAAACGTTGGGCTGTACGTGTTGCAGGTGATACCATGGCATGATAAATTCGCGCTGTTTATGAAGGTAACTTTTGACAGAGAGAGAAGCGTTATCAACAATTAGAATTGACTTCAATTAGGACTTGATTTTCACGAAGAAAAGAATTTGACGTCATTCATGGCAGTAGTTTTCAAGTTAGGCCTGGCCTAAGTCTTCCTGTTCCAGCCACAAGAAAGTCTGTTTCATATCACGAGATATCTGTAAACAAGACTTGTTTATTTATGGATTTGTTTATTCTGAGAATTTATCAGAAGAGTAGTGCCTGACTTTGACCAAAGATTGACCTCTAAGTGACCTGAATTTTTTCACGAAAGAAAGTCACACAGACAGAACATAAAAAGGTTTACAAACGATCAAGTTGCGAATCTGGTTCTCATTGAGGTATACCATACCACCTTACTTCTTTGGGAGAGCTGAGTAAGAGCACATTTTCAAACTTCTGGCTGGCTTAGAATTGTTCATGAATACTGACAGAATAATGGGTAACATCCTAGAGAAAGATAGCCAGAACAGCATCTCAGAAGTTGAAACCAAGATGTTACGTTTTGCGAGCATCAAACAACGTTTTCGAGACGTAAACATTCCACTAAATCAGCCTTTAGATGTTCAACTGATTCCACAATTCGCAACTACTGATACGCCAGGGAAGTCAGTGCACTACAAGTTACAGTTGCGATTCGACGAAACTGTTTCGCGTTATGGGGACCAGACTACAGAGCTGTCGACATCTTCAGGGAGTGCTGATAAGAATTCGAATGGTTTTGCTGTAATCGTAGAACTTACCGAAACAGTTACGCGAGAGTGTAAGAAACTGACGATTGGGATTCCTCGAAGAACTTCCATTGTCAAGCATAATTCATGGACTGGGAGATCTGGTGATGTTACCCGGGAAGCGAAACGTATCCGCCTAAAAGGCAAACTACAGAATGACACAGGAAGCTCATCGTTGGATTTCGATTTGATACTTTGTCCGAGTGAATTGATCATTCCGGAAAGTAGCAATGATTGGTCATTAATTGGATCTTTATATGTAAACAATCTAGAGGAAAAGAAGGATTATAAATGGAGGGCTGCTGTGCCAAGAAAACCTAACACTGCCACTGAAAATACATAGTACGCTCCCGGGAGTATAGACTTGCCCCAAGTCTATTTCGTCAATCAAAAAAAAAATTGGGAAAGGGAAAATTAGGAAAGGGGAAAGCGAAATATGTTTCGTTGTTCACTGTATCAGCCAGACTTATTACAGATGACGAAATAGACTTGGGGCAAGTCTACCGGGAGTAGGCCTACGTTGTAAATTGTTGCCACTGCCACCTCTCTCCAAACTTAACACTGGCGCAAAGATTACCTGGTTCACTAAAAACGACTAAAAGGTACGAAGTTTCTACGGGCTATAAAAAGTAATGCAATTTATTACTATTACGTCCTTTTTGCTATAAAACTTTCGAAAAATCTTCATCCTACCGAAGACATCAGAAGAGAAAGCTGCTTTTTAAGAAGGTAAACAGCAAAACACAAAGATAATCCCAAAATAATCATACCCATCATAGAATTTCTTTTGATTTCTTTTTTTCATTTAATCAAATCTGTTTAAAGATGATAAAATATTTGTTTTCATCGCTAAAAGGGTATGAAACGCATGGAAAAACCTTTCATGGATGCTTTGCAGTATGCTTCAAAGCCAGGTAATCCTAAAAAGCCAGTTCAGGCAAGAAGCCAAACTATGACTCGTAATCAGTACATTTGATTTAAGGGTGTGTTTGATTGGTACCAATTCTGAAAATGGTAGACTTAGTAGACTCGGAATTTGTGTTTGATTGACTATCAAATTCCGAAAACGGCAGGTTTGGCAGGTTTGGAAGGCCTGCTGAGCCCCCGGGGGGGCTACATAACATGCTGAGGGTGCGGGTATGTGCCGCCCATATGGGTGGGTTTTTGGGCCCCAAATTCTCTAAACAAGGGTCCTTTTTTCGGCATATTTTCCATAAACAAGGGTGGGTTATCCAGAACTTGGCGAAAAATAGCAAAAAATGGGCGGTTTTCCGCCAAAATTCATCATGAAAGTGGGTATGACCGCAAGTTTCGGTCATTAGAAGAGGGTACCTTTCTGAAAACCGGGCGGCAGACCCCCGTCAATCCGCAAGTCATGTACCTTCTGCTCCAACAGGCTGAACCTTCTGCTCCAACAGGCGGAAGGTTTGGCAGACTTGGAAGAGATTCTCGTTTTATTTGCAAACTCTGAAAACGAGGTGAATTTGCTCGCGCTGCTATAGTAATTGTGCGGCAGTTCAATTTCTGCTGCCAAGCACCGGACTCCGCATTTTTCAAGTGGAAACCTCATTTTTGCCAGGATGAATCTGAAACCTGCTGTTTTGAAGACTTGCATTTGATTGGGCATTGTGTTTCCGTCTCTGCGAAGTCTACCGTTTTCACTATTTGGTAGGTTTGGAATCACCAATCAAACACACCCTAAAATGCAGGATCACTACAACTACCAGAATGCATTGCACGCTTGGCAAAATAGTGGTTACTGTTGATGTTTGCCAAGCCTCTCGAGCCAAATCATAGACAAAACTGTATTAAATTTAATTGCTTTGTCAAAGAGTCATGGGATTAGAAATCCAGGTTTTGATTTTTTGAATGAAATTTCCAATAACAGCCTCCTTTTGGCGAATTAACGGATTTTATTGCGGTTTCCTTCACATTATTTTCATCCTGTTGCAAATTAGCTTATAACTCCACCTAACTTGCTTTCATTAGTAGTAAGTGGTCGAACCAGTCGAACGTGATAATAAAGTTCTACAGAATTGTCAGAAAATCTTTTCAGATTTGAAGTTTGAAGACTCTCTTGTCTCTCTCTCACACACACAGACACACTGAAATTTTGCATGTTTGTCAAGTTTTCTCAACTGTAGTATTTGGCTGCAATTAATGTTTCAAAAATTCAATAAAGATTATATTAACAGATTTATTAGCCTGTTAGGGGGGAACTCCCTATTGGTATGTTTCGGTGGGTTTTAGAGGGTTTTAGAGAGGATATTTTTGAAAACCCAAGCATATGCTAAACTCTAGAGATTCTAGACCAAACAATGTACTGATTGCTTCATAGTAAATAAAAACTGGCAGTTTTGTAGTCTTTTCGCAACTGCACTTCAATATTTTGGTGAAAACTCAGCTTACGTGCCAAATTTTCTTATCAGCAACCCTGATTTTGCCCCAAATAGCGTACACAAAAATATACTATACAGCATTTCCAACCAAGAAAGTATCTGACCCGACAACCCACCACCCGTCACATGCCAGCAGGGAATCCTCCTCATGGGGGTTAAAAAGCCACAGATTTATAGATTCCATTCCTTGTCCACTCTCTCTCTCTCTCTCTCTCCCCCTGAGATTTTAGCATCTATCATTTCTTTTACTTGTGACAGCTGGCTTCTAGTGACAAATGAAGTAGACTTGCCCCAACAAGTCCATATCTTCCGTATGTCTTCCATCCATTCCATTTACGGTACCCTGCCCAGTCCCTGGCTCCACCGAACAGGGAACAACCAGCGGACTGAGAGAATAGACTTGGAGCAAGTCTACAAATCAAGATTTACAAAATTGTCAGAAGATTTTAACAGATTTAAAAAGTCCCTTCCTTGTCTCTACCCTGGAGGCTGAGACTTGTGGCCTTGTGGACTTATCCGTTGTCAACAATCATACTCTTTCGCAGCAAGCTGCTGTAGGCCAAACGAATCACCATAACTTATGTTTTTTCTAAAATAAGCATGATATAAGCATGGATGAAAGGAAACAAAATAGTTGTTATTTAATAAATTGTATGCGCTAATCATACCCGTGTCTTTATCGTGGCTTCTTCATGCCTTTCCTTGCTTTCATCTGCATCCCTACCTCAGCTCAACTTGTTGATTCAAGTTTGCTGTGACCTAATTCAGTTTCTTTGTAAAGTGAGGCTGTCTTCGTTTGCGCTCTTGTTTTACAGAGAAACTGAATTAGGCCATAGCAAATTTGAATCAACGACTTGAGGTGAGGTAGTAGGATGGAGAGGAAAACCAGGAAAGGTAGAAGAAACCTAGCCTTTGCGTAGACCGACCAGAAGAAACCACGATAAAGACACAGGTATGATTTGCGTACACATGTTATTGAATAACGATTATTTTGTTTCCTTTCACCCATGATATTAGGATGATTCCTGAATAAAATTGAAAAGTCACAGTAACTACTCCATAGTACAGGGTGTCTCAAAAAAAATTGTTCGACGTTTGACTAAATACTAAAAAATAACGATACGCTGAATGGGCACATGGCCAGGTCAGCCTTTTCCTAAGATTTTGAATTAATTTTTGGTACAAGGATGTTGCTAATCGGCAAAAAATTGATGGAGTTACAAGCCTTTGAAGTTCCAGTTTGTGTGAAAGCTGAAACCAGAGGCCTTGAAATGGCATTTTTGGTAAAAGTCTCATCGACCATCGTTTCTGCTATTTCTCAATAGTTTCAGGGCGAACCAAATTGGATTTGAACAGGTTTTCAATATCCTAACTTTCAAGCATATGGATGCTTTTAGGAAACAGATTCAGTTTCCAGTTGATTATGTTTTGAACCACCAGGGGCGCACATTAGGGGGGGTGTGGGGGGGGGCTGAGACACCCCCCAATATTTTCAGAGTCGGTCCAAAATGAAACGAAAAGTCGGTCCACGATAAAGCTTGGATAGTGTGAATCCAAGTTGGTCCGACTTCTGAATTTTTAGGGCAAAGGTCGGTCCATGACGACAGTTAGCAATTTCACAAGAAATACTTGACACAGTGATCGGGAGAGTCGTTCTAAGCCAAAGAGGAGGACGGAGTTTAAAAAAATTTTCCCGGACATGCTATTTTCCCAGCTGTTGCAAATACTCAAAGTTTCCAGTCTAGTACTGGGGTGTCGGTAATGGCTGAGAGGGGAGCAGTATGCAATTTGCCCCTGGGGCCTCAGGGTAGGGGGCCTCGTATTTGAAGACTTGTTATCATTTTGACTGCAGGAAATGCTTTACAATGCATTTTAGGCCATTTTAAGCTAATTTAAGTAGCATGATGGCAAAAATTTTCTGCTCGCTTCGCTCGCAGGGGCCTCATGTTTGGCAGGTTTGTTCATGGGCCTCCAAAACTTCTCGGCGGCCCTTGTGTCGGTGGTGGCATAGGAAATCAGGCACTTCTGAATGAATCTCAAAAATAAAAGGAAAAATCGGTTGTAAATGTTATCCATCAAACGTTGTATCTGTTTCAACTAAACGCTAGCATTGTAGAAACTAAAAATCACGAGAGAATGCTTTCTTAAAGGAAAAAACATGCTAAAACCAGCGCTTTCGCTGTGCTTTGCAGCGAAGAAGTCGTTTTATTGAAGATCACGCCGTTATTTGAAACTCCAAATCCTTGACCAAATGATGCGAAAGTCTCAACCAAAGAAGTTTGATGTGTGACGAAAGATTGTGCTTAAGACAAAAAATTTTAGTGAAATCTCCAAAACACATAACAAGAACTGCTATGCGGCACAAAATAGTCAATAAAGTGAAGCAAAAGGGTCCCTAGACGGAACACATTACAGATGGCAAGTACACATGCTGTCCGAAAACCACCGTCTGGCCTGACAGGAAAAACATCCACTTCAAAAGCAAAACAGGCAAAGTCGAATCAAAAAGCTTTGAGAAAATATGTATGAGGCTCCTCTTTCACCCTGATAGCGATCTTAGCTTTGTTTGCGATTAACTTTTTTGCGAAAAAATCTGCTTATCTGAGCCAAAGAGAGTGGTGTCTACTTGAAATTTATCCGGAAGATGCCAATTTATGAAAAAGAATCTGTTACAAAACGGCAGAAATTCTCTCTTAGAACCGGCGAACATCTGATCACTAGAGGTGTTCTAAGCCAAAGTAGAGGGCGTGTCCTCAAAAAATTTCCTGGGAGCTTTGCCCCCAGACCCCCTTCTTTTAGCACGGTCGTTAATCTCGACTGCTTGTATCAAAGTTCCCAATGAACACGAACAGCCCATATACGTTCAGTCGGTCCAGAAAAATTTAGTCGGTCCAAAGCATGCTGACACCCCCCCCCCCAAATAAAATTTTAATGTGCGCCCCTGTGAACCACTGCTTTTGGACACAAGCAATGTTTAGCAAATTTTGACAATGATCCAAGGATTAAATTACTTTCGAAGTCCTATTTGGTTTGCTCTGGTATCAACAAGAGGTATGACACTGGACAAGCTTCTTTTACCTCGGTCTTCGAAGTTTTTTGCATTACAAGTAATCTGGGGGTCTCTGGTTGATCTTTGAAAGCTCACAACTCAATGAATTTTCAACCGATTTGCAAGATTCTGGTCTCTAAAATTACTTCATAATCTTAGGGACAGGGTTATCTTCCCATGACTCTGTCCATGTTATCATTATTTTTCAATATTTAATCAAACGTTGAACAATTTTATGGGACATCCTGTAGGTGAACAAGAAGCGAAGCATACGTTTTGGGACACACTGAGCTGAAAGTTTTTCAACTTTCTGGACCTTCGAAACTTCTATAACGGCTGTGAAGTTGGCAAACGTATCATTGAACAACCATGAAATGTCCGGAACAAAATTTGTCGCCAAAAAAGACAACATAATAAACAGGAAACTAGTCGTATGACTGATGGCAAGTCACATGAGTTTAGTACAGGAGCGATCAGGAGTTTCAATCCAATTTCCATTTTGAAAATTTACACGAAGGACAAACTTTTCAATGCTTCAAGGAGTCACAGAAGACTCCGTTATCTTTCTTAGAGAGACTTAAGGCAAAGATCTTAGGACACCGCCATGACAATAGTCTACCTCGTGTTTCCTAGTGTCCGGATCATAATCCTGGAGGGTCCGAACCGGCGGAAAATACCTGAATTAATGTGTGGGATTGAATCCTGAATCAATGAAGGATTTATGAGAAATCTGGTACAGGTCGCGACCTAAAGGAAGACTGGTTTGTTGGTGAGAAAATCGTTTGTCGAAAAGTATTGGAATAGGATAGGATGTTAGCATGACTCGAGGGCTAGGGCATTGATGTAGCCTGGATCATTGAAACGGGGGTAGCAGTAACGGGAATCTTCAGGCTCTGCAATGAGACAAGGAGAGACAAAAGCCTATTGGTTGGAGCTACACCCCCCCCCCCCCCCCATAGCTTCGTTAGTCGCGAAAGACAGAATACATGACTGACGCAGCCTGGATCGTTGAAACGGGGGTAACAGTGACAGAAATCTTTACGATTTGCAATCAAACAAGGAGAGACAAAAGCCTACCGTTTGAAGCCCCATCCCCCCCACTCACAGCTTCGTTGGCATAGAAGGGTGGGATGCATGATTGACTCAAGGGCTTAGGCATAGCAGTAGTAATGAATTTGAATCGGGGGAGGGGGACAGGAATCTTTAGGTTTTCCTGGAAAAGATAGAGAAATGATTGTAACAAACGTATGAAAGCCCTAAGTTCTACAAAGGAGAACCATATTCCCCCTCCCCAGCTCCCCCAGATTCGTCAGTCTCAAGAGAGAGGATGTAGAGATGACTCGAGGGCTTGCATGAAAATGACATAAAAAGGGTGGATCATTTGAACATCGTTATAAAGTTTATGAGGAGTGAAACGCAGGTCGTTCAGCAAAAAAACTTAGAAATAATTAAATCATCTGACAAGCTTGTGAAGAAGAAGAGAAAAAAGATCATTCTTGCAAGATGAAGATTATTATGGGAAACAAACTGCTGTTATTTATTTCGCAATTGTTATTTGTTTCTGTTTTCTCCGCAGCTGTTGACAATAAACTTCAAACGAATGGTAAGTGAATATTACATCTGTTAAATTAGTGATGTTGTTTTTCTTATGAAACAATTCAGTTATTTTTAAATTCACAGTTGCATGAAGATCTTTAGAAATTGCTTCGAATGATACTGTATGCGTCGATGTGCTCATAATATTCTAGAGAAAGTTCTATACATAAGCAAGAAATCAGCAACGAAAGGAAACTAGTAGCAAGCTGCCACTAAGCAGTGTGAAGCTAAAAGAGCTAAATTAATAACAAGAACGCGTTCACAGAAATATTTTTACAGTTGAACTTTCAAACTGATAAACTCGAACTAATTAATTTATTATCCAAAACTCCATCGTTAAAAACCGTAATAAAATCTTTCAGAAAATAAAGAAAATCCGCTATAAGCGATCAGTGATCAATTCGAGGTAAAGAAACATTTTTAAGAAACTTTGAAACTTTGTTAAGAAACTTTGGTTATGGCTGCAAAGTGTTTCAAACACACTTTTTATTGCCAAATCAAATAAGATTAACAACTATAATTTCTATCATTCACCTTGTAATTCTTATGGCTCAAAAAATACTAGTCCTCGATTAATTTTGGTAAACTGTGAAATTGAAATTAATGAAGAATTAAGTAACTCTATATGAATTATTTGCTGCAAGAAGTAGGCCAGAAGTTAAAAGCTATATTGGCAAGCTCAAAGCCAAGTTTCTTATGTACACGTGTTAAAACCGCTTCGCTATTGCAATAAAGAAATAAAGATTAAAACCGAAGGATATCCATTATGCGTTCCTTCAAAGACCATTCTTCGTAAGGAATCTACAAAATCGATTCTCCCATTTCACCACAAGATGTATACTCTCAACTTTTAAAGCATCAACAGTGCTTTTGTTACCTCCTCAGAAAATCTGGCAATTTTTTTTCACAATCATTTCTAGTTTACTCACAAATTTTCTGTCAATATCTATGTAGGGTCTAATGGGGTAAAACGGGTAGGCCGGGGTAAAATTGGTAGTATTATTGCTAGAATCCACTAGACCCAGCACTAAGGAGTCAACATTCACTGTGTCAAGGTAGGCAGTTCGCGCAGTTCTAGCGAGATGAAAACCTTGAACAAAGATCTGAGCAAAATTTATTCAGATTTTTCATCCTACCCATTTTACCCAAAACTACCCATTTTACCCCCAGTGGACCCTAGCTATTTCAAATGAGACAAATCTTCAATATCACTTTATTTTTACTTAGCTACGCAATCCCAATCTCACAATCACATTCAGAACATCAGATCTAACAACATGCAAGAAGAGGCAAACAGTAAGTTGAATCTAAATATTTCCTAAGCATGTCATCGGGTGTCCAAGAATGATGTATCGGTGTTTCTTGAGCCGTACCAGTAGCAGATATAGGGGGCAAACTGGGGGCAATTGCCCCCTCCTTCTCGACGAAAAACTCTTCTGCCACCTTTTTGGCAAGAAGAGCATCCCTTATCCTCACCCAAATGCACTCTTTTCTGTGTTTCGTTCTAAATGTGGGTAAAATGTGCATATGTGCATATAATCTAAGGCAATTTTCAGCTTTGACTTTGAAAATTGCATCAGTTATCTCCTAAGCCCGGGGGGGGGGGTACTTGACCAAATTTTGGACGGGGACGTGCCATCGAGGTTTCAAAAACATACCCGTTCTTTATACCAAAGTTTCCAAAATGTATACCCGACTTTGTACCAATTTTTCAAAAATATATACCTGACTTTATACCAATTTTATGAAAATGCATACCCGACCCTACACCAATTACGAAAATTGTGAAAATTGATACCGTTCCTTATACCAAAATCGTGAAAATCGATACCCTTCCCGATGGCACGTCCCCGTACCCAAAATATGTAAAGTAACCCCCCCCCCTGGTTCCTAAGATACTTAACTAAGCAACCCAGTATACTAAAATGAAAGAGATAAATATACGGAGCACTTTTTGCTGATTTGCCCTTCTTTTGATCTTCAACGGAGAGATCTTCTCGCTGGAATTGTAGAGTTACTACGACCATTTGTACAAATCGCTAGTCTTTCAAATGACGCTCTGACGCAGCTTTTACTATATGGCGATCAAGACCTTTCTAATGATTTGAACAAAAATATTCTCGAATTGACTTTACGTTTCATCCACAAAACTGGTCGGTTTGATTAATATCCTTTGAAACCTCAGCAATGTGTCAAGTCTCAACCACCAAGTCCCTTTATGTATGATGTATCATCAATCAGTTTATTTTCTTCGTTTTAATTGCTTGTAATGTACAGTAGTTGTATGTAATTTACCGTTGCTTGTCTTTATGTTTTGGCCATGGGGTAGTCATTGTCTTTCGCTCCCCTTGGTATCGTTCCAGTGGTGTTGTAGAGTAATTAGATAAGTAGAGTAGTATGTAAAATTTGTTGTTAATTCTTTTTGATGAATAAAAAAAAATAAAATAAATAAATATTTGTCATTGGGTTTTGCTCCTTGGAAGACCATGATCGATTTTATTTTTTGAAGCTGAAGCTGCGAAAAAACCATTGTCGAAGCTTGTAATTCTCTTTAGGGTTGCTCAAACACAAATCTCAAGCAGAATGATCCATAATTTTAGAATGGTATGATCAATTTCAGAGAAGCAAGTTTTTCCATGTAAGTTAGGCTTTCTTCTACAAAATAAGTTGTGTTTGATTCAAATCGGTGGATAATTCATTCCAGCGCATCCTGGCAAATGCCATACACATCATTTTGGTCTTACAGATATGTGACGAAATTATGTTGCTAGAAAAGAGCTCTAAAATGATGAAACTCGTGCCATACATTCTGGAAACTGGATGACCTTGTGTCTTTTTCCGCTATGATTGGCACAGTTGAATTGAATTGCAACACTTGTAGCTTTTTAGATTTGATAGAAAAAATAAAGCTCTTCTAAGCCTCTCCAAGACTGTCTGGTATTTGAATTGATCTTGGAAGTGCCCCTCCCAGCAGACGCTTAGCCACTCCTGCCTTGGAGCCATAAATCATTTTGAAATGAGGCAAGAACTTTCGTTTGGTAAAGCCTGCGTGTTTAGAGTGATTTTTAGTTAATGGCATGCAGGATCAATGCTCGAGAATGTTTCTTCCACGGGGAAGCAGAGGATTCTTTCTCTATGTTAGGTGTAAGGTTTCTACTAAAAGACTCGTCTTTTAACCATGATCCATTTTGGCGCTAAAGTCGATTTTCGTTAGTTCCTCTTGCAAAAAACACGGGCTTGCTTTAAGTTGGCCCACAAGGGATCATGGGTGGCACCAAGGCCTTTAAGTCAAAGGTCCTGAAGAAACGGGAATGCAATCTTATGATACCAATGAAGCATAGAATTTATTTCAAGTATTTAGTGCCCCCAGATAAGATAAATGTTGGTTCTTCTGGGACGTGCAAATCATTTCTTCTTAGCCGATTCAATTCATTATAATCATAATCATCATCATCACCACCATTACCACCATCATCACCACCACCGTCATCATCATCACCACCACCGTCATCATCATCATCACCACCACCACCACCACCACCACCACCACCACCACCACCACCACCACCACCACCATCATCATCATCATCATCATCATCATCATCATCATCATCATCATCATCATCATCATCATCATCATCACCACCACCACCACCACCACCACCACCACCACCACCACCATCATCATCATCATCATCATCATCATCATCATCATCACCATCACCATCATCATCATCATCATCATCATCATCATCATCATCATCATCATCATCATCATCATCATCATCATCATCATCATCATCATCATCATCATCATCATCATCATCATCATCATCATCATCATCATCATCATCATCATCATCATCATCATCATCATCATCATCATCATCATCATCATCATCATCATCATCATCATCATCATCATCATCATCATCATCATCATCATCATCATCATCATCATCATCATCACCATCACCATCACCATCACCATCATCATCATCATCATCATCATCATCATCATCATCATCATCATCATCATCATCATCATCATCATCATCATCATCATCATCATCATCATCATCATCATCATCATCATCATCATCATCATCATCATCATCATCATCATCATCATCATCATCATCATCATCATCATCATCATCATCATCATCATCATCATCATCATCATCATCATCATCATCATCATCATCATCATCATCATCATCATCATCATCATCATCATCATCATCATCATCATCATCATCATCATCATCATCATCATCATCATCATCATCATCATCATCAATATCATCATCATCATCATCAATATCATCGGCAGTACACTTTGACAAGGAGTGAAAAAATGCTTCTTTCTTTGGGATATAAAAAGTAAAACGGTAAAATGATCTTCTTCTGTAGGTTTACAACAATCATCAGATGCAAATAGCCAAAAAGCAAATATCCTTCAGTCATTGTCAGCAACAACAACCACAACAATAGCACCAGTAGAAAGCACCAAAACAACAACTCAAACATCCACAACAACTCAAGTACCCGTCACAACTGAAGCAGCAACAATAACGACCAAAGGTTTGTACTGTCATATTTTTCTTCAAACACAATCCTTAATATTTAATTAATGATGAGGCCTCAGAAGAAAATTGATAACCTCCGCGTCCGTCTTCTCGAAAGTTTCTTCGTTATGCAATAATAGGTACTGTCGGGGCCCCCTGTCACCATCCTCCAAAATACTGTGAGTGTTTTGTGAAATTTATGGCAAACAAAGAAAATTTAATAGAAAAGGTTGTAATTCCGAGAACAACCAGATATCCAAATTCCCCAAAGTAGAAGTATAGCACAGAATTCATTAAACCATTAAAAGAAGCCATTAAACCAAAAGAAGATGAGGTGCAGTAACAATAGAATATTACGCTAAAGATGGAAGGCAAGGAACTTTTTACCAAGATGCACTACGTTCTTCGATCGAATTCCTACAGACAGGGCCGAAGCCAATGGGGGGCTGGGGGGCGGAGCGCCCCCCCAGCAGACCATTTGTCGGAAAATTTTACTCTCTTGTCGGAATTTTTGGGGGTCTAAATAACTAGTTTTGGACGATTTTGAGGAGAAATAATGGAGAAAAACATGAATTTTTTAGTGTAAAAACATAAATTCCAACAGAAATTATTGAATTTATGGCATATTTTTGATTGATATTAACTAATTGTGTTGATTTCAACTTTGAATTGCGAAATGTGGCCAAATTTTAGTTACCGCGGAGTTAGATCGGTACAACCGTTGTTGTTGCTGTTGTTGTTGATGGTTTTTTCGTCGGAAAATTTTGGTTTTTCGCCCCCCTACGCAGGCATAGCTGGTATCGGCCCTGCCTACAGAGCCGTTTAGGATTCGTAACTATAACACAATGCATCTTGGTGAAATGTTCTTTAGCGTAATCGCCTATCAGTTCAATTTTTCGTGTATTTGTCTTTACCTTCATTTTTATTATAATCCTCATCAATGGCACATCAGTTCATGGGCGTTAGGAGACTACTGTGTTAGCCTAAAAATGCCTCTTAAATCGCCTCATAAACAAATAAATTCATTCAAACTTACGATGCTGTGGTTGTCTCTTTCTTCTTCATTGTCTTTGCCCAAATATTTCAACCAATATGCACATTACGACTGAGGCCTAGGCGCCATGTTCCATTGATTCTACGCTGTGTCTCGATATGGGTTTCTGGGAAGCCCCCAAAACGCGAAAATGAGAAGGGATTCCCAACACTACATGCGTAGAATCAATGCAACATGGCGCCTAGGCCTCAGTCGTGGTGTGCATATTGGTTGAAACATTTGGCAAAGACAATGAAGAAGAAAGAGACAACCACAGCATTGTAAGTTTGAATGAGTATATTCGTTTATGAAGCTATTTTAGCATTTTTAGGCTAACACAGTAGTCTCCTACCGCCCATGATCAGTTCTAAGAATCTTATTGGTTTTCTGTTCTACAACCAAGATGATTGAAATATTACTTTACAGCAACAAAGGATTTATCGAACGAAATTGACGATTCAACAACTGTGGCAATAACTGAACGTACACCACAACAAACAACAAAGTCTTTTAAAAGTAAGTTCACGTACTTTGAAGTTATTGCTACTGTAAATACCCGCATAAAAGATCCTGTGATATTTTATAGCTAACAAGATGAAATGGCTCCCTCATCGGGTGTGTCAAAACGGTTTATGGCTGATATTCAAAACTTAACTGTTAATCTATCAATCTATCGCTAACTTAGATGAGGAAATTTTTTTGGTAAAATTACTCATCATTTAGGCCCAGAAATTAGAAAACTGCTGGTGAGGGGAATGTTTAGAAACGAGAATTCCACATTCCTTTCTCATTCTGTCGACATTACAAGGTGCCTCTTCTCCCTCCTGTCTCGCAGCCCCACATCCTTGCAGTCAGTTCATTCCTGTTGCGTTGCATAACAAAATCACTGCCCGTCTCCCCGCCCGTTGTCTCAAGACCATAACGAATTCAGACAAACATGCATTCATTCCATGGAATAAGAGGCAATTAAGAAGCCTTTGATAACACCGCCTCTGATGTTTTTGTTATTGTGTGATAGAAATAGGGTATTCAGAGCAAAGTGAATTGCAGGATTGCCCTATTTCCACAAATCGAAAGAAAGAGAGATTTCGCAGCTTGCTGATTCTTTTGAAATGCTTTGCGGCTAACGCAGCAATACGTTAAAATCAATGGCAAGAGAAATAAAAAAAGAAAATTTCACGATAGATGCGATAATCAAATTTCGGTGACTCTTTAGTCAGGAGTACATTTGTCGCACACCAATAAGAACCAACCCTTCCTTTAGTTTAGTTCACATTCTTCTTTGTTCTACCTTATTGTGCTTACATTTGTGTCAGGGAATTGCGTAAACAATGTTCACGAAGCAAGATGTGTACAGATCAAACGTTACTGGCAAAACCGTTTCGATGTTTGCAAATCTTTCAGAGTGATGAGGGTGCTGTGCAGGAAATTTTGCGGACTATGTGGTAAGTGATGAGAAGAATTTGTTTTACCAAATCAGATCCAAAGATCCAAAGCGCCAAAAAGATCCAAAGTTCCAAAAAGAACCAATATTCTCTGTTATAAACAACTAGAAGTATCACAAAGAAATCGACTGCTGAAAAATGAGACACAGGTGTGCGAGCTTAGGCTGAAAAATTTTCTTATAACATCCATAAAAATTGGATGATCTGAGCCTGAATATTCTTAAAAGAGTGTAGTAAAATCTGTATTATGTGGATGACTGCTCACCCCAGGGGAAAGATGTCTTGTTTATTCATTCATTCAGTCCCACGGGAAAGAGGATAATTCAGAGCTTGACAGTGATTACAAATTTGGCTATAGAACGGGCGTGTTAATAAATCCTGAATTGTGTTTTTATTTTTAGAGTTGAAGGAAATGTAGTACACTCATCTTCAGTCGATTAGAAGCTTTAAAAGTTCATAACAGGAAAACCAAAAGATTGCCTTCAGGAACACTGATGATGATCAATAAAATAGATAGTTTGATTCTCGTTTCTATTTCTGAGTTAAGGTTAATCCTGGAAAAGCTCTACGTTTTATTTCATTGCTATTTTGTGCTTAGTATCACTTTCAAGCCAAGGTTATTTGAAGCTTCGAGATAAATTTTGGATTGTAACAGCGATAGTGTCATGTTTTGGTAGCTTCAGGTGCAGACTTGTTTAGGTTGCAAATGCCAAGTTGCGTGTGTGTGTAGGTACCATCAAGCGCTGGCGACTTATAGCAATCCCCTGAACAATCAATCTCCATTCTAACCTGTTCATTGCATTTTCATTAAGTTGATGCAAGGACATCCAGGTTAATTCTTTCAATATATCCAGCCATCTTGTTCTTTGCCTGTCTCGTCTTCTTGCACCCTCCACCTATCCTAGCATAATATCCTTTTCCATCCCACTAGCTCGCATCGCATCGTATGTCCGAAGAAGGTCAGCGCTTGTTTAACAATCATGCCTGCCAATGAAATCTCTGGCTTTATTTCATCTGCAACAGATTTATCTGTTCTTCTTGCTTTCCATAGCACGGGGGGGGGGGGTTCTTCCATAGTAAAGGTACCTGGGGATGTGCCGCCCGCAAGGGTATGCTTTTTCAAACCTTCTAGTCTAGCCAAGGGTATACTTTTTGCCAATTTCAGTCCATTTAGTCTAGCCAAGGGTATACTTTTTGCCAATTTTCGCCCATTTAGTCTGGGCAAGGGTATACTTTTTGGCAATTTTGGTCAAAGAAATGTCAAACTTCGGTAATTCCTGTAAAGAAACCCTAATTTTTTTCAAATTTTGGTCCTTAGAATGCAAAAATTTGGGAAGTTTTGCCTCGAAAATGCCAATTCATGGCACTTTGATGTAGAAATTAGCCTAGCCAAGGGTATCATTTTCAGAAAATTGGTCTAGCCAACGGTGCTATTTTGAAACAGTGGGCGGCACACCCCTGCCCGAAATTTAGCCGAGAATCCCCCCCCCCCCGTGTTCCATAGTATTCTCAGTATTCTACGCTAACACCATAGCTCAAAAAAATGCTTCTATCTTCCCTCTTCCACCTTTCCTGATTGTCCAGCTCTCAAACCGTCCATCATTACAGGTTGCAATTGCCAAGCAATATACTTAATGCCATGCAAGTTAAATTATTATTATTATTAAAAATCTATTTAAAGTAGGCTAAAAACGAAAGAATAGCTGAATTACAGCTAATTAAGGCCTACTATTTACAATATACATTATTTATAACTATCAATAAAATATTACAGCGCAAATCAGAGTTAAAAAATCTATCCTGTTAGAAACCCAACTTTCGGGATATATACTTTGCAGAGCCTACAGTTGTATTTTCCACCATTCCAACAGCTAATTGTCAAGTTAATTGTCATCTAAATGTCAAGTTAAATGCAAAATGAATGCTAAGGCTGCAACTTTCATGTCATCTAACTCTAAATTTCTATTCCTATTTTAGGAACAACAGAGGTAGCTGTCCAATTTAGTCCACAAAGACCGCAAATTAAAAAAGAGAAACCACAGAAACGTATGTTTATCTCTGTTTTTATTTCTATACTATCTTGATTCATTTGAAGGCAAGGCAAATAATCAAGTTGTACACGAACAAGGACTGTTAAGAGAGAAGCAAATGCCCAACATTATGGGTTATGGATTATGGATTATGGATTATGGATTATGGATTATGGATTATGGATTATGGATAGGTAGCTAAAGTTCCCCCCCCCCAAGCCTTTCAGTTAGAAGAAATAGATCACAGAATTTTACACCCACCTTTTTACGTTGATTTGAAGATATGCTCTCCTTGTGATTACAGTTTTATCACAGATGCTAAAGCATGTAAAAGTCTTTGTTATATGGCAGAAAATTTGATCTTGAAAATTTGGTCTTGAACGACTGCTTTGAGAGTTTCGTGAAGGTGCCTTCTTGGAAAAATCCCAACCGATCAGTCAATTAAATTCTGAATGAAGTGGAATATGTCTACAATTGAATTACGTATGTGCCGATACCATTACCTTGATGGCCAGGAAGCAGCAACAAACAGTTTTCGTAATACAACATATTACAACTCAATTCAAAGAGATTAGTGACTGCAGACAAAGGAAATTCTCTCAACTGGTAAATCAAAACAAACATGGCCGCAAAAGTTGCCCTGAAACAGGTAGGGCAAATCTCACCTCATGCAAGAGAAAGGTGGCTTTTAAGAGAAGTTATATGTTTTTAATGAAGACGAAGGGTAAATCTAAAGTTTTCTTTCGTGCATTTTGTTTATTTGATTCAGAGGCCGAGCAAAGGGCGTTATAATTCTTGCCACACTGCTTCTGAATCAATTAAACAAAGTCCTCGATACAGAACTTTAGATTCGTTATGAGCACATAACTTCTCTTAAAAGCTACCTTTCACTTGCATATAAGGCGAATATTTGCCCTATTGGTTTTGGGACAACTTTTGCGACCGTGTTTGTTTTGATTTACCGGTTAAGAGAATTTCCTTTGTGTGCAGTCACTAATCACTTTGAATTGACGTGTCAATTAGAGCAACTGTTGCTACTACTGCATCACAAATCTGCTCTTGGAAGCAGTGGCTTTACAAGCAAGGATTATTTTTATTGACTCACACAGTACTTTAGAATCTATTTTAGCAATTCACAAGACAAAATGTCGAATTGGTGCTTGTTTCTGGCAGATATGGTATTTTTGGAACGATATACTCTTGAAAAATGTATTCCTTTTCCCAAAGGGTGCAGAGAATTCTCAAAGATCTTCTGCCAAAGATTCAAGTCGCATTGTGAAGAAGAAGGCAGGAACGGACAAAGAATGAGGAGACATTGTCAAAGAACGTGCAACAGTTGCTGATACTTAGATGATGTCTTTACTTCAGGATGCTGAAAGAGGGAGAAACTGCAAGAACTTTATTTAATTCTTCCTGCTAAGCTGTTGAATTTAACAAGTCTCAACCAACAAAAATGCACAAATGTTTCGGATATTTGCAACTGTTGTATGCAAAGAAGTGTTATGGACGATTGCACTAAAGATAGCGGCAAGGAACATTTTACCAAGACGTTTTGTGTTCCTTAATTGAATTCCTATAGAATCGTTTAGATTCACAATTAGAACGTAATGCATCTTGGTAAAAATTTGCTTGCTGCCAACTTTAACGCAATCGTCTATTCTTTTTGCCTTTTGGAGTGTCGGAAATCTTTTCAAATTAGAATAACAGTCTTTAGGGAGAAGAAAGAATCATAGGAAATGCATATGTTTGAAAATGGATTGGATCCAAGTGATTACAAAGAGCTTTATAACAATAGATTGTGAAAACTATTCATTTGGGATTTGAATAACAATAGAGGGGTGCAACCTGGTTGGGCTAAGTCTTTTTGTTACTTTTCTCAACATTAGAACGTGAGAACGGCTCCCATTCGACTTGTTGATACTTTATCAAGTTTCATGTTCATCAATATTTCAATATTTCATCTTATTATTTATCTAATAGAGTTTTCAATTATTTATTTACAGTTTCTGTAAGAAAAAATATAATGGACGTTTAATACAGAAGATTGATAGATGTTTAATTGTATAAATTTTTTATGCTTGCAAAGAATGTCTGTCTCTTCACTGCGTCAAGTGCTTATTGCAAACTTTATAGTGTTATTCTGTAGGGTATGTGAAGTCTTACAGTAAATCAACGGAGCTAAGAACAACTTAGGCCCCGTTCACACGAGAACGGAACGGAACGGAACGATGTGGAACTGTTCCAGAAAACAAAGAAATTTTTGCAGGTGTTCACACGAGAACGACTAGAAACGTTCCGTTCCGTTCCGAAAAGTGGACGGCTCTGAAAAGTGAGCCGTAAAATGGAACGAAACGGAACGAAACGATTTAGCCCTCGTGTGAACACTTTTTTGAAGCGTTCCGTTCCACTTTGCGGACTTTTTTCATGCAATTTATACATGAGGTAATTCTAAGACTCCAAACAATAGGATTGTTTACGCATGAAAATGGAAAAACTTAATGGCGAGCTTAGAAAATTTATATCTCTAGGGAGGAAGATATTAACACTTCAAATCGATCCATTGCCGTGTGAACACCCCTTAAAAAGTTCCGTTCCGTTCCGTTCTGGTCCGTTCCGTTCCGTTCCGTTCTCGTGTGAACGGGGCCTTAACTAGGGGAACTACACCGGGTGAGTCAATAAAAACACCCGGCGTTTGAAAAAATCCTGCTCCCTGAATATCAAAGCAATGATATTGAAGACTGCCTTACTTCATCCCTGATATGTCAAATTAGGTTCAGTACTTTACCCGGCATGAATCGGTCATTCCTTTCCGTCGAAAAAGGAGATTTTCTGCAGAAAGCCCCTTTCGAAAACTTGGAAAAACGAATGAAAACACCAAGCAAGATTTTCCTTTGTCCTCCTTCCTAGCAATAATGACTCTTGGATGTGTTCATGTATTTTGTCCTCATGGGAGAATGAAATCCCTCTGACTAAGTTATTCACACTAGGGGGAAGACTTTTCTACCCATCAAAAGGAAAGCACGTGCTAAAGCATGCTGAAAGTCATCGCTGTGACGCAAATACATTAGGGATTCTTGCTTGTACGTAGTTTTAGCATGTTTTTTAAGGTTTCTCAAAGGAATTCATTTTAGAAAATTGCTTTCAGAATCTGAACGGAGTGGCAAATTTTAGTCAGAAAAATGCTAAAAATAATTAAACATGTTAGCTATTCAATGAAGTATTGCAAAATATCATTGCTCATATACTCAGGGAGCAGTAGCCTTTCAAAGGCCGGGCGCTTTTTTTTACTCACCAGGTAGATTAATCTAAATATTATCTTATTATATTTGATGATTTCGATCAATATGTAACGAATTGGCTCTTTTCCGATGGAGTGAGATACACAAAGGCAAGGCCCGCGGGCCTAAGCCTTGGTAGAAAGCACTACTCTTGTTTGCGTGACTTGCCTCTATCTCAGTTCGACGACAACTAACTACAATTCTTTTCTGAACAACAGAAAAGGCTGTTTACTCAACTTATGCTAATTGCTCGTTGACAACAACTAATTAGTCCTGTTCAATGTTCTTTACGTCAACACATTCCAATACTATTAGACCCACACGCTACACCATCCCCTCCCTTTTTGAATTATTCTCATAAAACAATTTTTGACGTTTCCCTGAACTGTCCACAATCCTCTAAACTCAAAAAACTAAAAGAAAATTCTCGGTAACTCCAAAAAGCCCGGAAGCTTTGGCAAAGGAAGGTTCACAGAAGACTTCAAGCATCGTTCAAAGCTGTACTCATCGCTGCAAGAATCTCCGCCAGAAACAGTATCCAGTATCCAAAAGTTCTGTCGCCTGGTGGTCGCCGTGAAACATCGCTCGTTGATTATTCACTTCTGCAAAGTCACGTCCCCCACACAGTCTCAGAAATCAGGTATACTTCTCCTGAACAGCGTTGATATCATTGCTTGATCAGACCGTCATCGAACTCCTCTCAAACATTGATTTCAGCTACTACCATTCCCGTACGCACCAAATTTTTGATTGCGAGTATACCAACTTAAACTTGTACATTTCTCGTCCAAAATCACATCACTCTAATTCAACTTTCTATTGAGGGCTTTCGTGTGTTTTAACTTGTTCCTATCTTGACAGCTATCTGGCATGTTATGTTTCTGTCTGCAGTCTCGTTGTCGACTGATACGCCCGTGAGATCATAGTTTATAGAACAGATTTGATGTTCCCTTCACTCAGCTGCTCAGTCCAGCCACGTACTCTTTCTTTCAAAGACCTTGGTCACTTTAATAATCTCTATAATAATATAAATTCTCTCTGTCGAACTCTGTATCTGCACTCCACTCCCCCTCTGTCACCAGTTGTAACGAATTGGCTCTTTTCCGATGGAGTGAGATACACAAAGGCAAGGCCCGCGGGCCTAAGCCTTGGTAGAAAGCACTACTCTTGTTTGCGTGACTTGCCTCTATCTCAGTTCGACGACAACTAACTACAATTCTTTTCTGAACAACAGAAAAGGCTGTTTACTCAACTTATGCTAATTGCTCGTTGACAACAACTAATTAGTCCTGTTCAATGTTCTTTACGTCAACACATTCCAATACTATTAGACCCACACGCTACAAATATAAAATGTAGGAAGATAAGTAGTGTACGCTATTCATTCGTGCTAAGTTTAGACAAGATCAAAAAGCTCTATTCGTTTACTTCGATGTGCAGTTGGTAAGTTACATTACACAGTTATTTTGAGATAACAAATCTGAAATCTGAAACTTGTATGGTTTCAGAAACTCGTTTTAGGTCATTAACTATTTTCTGCCTGTTTTGAAAGAGATATTCTTAATCAACGGAGTTAAAAGTAGCTTGACGAGGAGGACTGGTACGGTTTAAAGATAGCCTTTATTGTACAGTGTATTTTATGTTCTTGATCGGTAAAAAAACGGGAACTTAAAGGTGGTCTGAGGTACAAAGCTTTATTTATGCAAATGAATGGCACTGTTCAGTGATGAAGAATGTTATTTAACATTTAAACTTTGTTGATACCTTGTTTCATTTACGAGTTATCCAATAATTTGGAAGATGGGCTGATAACGTCACCTTGTTTGCAAAAAGTACGAGAAAGTATACAAAGTTGATAGACTTGCCCCAAGTCTATTTCGTCATCTGTAATAAGTCTATCTGAAGTTATACGAAATAGACTTGGGGCAAGTCTAAAAAGTTGACCACATTTCCAAATGAAAATAAAGTCAAAGACCTTTCCTTCAAATGCAATGCCTTATGTCACATCAGTTCATGAGACAATAATGTTCATTGCATTTATTCTGCTCAGTAGAAATGTTTCCTACAACTGTAACCTTTTGAAGATAAAATACAGCTTTTTCTCACCTACAGTCTTAATAATTTGCAAACAAAATAACGTCATCAACTGACACTTATATGAATGGATAACTTGAAAGTGAAATGAGATACCCAAAAAATTTTAACAGGATTTTGCACCAATGAAATTTTCGCTTGAGATCACCTTTGAAAGGCATATGCCCTTCTTTTCCTCTATGTTTAGTCCAGATCGCTATATCTGCGAATCATACAAAAGTGAATCCAGCCACTTTTGTCAAATTCTTGCTAACTAGATGAGTACTTCCTGTTTACAGAGGTTGGAGCAAGTGTTACAGTAGTCTGTGAAGGGTTGTTTTTATCAAAGGCTTTCATCTGCTTTAGACACCATTTCAACAAAATATATGCCACTTGAATTTATGTTAATGATGCAAATTAGCTGTAATTTTTATGCAGCTTTCATATCCTGTATGATATGGTAAACAAACAAATGTTTTGTCTTGCAATGCTTCCCAGCAAAAACATTTCTCATGAAATGCTTTCGGCATCTGTTTACTTCCAAAATTAAGTCAGGTGATGACCTCTCAAACAAATAAACTTGCTCTTCATCATAAAATTTACTTCATTCATTGTTGGGAATGTAACAACTGGTGCCCAACAGGATTGAATTTAGACACAATAGTAGAGAACACTTTGGAAGGTTATAAAAGGGAAATCATTTTGGATCGAGCTTATATACAGCGAGCAACGTGCGAAGACTGCAGAGTTTAGACACCAAACAAACAACCTCATTAAGATGAAGATCATTTTGGCAGCCACTCTGATGCTTAGCATTGTTTGCATATATGGAAGAAGGGTGCCTACTCAGAAGGAGCTTGATGATGGTAAGAAACCAATACAAAGCCATGTATTTTTGTTCAGGAAACCAATACAAAGTATATCTTCTCTAAAAAAACCAATAAAAGGTACGAAAAATGCCTTTGTGAAGAGTTTGTCCAGCCATACATGAAGTAATGCGGAGATTTGGGCAAAATGAAAGGTTTATAAGCTAGGAACAGAGAGAAAGAAGCACGGGGGGGGGGGGTACTTCCTTAGTAAGGGTATCTGGGGATGTGCTACCCACAAGGGTATACTTTTTTGGACCTCTAGTCTAGCCAACGGTATACTTTTTGCAATTTTAGTTGAATATACCGCGTGAGCCAGAAAAAAGTTCCCCATTTCGAAAATTCATAACACCAAGACTACTTAACGGATTTGAATCATTCAAATTCTAGTTAAAAGCCGAAAGATCAAAGTATGTTTATGATATTTCTCGATGTCCTACCAGCACTACAAATATAACTTTCTTCAACTTTACAAAATTTCATGGTTGATTGATTACTGAAAAATAGCCCAAAACATCGATCAATGCATGAATGACTTCTCGCACAGAATAGTGAAAGAAATGCAACTTCTCATGGGTGAGAGATATCCTCTAGGCATTGATTTCCTTGGGATTGAAAATCTTTCATATTTGTTTGAAAATCGATGTCTTATAACTCTTGAGGGAGGTGAAACGCCCATGGCCTATTGTTCAATTTGAATAGAATCCTTACGATTTGATCAATGTTTTAGGCCCTTTTCCGTGATTTTGCAACCATGAAGTTTTTATAAGTTGAATTTACCAATACTTCTTTTGTTGGTAGGACAGCGAGAAAAATCAAAAAAATACTTTGATCTTTCGACTTTTAACTAGAATTTGAATGATTCAAATCCTTGTAGCAGTCTTAGTGTTATGAATTTTCAAAAGTGGGAACTTTTTTCTGGCTCACCCGGTAGTCTAGCCAAGGGTATGCTTTTTGGCAATTTTGCGAAAGTTTGGCAAGTTTAGTCTAGTAAACGCCAACAAGAGCAGATTTTGTAATACAATAGCATCAGTTGCTTTGGTTCACACCTCAATTCAAAGCGATTAGTGAATGCAGACAAAAGAAATTCTCTCAAGCAGAAATTGAAAACAAACGAAGACGCAAAGTTGCCCTGAAACCAGTACGGCGAACTCTCGTTTGGTGCGGGCGAAGGGAGGTTTTTATGAGATGTAATGTGCTCATAATGAAAGAAGAAGGGTAAATCTAAAGTTCTGTCTTGGGCATTTTGTTTACTTGATTCAGGAGCTGAGTAGTGACTGCGTATATCTGAGCAATAAATGTGCTAAAATTGTAATGCCCTCTGCTCGGTTTTTGAGTCAAATAAACAAAATGCCCCAGACAGAACTTTAGATTTACCCTTCTTCTTTCATTATGAGCACATAACTTCTCTTAAAAACCTCCCTTCGCCCGCACCAAACGAGAGTTCGCCGTACTGGTTTCAGGGCAACTTTGCGTCTTCGTTTGTTTCTGCTTGAGAGAATTTCTTTTGTCTGCATTCGCTAATCGCTTTGAATTGAGGTGTGAACCAAAGCGACTGATGCTATTGTATTACAAAATCTGCCCTTGCTGTAAACGCCCTTTCAGGGCACTTTTAATGGAGAAATTAGTCTAGCCAAGGGTATCATTTTCACAAAAATTGGTCCAGCCAACGGTTCCATTTTGAAACTGTGGGTGGCACACCCCTACCCGAAATTTAGCTGACAACCCCCTCCCCGCGCGTAGAAAGAAGCCGACACACACAATGCTTGAAGGAAGACCATATAAAGCATATTTTGTTTTGAAGAAGCCAATACAAAGTATATCTCGTTCTTCAAGAAGCCAATACAAAGTATTATCTCTTGTTTTCAAGAAGCTAATGCAAATAAGTATATCTTCTTTCAACGAAGCCAATACAAAGCATATCTTGTTTTCAAGAAGCTAACACAGAGAGAACACAGAGTAGATATCTTCTTTGAAAGAAGCCAATACAAAGTACCGGGTGAGTTAAAAAAAGTTAATCCGTTTCGCAGGCTATGGAATAAAAAGCATATGGCCGAAATTCAAAACTGAAATGTTAATCTATCAGTTTAAGGCCAACTTAGATGTGAAGATTGTGTTTGGTAAAATCACTCGTCTCTAAGACTAAAAAATTGAGACAAATGTCGGTAAGGTGCATCTAAAGGAGCAAGAATTACATGTTCCATTCTGGTCCATGGATTATTTGCTATTGAAATCAAATTCTACTGCTGCACCAAACAACTGCATTAAATTAAAGTATCAGTGCCAAACAAATCACGGAACCAAAATGGAAAGTGGAATTCTCGATTCCCATAACAACCACTAATAATAGGCATTTCTAGTTTATCTATGTTTGATTATCGACTTATCAATCATAAAAAATCACTTCTTTTGCTCCCACAAATGGCATGTTCTAGGAATATAAACTAAAACCAATCGATCATGTCCTTGCAAAGCTTTTCCTTGGTATTTTGGAGAAAAAGCATCCTTTTTCGTGAGCTCCAATTGTAAATATGTTTGATTTGATTTCCAGAGCTTATGAAGGCATTTGAGGATGAGATAGCACTTGATGCGCCTGCTATTCTAAAAAGTGAAGAAGGATCTCTGGACGCATTTCCACTTGAACAAGACAGTAAGTGAGGACGTACTCTGTAGAAGAGGTGGCCTTGATAATTAGGGGGAGAGGTAGACTTATTACATCACGACAGTGGTTAACAACACCTCCTCCATTACGATTTCGGTCTTTCCTGAAAAAACTTGTATCCCTCTATTTATGGAATTTCATCTTTGCAATTTTCGTCGACTTTTGTTTCATTAGGAGCAAGAAGATGAATACCTTTGTCTTTCAAGATTACTTCAATGTGCGAAGGGAGACCATATACATTTGATGACGCAACAACAACTCCATTTTTAGATCCAAGTTCCAAGCCCATTTCGATTTTTTACAACTTCTGAAGATTTAATTCCAACTTTTCCCAA
The DNA here is from genome assembly GCA_964020215.1 of Aurelia sp. 3 sensu Dawson et al. (2005). Lineage (NCBI taxonomy): Eukaryota > Metazoa > Cnidaria > Scyphozoa > Semaeostomeae > Ulmaridae > Aurelia > Aurelia sp. 3 sensu Dawson et al. (2005). The sequence goes on from OZ026580.1 coordinate 3,835,490, forward strand.
TGTTTTCTAAGCTTAAAATTTAATCAACTGTCGGTACCCAAATGGTCCCAGAACACAAGAACCTACGTACCAGCCCCGGATCTTAGTTTCTTATGAAAATGAGCGCACTTCAAATGAATTTTCTTGCAGAAACGGATTCGATTCCAGATGATGTATTGATCAATCTCCCAGCACCTGTCGAAGAAGGATCTTTGGAAGCAGCTCATTTCAAACGAAGTAGTAAGTGCTTGGTTTCAGCAAGGGTGTTAGGACACGAATATTTTGCTTGATTATTCATTTACCTTGTTTTGATCCCTGTGTCTTGTTTTGTTGTCTTGTTTCTGTTCTGTTTCGTCTGCAACTGCAACTGAGAAAGATTTTCCTGTTGGCTTTGCGGTTTTAAAAACCTATCTTGTGCGAAGGCGCACTAAGACACATAAATACAAGGGAGCTCTATTCGAACAACTTGAGAGCGGTTGGGCCTACCACCCTCACGTTCAGTTGCAGACGAAACAGAACAGAAAACAAGACAACAAAAGAAGACACAGGGATCAAAACAAGGTAAATGAATAATCAAGCAAAATATCCGTGTCCTAACACCCCTGGTTTCATCATCACTTTATAAGGATCTTCAACTTATGCTGATTCATTGAATTAATTTATGTTGTTGTTGCCACTAACAAGGACAGATTTTGTAAGACAACAGCATCAGTTGCTTTTGTTGACACCTATGATAGCCCAACACAGTATTCATTGAGAACTGCGAACGGGGAAGGTTATGGACATTGCATTTATCTACTGCTTATTGAATCACTGATTATGATATCCCCTGGAAAACGACGATCTACATTAGGTTTTCCTGTTAAGCTTAATTTTAGCCGGGCGTGAAAGGGCTAAATTGAAAGCGACTCTTTTTGTAAATCTTGACCCAACGATCTACAATCAGAGATTATGACATGGGGGATGGGGGTTCTCAGCTAAATTTCGGGTAGGGGTGTGCCGCCCACAGTTTCAAAATGGAACCCTTGGCTAGACTAATTTCTCCATTAAAATTACCCTGAAAGGGTGTTTTCTAGACAAAACTTGCCAAAATTTCGCATTCTCAGGACAGAAATTTTTTTTGAATTTGGTTTTTTACAGAAATTACTTAACTTTTACCGTTCTTTAACCGAAATTGCCAAAAAGCATACCCTTGCCTAGACTAAACTCGACTAAAATTGCCAAAAAGCATACCCTTGGCTAGACTAGAGGTCCAAAAAAGTATACCCTTAAATTAAAAAACTGAAAAGGAACTTTGTCACACGGGTAAATAACCCTGCTCCAGTGCCTGAAGTCATATGTTTTGTAAAAAGTAGAGCATTGGGTCTTACCTTTCGATGCTAGGGCAAATCATTGCTTTCATACTAACTAGAGTTCTTCATATAAAGGATTTTCTGTTCATGGGAGCATTCTACACAGAGCAATTGCGGCTGCCTTTTGATCCGAAGTGGACGTAAGATGACGTGACGTGACAACAATTTCGTGATTTCAAGTTCTAGCTTTTGATAAAAACCACGCTAGACGGGATGTGCTGCTCAACAGGGTGTTCTTTTACGGTACAAATCATATGACAGTGTGTCCTTTGCTCATAAAAATTTTACGACAGGGTATTCCAATTGGTAAGAAAATTATGCGACAGAGTATGGGAAGGACATATCTTAGAGTTCTCTCGAAACAATGGATACCTTATACTTTTGGCAAAATTTTTTGTGCGACAGGACATGCTTTTGGGGTATTCTTTATGCGACAGGGTACAGGGTATGGAGAGGCTACCCATACACCCCCGTCATTTCCCTAGTCAAGTAACCCACCCCCCCCCCCGGGGCGTATCATTAATCATGATCCTTACCGATTACACTTCAATAAAAACCGTTTTCAAATTATGTTTTTCAGTATGTGATAACTTGGCCAGCAACTACATCTGCAACTTATTCAGTAATTTCTGCCAATCAACAGGAAGTAATGGAATAAAAATGAGAAGAAATTGTAAGAAACGATGTGGATTGTGCTAAGACTGGTGAGTGGTGCACGAGGCTACCTTTAAACACATAGACGTAGGAACCGGGGGGCACTGGGGGCACGTGCCTCCCCCGAAAAATTTTGCAATAAGCAAGGAAGTGCCCTTTTTGTTTTTAGGAAATGCCCCTTTTTCTTAAGGAAAAAAGTGCCCTTGAAGTGCCGTGCCCCTCCAAGTTTTAGATGCTTCCTACGTCCCTGTTTACACAATCGGATGAGCCAGAAAAAATCCCCACTTTCGAAAATTGATAGCAACTAGAGTAATTCACAAATTTGAATGATTAACATTTTAGTTAAAAGCCAAAAAATCGAAATATAAAGTGCGAATATCTAAAAAATCAAACTAAAGTACAAATGATAAAAAAAATAAAAAGGAGTAAAATAAAAACTGGTGAATGGAACAATATTCAAACAGTACAAAGTACGAAAACCATCGTTTTGCCTCAAAGGACATGTCCGTTGTTGGTATGATTGATGACTAAAAACTGATATGAATGGTGCATTATGCTTTTTCCCACTATTTTTAGCCTTTTCCTTGTGAAATTGCGGGGAAATTACCAATTCAAATAAGCGATTTGTGTGCAGTGACGTCATAAAAACAAAAAAATCTGTGTCTTCATGCGTCATTTTCAACAAAAGCGAGACTATCCATTGTTTTCTTCTTAATCATTGCTAGCCTCTTTATCGTGTTCCCATGCAAGGAAATGAGGAAATGGCGACCACATGGCGACACAGCGACCAATTTTGGCCTAGATTATCAGCATGTTTACCGAGTTTACATCTGTTACGAGTCTCAAAATATGTAACAAAGGTAAGAATTCGCATCAGCAGTTGGTAAGTGTGTCTTGAAACAACAAAGGTGAAGTTGCGTTTTTCAGCGCCAATCGCTGGGATCGCAGAAATAGAGCAGATCTAATTGAGTTCAAGACCCCTTGTCATGATGTTCAAGTGGTGGGTCCTACTGGGTGTAGAACCCATTCCAGCTGACTGTTCATACTGCAAGGTCAGAGGATTACACTTCAGCACCACAACACCTTCAAAGAAGGCCTTTCTGAAGTGTGGTTGTCCTATCCTTCCATCTGCTGATTTGATAATTGCTTTGTCTCTCTATTTTGCAGGAACATCAGGAGACTTTGGTGAGCACAACAACCACAAAGAAAACTACCTGTTCACAAAAACTGCTTCCCAAACTGCATATCAACTTGATTTACCAACGAAAGAGCTTGACTTAGAAATTGGAATAAAATGCAATAAAATACCTTTATTCGCTAAAATTTGCTTGTTTAGTTTGTTGCCCTCTTCTCTCCTCATCAGTCCTCATTGTCATTCCCAGTAGTATCATTTGATGTACAAGTTCTATAAGATATAAAATTGCCTTAAATCACAGACTCATCGCTATAAACCCATAAACGAAACATTAGACACTGTATAATCTTTGGAAAGAGACTACAGGGTGAGTAAAAAAAAGTTGTTAACCCTATAGTGGTTGGGCTATTTGTTAGTACTATTTTGGTTGGGGGGGGCAAAAAAGCCCGGGGTGTTTGTAACGGGGTGTTTGTAACCGATTTTACCGAAAAGGCACAAATATTTAATGACTATTTCATACTTTAGTGCACGACCGTTGACACAGGTAGTGAAATCCCTCGAGATACTCCAGAAACCACGACTCTGATAAGTGATTTTGTTATCTCCGATGAGAAGATTCTCAATATCATAAGATCACTTTGTCCTAACAAAGCACATGGCTGGGATGAAATATCTGTGAGAATGATAAAGTTGAGCGATAGTGCATTGGTTCTCCCACTTAAAACAATTTTCACAAATTGTTTGAGGCGTGGTTTATTTCCTGAAATATGGAAATACGCAAATGTAGTTCCGGTCCATAAGAAAAATGAGAAAAATCTGAAGGGAAATTACCGTCCTATTTCTCTTTTACCAATTTTTGGGAAAATATTTGAAAAACTCATATACGACTCTCTATACTCGCATCTTGTATCGCATGAACTGCTTAACCCAAATCAATCAGGTTTTCGTCCAGGAGACTCAGCAGTCAATCAGTTACTCTCAATAACACATACCATATTTAAAGCTTTTGACTGTAATCCTCCTCTCGATGTTCGTACTGTGTATCTAGACATATCTAAAGCATTTGATAGGGTGTGGCACGATGGTCTAATCTATAAATTAAAACGATGTGGTGTCTCGGGACAACTTCTTCTTCTAGTCCAAAGTTTTCTTAAGGATCGAAAGCAGAGGACTGTCCTGAATGGTCAGAGTTCTACTTGGGGAGATATTTCAGCCGGGGTGCCTCAGGGCTCTATTCTGGGACCTCTGTTTTTCCTAGTGTACATAAATGATCTAGCCGTAGGCCTAAAATGCAATGTTAAGTTATTTGCTGATGATACATCATTGTTCACAGTGGTAGAAGATTCCAATACAGCCGCCAATGATTTGAACCATGACTTGGACTTGATAAGTCAATGGGCTCATACTTGGAGAATGTCATTTAATCCTGATCCGCTTAAACAAGCTGTTGAATTAACTTTTTCAAGGAAAAAAAATGAAATTGATCATCCAGTGATCCTTTTTAACGACGTGCCTGTGAAGAAAGTTGACGAACATAAACATTTAGGAATCATTCTGGACTCAACGCTATCCTTTTCAGCCCATATAAAATCAGCTATCTCTAAAACAAGGAAGGGCATCGGCTTGCTGAAATGTCTCTCCAAATATCTGCCCAGGCATTCCCTAAACGAATTATATAAGCTCTATGTTCGACCCCACCTTGACTATGGTGATGTTATTTACCATATTCCAGCCAAAGTATGTGAATTCAGCCAAAATATAATCTTACCTAATGTAATGGAAAAGCTAGAGTCTGTTCAGTATTCTGCTGCTTTGGCTGTAACTGGATCATGGAGAGGAACTTCTCGCGAAAAACTTTACGCAGAGCTTGGCTGGGAATCATTAAGTTCCCGAAGATGGAGTAGACGCCTTACGTTGTTCTACAAGTTTGTAAATAATCTTAGCCCTGATTATACAGTATTTCCAATTCCCCCTTTTCATCAGTCGCAGTACTGTCTTCGCAATCAGGATGTCATTGGCCGACTGAGGGCAAGAACAGAAAAATTCAAGTCCAGTTTTTATCCATATTGTTTATCTGAATGGAACAAGCTTGAGCCTGAATTGAGACTTGCACCCTCAGTTACCGTTTTCAAGAAAAAGCTCCTATCAAAAATCCGCCCCCCTGCAAAATCTGTTTTTGGAATTTACGATCCAATGGGTTTGTCCCTTCTTACTCAACTTAGGGTTGGTCTCAGTAAGCTAAATTTTCACAAATTCAAGCATAATTTCAGGGATACCATAAACCCAATGTGCCCAACAAATGATGGTGTTGAGGATACAGAACACTTTTTGTTGCTCTGCCCGTCTTTTGATGATCAACGAAGAGATCTTCTCGCTGGAATTGAAGAATTATTACGACCTTTTGTGCAAATCGCTAACCTTTCAAATGATGCTTTGACACAGCTCTTGCTATATGGCGATAAAGACCTTTCTTATGAAATGAACAGTGACATTCTTAGATTGACTATACGTTTCATTCGTGAAACTGGTCGGTTTGATTGAGATCTTATTGAAGCTTCAGCTGTGTACAAAGCAACCACCAAGTCCCTTTGCGTAAATGTTCTTGTTACTTCCCTTGTAAATTCTGTTTCATATTAGATGTCAGATCCCTTAGTCATCTAAAACCATGACGAGCTTCCGCTCGCGACTTTTCCATATTTTCTCATCCGAACCCTGATCCAACATTTAATTGCCCCGCACCGAAGCGGGGCTTTGTAGTACTCCGTGCGTAAAGAATATATATGGCGAGACCATCTCAATGCGTCGAAAAAAACCTGTTTTTTTTGTCGTTTCTGGTTAAACCGGTTTTTGACCTCCGATTGGAAAAGAGGCTGTGATCACCGAAATTGACAAAATGGCGGATGCAGATCACTGCCACTAGCCGATAGAGTTGTCAAGCGCAGAAAAGATAAGAAGCCAAAGGGAGAAATATTGATGCAGATTCGTGTTTGATCTTACTTCACTTGAGCCCAAATTGCCTCCATATTTAGGCGAAGTCAACACCACAACGCATGCAAATAGGCCTTGGCCTACCCGGTAATAAATACCTAGGTATTTATTTTAAAGAAATCAACAGCTTTATTTTCTTCACCATTCCTGCAGTGCAATATGGAAATTTTGGTTTAGGACCCGATCCGTGCAGCCTTATAGAACCACTTACAGGCTGGGGGCGGGGCATTTAGTATTTACTATTGCTAGTATGAGACAGAACCCTAGTAGTGTATCCTGTAGTCTTAGCTTAATGTTGTGTGTCTCTATGTTTTTGGCCTTGGGGTAGTCGTTGTTTTTTCCGCTCCCCTTGGTATCGTCTCTGGGGTGTCGTCTAGTAGTTTTGGATAGGTATAGTAGAACGTATAAATTGTTTGTAAATTATTTTATATGAATATAAAAAAAAAAAAAAAAAAAAAAAAAAAAAAAAAAAAAGCCCCCCTACCTAACTCTTTACTGGTAATGGATAGAGCGACCAAATTTGGTGTGCTAAAAGCCTCAGGCATGTACTTTCTGTAAATATAAAAATTTACTTAAAAATAGCCACAATTTTTGCTTACGTCAGCATTTTCCTTTGTGTGGTCAAGAAAAGCGGCAAAATTGGCCAAAATCAGGAAAATCGAGATAAAATTGAATTTGGAGCATATTTTCCATCCAAACATGGTATTTATGATAGAATGCATCAAATAACACAACATTAAAAAAGAAATTTGCAAAATATTCCACTTCTGCTCCTTTTTTCGCGATAATTGAGATTTGAGAATTTGCGATTTTTCCTGGGTCAGTCCCAGAAAATTGTCTCCCGCCCCCTCATTTTTCAAAATATTTCAATGAAACTTTTTGAGAAGTTGCACAATAAGTAGTTGCAAAAAGTCAAGAAGTTTCATGGCTATAAAATTCTTCCTCGTAGAGTTATTTAAAAAAATCTACTAGGGGGGGGGCAAAGTTGCCCCCCCAACCAAAATAGGGTTAACGCGTTTGGCAGGCTATGGAATAAAAAATATATGTAGCCGATATTCAAAACTAAAATTATAATCTTTCAGTCAAAGGCTAACTTACATGAGAAACTTTTGCTTGGTAAAATTACACATCATTTAGACCCAAAATTAAGGAAAATGCTGGTAAAGGGGTTGTTCGGGAACAGGAATTCCGCATTCTATTCTGGTCCATGATTCACTTTTGCTTTTGAAAGTACAATTCTGTTTCTGAAACTGACAATGACATTGAATTTAAGCTCTAATGCCACATAAATCATGGACCAGAATAGAACGTGGAATTCTCGATTCTCGTGCATACCAAAAAAGGCACTTTTCTATTTGTTGGTCCTAAAGATGTGTGATTTTACCATACAAAATTTTCTTATATAAGACTGCGTTCACACGATGCCGGCACATTTTGAAAACGGTGAAAAATTCGACGGATAGGCCTCCTGTTCACACGAAAACGGTATATTTTTGCCGGCAGATTTTGAAAACGGTAGATTTTGAAAACGGAAATCTAATGGGCACATTTTGGAAACGGCATTGTGTAAACACTTGAATATTTTGAAATAGAATAATTTTCGACGTTTTTGGAAGAAGACTGATTGACACTTGGGTTGTAGGTACCTTTCTATGGCATCAAAGTCTTGCAACCAGCTTTTTACTGACAAATTTCCGACCGTTTTCAAATTATTCCGGCATCGCGTGAACGCTAGCTCAGATTTTGCTACCGTCACCTTTTTCATCGTTTTAAATGGGGTGAAAAGGCTGTTAAATACTGCAACAGCAACAACGAATTAACCTGAAAATCCTGAAGAGAGAGAAAATAAGTTGATAGCTGCAGCTGCAATAAACAAGAAAGTTGAAAAATCAAAAACGTCAACTTTGCTCTTAATTGCAAAATTCGTTCGTGGCATTGGGGAGAATTCCACTGTAATTTTCATTTCCTCAAAGTTCTCGATTCCCCTACAAACTCCTTACACAGTGGCGGCGCCACGGGGGGACTGGGGGGATTCGTCCCCCCCCCCCAATTCTCAAAAGTCGGCAAAAATTGTCAAAGAAAAATGGCATAAAATTAGTTGGGTATACCTTTAGATTGAAAGATTACGTCAAAATCCCCCCCCCCCCATTTCTCTCAGATTTTTCAGAGCTGGCGCCGCCACTGTCCTTACAGGCAATTTGCTGTTACACTTTCTTCATGAAATTTGATAGAAATGTCTCCAGCAATGTCAAAGTTTAGTAAGTTTTCAAAGAAAGAGTCCTAGCGTTTTATTAAAATTGTTGATAAATATTTAAAATGGTTAGGAGTGTTGTCTATTCATAAAGCCTGGTTTCCATATGATCGTAACAGTCGGCGACCAAATGCGATACATCGGCGACATGTCCCCGATCAGTCGGCGACATATGGAAACGATCACTGATATGATCATATGGAAACCAGGACCTAAACTCATCTCAACTCTTTCGATGCGTCCCCGTACTGTCCCCGTCTGATCGGCGACGTCGTTCAGAAAATGTTTCCATTTAACGCAACTGTCCCCGATGTGTCCCCGAGCCTGTCTCGGCGAAGCTTCGCCGACTGTTACGAGCATATGGAAACCAGGCTTAAGAGAGCACTTTCTACCTTTTAAAAAATGTAGTGAAACTTTTGATATGATGCCAGAATCCTTTCTTTGAAAATTTACTTGATTTCGACATTGCTGGAGAACAACAGAAATGCTGCTGCTTTTGAAGCGACCAATGATGTTGCCTTTTCTCGGCCATAAATCAGCAGCCATGTGTCAGATTGACTCAAACAGGGTCTCAAACTCTAAGTTGAAGCCTGACCTATCCAACTGTGTAACAATCGAGATCATTAAATCCACAGCTACTTCACAGTAGTCGCACAAATGGGGCACAATTTTTTTGGGACAACTTCTATAATTCAAGCATGTGCTAGGTGCTGCACGTTAACAAAAACAGAAAAGCAACAACAACAACAACAACAACAGCACATTTTACATTTCTTAAATTAAACTGGATGTCTGCAGAAACTGGTTTCTTGCTCAAACTGCTCAACTGCAGCTTGAGTGTCCAGTATCAATAGCGATAGCTACGACTGCTTAATCACGACAAGGCATTTTTACAAGAAACAAAAAATTAGTGTTGCAGAGACAATTGGCCAACAAAGGCAGACTTTGAAATACAATAGCATCAGTCGCCTTGGTTCACACCTCAATTCAAAGCGATTAGCGAATGCAGACAAAAGAAATTCTCTCAAGCAGAATTTCAAAACAAACGAAGCCGCAAAGTTGCCCTGAAACCAGTACGGCGAACTATCGTTTGGTGCAGGCGAAGGGAGGTTTTAAGAGAAGGTATGTGCTTATAACGACAGAACAAGGGTAAATCTAAAGTTCTATCTCGCGGATTTTGTTTATTTGATTCAGGAGCTGAGGAGTGACTGCGTACATCTGAGGAATAACTATGCAAAAATTGTAATGCCCTCTGCTCGGTTTCTGAATCAAATAAACAAACTCCGCGAGACAGAACTTCAGATTTACCCATCTTCTTTCGCTATAAGCACATACCTTCTCTTAAAAACCTCCCTTCGCCCGTATCAAACGAGGGTTTGCCGTACTGGTTTCAAGGCAACTTTGCGGCTTCGTTTGTTTTTGATTTCTGCTTGAGAGAATTTCTTTTGTCTGCATTCGTTAATCACTTTGAATCGAGGTGTGAACCAAAGCGACTGATGCTATTGTGTTACAAAATCTGCCCTTTTTCAATTGGCCGTGACTTGTGGCGAACCATACTTGGGCAACTGATCTACCGGGTCCGGGTAAGTCAAAAAAGCGCCGGCGTTTGAAAGGCTACCGCTTTCTAAGTGTATAAGCAACGATATTTTGCAATACCTGATTGAATAGCTAACATGTTCAATTACTTTTAGAATTTTTCCTGCCTCAAATTGGTCACTTCATTCTGATTCTGTAAGGGATTTTCTGAAAAATTTCTCTCCGAGAAACCTTAAAAGACGTGCTAAAATTACGAGCAAGCAATGACCTTCAGTACACTTTAGTACGTGCTATCCTCTTATTTTAGGGGATTGAGAAAGTCTTCTCCCTAGTATAATTAATGATTAACTTATTCCGGGGGATTCCATTCTCCCAAGGGGAACAAAATACATGAACACATCCAAGTGCCATCATAGTTAAGCCTGGTTTTGATAAATCGTTATTCAACGCAGATGATCAGCGATGAATTGCGATTTAATGAAAACCAGGCTTTAAGAAGGAGAACAAGGGGAAACCTTGTTTTTTGTTGTTTTCTCTCGGTTTTGAAGGTTTTCCATTGTGTGTTTCTGCAGAAAATCCCCCATTTCGACGGAAAGGAATGGCCTATCAAAGTCGGGTAAATTACTAAACATAATTGGATATATCGGGAATAGGACAAGAGAGTTTTCAGTATTATGTCATTGATGGTCAGGAAGCAACATTTTTCAAACGCTGGGCCTTTCTGTTGACTCACCCGATATGTCAACATGAAATACTGATATCTGACTGGCAAGAGAATTTGACCGTTGAGCTACTTTGATATGCTTAGGCCAACATTCCTTTTAAAGTACTCCAGGTTTCCTAGAGGAAGGAGAGGGTTCTTGAATAAATTTCGGATAAGGGTGTACCACCAGCAACTTCAAAATGATACCGTTGAATAGACTAATTTCGGGAAAATGATTGCCAAGACAATTCTACATAAAAATTGCAATGAATGGCGTTTTCCAGACAAAAATTGCCAAACGTTCGCCATATCCCAGCAAAAATCAACAAATTTTTTCGTTTCCAAGCACAAATAACCAAAACTAGAAACTTTTTTGACCAAAATCACCAAAAAATACACCTTCAACCATACTAAAATTGTAAAATAGCTTGGCTAGACTAAAAGTCGGAAATGTATACCTCTCACAGCGTATACCCTATTACGGCTAGATCTTTGCATCAATGAGAGCAGTGGGGGATCGACCGATAAGAAGAAAGAAACATTTAATGAAGTACTTTAGGAACAGTGCAAAATTTATTGGCCTAAGGAGAAGAAAAATCCAAGCAAAATGTTTGTATTCCGTTACATCGTACTTTGGTTAGGCCCTGACTTCAAATTGTGAATCCCAACTGCAACAACATTCCGCCTCCCAAACTTACCAAAGTACGATGTTTTAAGGGAATAAAGCCATTACTTGGCTTGGGTGAGTGTTGAATTATTATTGTTGACCCAGATCTCTGTACAAGCTCAAAAAAGTAATTGCTCCTTTACGTTTTGCACAGACCAATGCAATGTCCGTTAAGAAACCTTTCTCTTTAGAATGACTGGGAAATCCAATGCTTACTTTCACTTTAGTTTTGCTTGTAAGAAATGATTATGAACCGTTTCAATAATATATCTTGTGAAAGGAAGGCCTGTTTGCAATATTAATGTTAGCATGTCGCAAATTGCAGCAGGGATTAGACAAACAGTTTGTTTTATGACAAAACTATGTTTCTAAGTTGACTGAATCTACAAATTTTACATCCCTCTAAACAATCCCTTTCAACAATGCCGATGTTTTACACATGTTTTTGGCACCTGATGACTTCCAAAATAATCAAATTGGGAAGAAACAAATCTTGAGAGGTGAAAGAATTTTCTTTGGGAACATAACAGCTGCTTCCTCGCATGACAAAACGTGACAAAAGGAAACATTTTGAAAAGACATAAAAGGAGAATATTCGAAATCAAATTCACAAAACAAGGGCAAAAACGGAGAAAAGGAACTCGAGAAAGTGGAAGTGAAGGAAAGAAGATTCAAGATGAAGATCGTTGTTGCAGCTATTTTTATGTTAAGCATCGTTTGCATATATGGAAGGAGAATGCCTACCCAGAAGGATCTGGATGACGGTAAAGTCAATACAAATTAGTAAATCTTTGTTTAGAAAGCCAGTACACAGTACAATGTATATCTTTCTTTTCAGAAGTTAATACAAAGTACATTTTCCTTTAAGAGCTAATTCAAATCATGTCTTCCTCCTTCAAGAAGCCAATATATAACGTAATCTTTCAAGAACCAGTGCAAATTACATCTTCTTTCAGAGGCCAATAAAAAGTACATTGTCTTAGTGCATCGTCTTTTAAGAACCCATCATAAAGTACATCTTCTTTTAAGAAACCAGTATGGTACAAAGTATATCGTTATTGGAGAAGACAATGAAAATATATCATGTTTCAAAAAACCAATAAAACGTAAATCTCCTTTTTACAAGGCAATGCAAAGTATATCTTCTTTTAAGAAACCAATACAAAGTAAATCTTCTATATTCTTCCGAGAAGCCAATACACAGTACATTGTCTAGAAACAGAGATATCTTCTTTTACAAAGCCAATACAAAGTTGACCTTTCAAGAGCAGAGCAAAATAACTTTATTCCTATTTTTAAAAGTATGTTGAATATCATTTGCAGAGCTCAGAAAGGCATTTGCGGACGAGATGCCCTTAGATGCACCACTAGCTATTTCAAAAGGCGAAGAAGGCTCTTTGGATGCATCCCCATTCAAGCAAGATGGTGAGACTAAAAGTTATGAAGATTTTACCAAAGTTTAGCCGAGCAAAACCTTGAACCTTTGCAAAACTTTGAAATGATATGTGTAAAATGTTACAAGTTTTTTATAAGAAACGTGGACCAGGTCATAGTGCTAAAAGTTTCTTAATTTAACATGAAATTTTGTCCATTTTAGTACTGAAAGGTTCTTAGGGAGCGGTCATTTTTAATCCTGGGTACCGGGGCGGAGGATTTCTGGCAGGGGTATGAAACTTTTTTCCATTATTTTGTGGGGGTAGGAAAATTTTAAGAGAAATTTATATGGGGTACAAAGCTATTTTGCTTGAGAAAAGTTTGGATAAAGTCATCGATCAAAGATTGAAAGAAAAGTTAAGAAACATCTGGAAATGATGAATAACTTGACCATTCCATATGAAAATCGCCTGTGATAAGTTGGTAGCTGTCAATATATCGATGTTTTATGCACTGAGACTTCTGGATGGGGTATTAAACTATTTTGCCGACAGATGATGGGGTACGAAAAACTTTTTCTATGTTCACAATGGGGTATGAAATCTTCTCTAATTGTGCGAAATTATCCTCCGCCCTGGTATCCAGGATTAAAAATGACCGCTCCCTTACTTGGTTTCTAATTTTCTGAATGCATGAATTATCAATGTGGTCGTTAACACTGCAGCAAAAATGTTCCTTTACATTTAAAACAACATAAGGAATAAACAGTGTTCTGTTAGGATGAAAACACAAATGGTTAGTTGATATTGCAAAGGAATAAAGGTTCTACGATCTATTTGCCATAAAATCAATGCTTTTAACTTTGAAAAGATTCTTAATACTTATCAGACATGGTATTAGAGTTTCTTAAAATTTCGGACATCTTAGTACTAGTTTCTTATAAACCAGTTTCTGATAAAAAAACTAAAAAAATGTGTATACTGTTATCTCAAACACCTGCTCCAACAGATCCTCATTTTCCCGTCTTTTTCTGTTGTCTATAATGCGAGCAGTTTCCTCAGACAACCCTTCATTTCGAACGAACTTTTCTTTTCTGTTAAAAAACAACCTGGGCGCCAAAGCCTCATTTATCTTTGTCCCGGACAAAGGTAAATGAGACTTTGGCACTTCCCATCATTTTATCAAAGCTCTGGTACCCACACCCAGCATAAAGCATCTATTTAATCACATTTTTAGTGAAGTCACCTCCTAGAGAAATTGGAGGAGAAATCAAAATGTGTTGATGGCTCGGAGGCACTCGACAATCTCAAATTGAGTTAAAAACTTTTTGATGCTTTTGTCCATCGCATTTCTAATGAATCTCCTATGTCAATGAATTTGGATGTGTGGAATTGGAAGACAGAAGACAGATGCAATATGACAATATTAGTTGGGTCAGCGGCACAGCAGTGCATCTTTTACCTTTTGTCTTCTAGCATGCGCTGACATAACAAGCACAAAAATTTGTATCATTTTCACTCATCACTGCCAATCAACAAAAGGACCTGGTGTATACATGAGAGCAAATTGCAGGCAGTCGTGTGGCCTATGTTGAAATCGGTGGTGATGCATACATGACTAGTGAGTAAATGAATTTTTATCAATTGCGAAATTTCATGAATTATTCCGAATTATTCTGACGAATATCTTGTTTTTTTCCTACACATGTAACTGAGACTTTGACTTGGCACTGAAAATTTCTTAAAGTTGCCCATATTTGAAAACTAACAATAGGTTCCTCGAATTCTCGTTGCTGTCTTCATTGAAAGGTCTTCCGTGAACTCCTGAACACTTCATAGCCAGTTTCTATAATGTGCCTTTGTTTATACACATAATAAACAACACTGTGCCTTTGTTTATACATTACTGTAAAAGCCCTTGTTGCCCCCCTCTATCAAGCCCCTTCTCTATTAGGTCCCTCCCTGAGCCCTTCCTCTTTATCAAGCCCCCATTTATGCCAAATGTCATAAGTTACCAAAGATTTATTTAGTTGAACAGTTGCCTGTCGGTTTTTATATTGTTTTTGATACAAACTGTGTCGAATTGGTGCATTTGACTCACAAAAATGAATGTTGATTCTGCAGAAGTTGGGATATCAGAATTAAACAGTACCATTTATACCCTTGTCGTTGGACTTTGTGAATAAGCCCCCTCTTTTTTAAGCCCCCTTCTGGAGTTTCTGAAATTAAATACCGGGTGAGTCAAAAAAAACGCCGGACGTTTGAAAGGCTACTGCTCTCTCAGTATGTAAGCAATGGCATTTTGCAATATCTGATTTAATAGCTAACATGTTCAATTATTTTTCGAATTTCTCCTGGCTAAAATCGGTCACTCCGTTCAGATTCTGTGAGCGATTGTCTAAAAAGATTCCCTTTGAGAAACCTTAAAAAACGTGCTAAAATTACAAGCAAAAGTTCCTCATGTGTTTACCTCACAGCGATGAACTTTCAGCACGCTTTAGCATGTGCTTTCCCATTGGTGGACTGGAAAGTCTTCCCCCTAGTGTGAATAACTTATTCAGGGGGATTCTATTCTCCCAAGAGGACGAAAAACATGAACACATCCTTGAGTCATTATTGCTTGGAAGGAGAACAAAGGGAAATTTTGCTTGGTGCTTTCACTCATTTTTGCAGGTTTTCGAAAGGAGCTTTCTGCAGAAAATCTCATATTTCGATGGGAAGGAATGAAAGATTAAAGCCGGGTAAATTACTGAACCTAATTTGATGTATCGGGGTTAAAACAAGACAGTTTTTAATATCATTGCTTTGATATTCAGGGAGCAGGATTTTTTCAAACGCCGGGCGTTTTTATTGACTCACCCGGTACAATTTTAAAAAGAACCCCTCTATCAAATTCCACCCCCACTTATATCAAATTCCAGATTTTACCAACCATTTTCCATTTATTTAGCTAAACAAACTTGCATGTTAGTTTTGATATTGTTTGGAATGGAGAATGTGTCAAATTCATGTCTTCGACTTTTAAAATTGTATGTTGAATCCGCAAAATACAGAGTAAAAGAACCGAAAGTGAAAAACTATCAAATATATCCTTGTCATTCAATTTTGTGACTTAGCCCCCTTCTCTGATGCGCTCTACTCTCTGATAAGCCCCCTCTGGAGTGTCCAAGAATGGTAATCACGTAGTACCGACCAACGACAATGATGCGGGGATGCTTCATGTGAAGTAAAAAAGCTTCGTAGCGAAACGAAGTAAAAAAGCCCCTTTTGCTATATCATCCAGTTCTTTAGTTTCTCAATCTTTCGTGGTCTGAAAGTTGCTCTTTTTTGTGACGACTTCCTTATATGATATTTTCGCACTGTTTTACTAAATGCTTTCAACTATTTTCAGGAAAGTTAGGCAAATCTTGGTGAGAATACTGGCTTCAAGAAATATCAACTTTCAGAAACTGGATAACAATTGGTGCCAGCATTCCAGCAACTTCAAAAATATATTCAATTAAAATCTTAACGTTTGAATGGAATTATACACATATAACCAGATTCTTAGCATTGTATTTGTTTATCTTACGTACCTGCATCTTCTTTAAAGTGTCATACCCTTATCTTTTTCAATTATTTGAAGAAACTATAGTGTACATCAGGTAGGTCAAAAATGTGTCCGATGTTTGAGATTCAAGGTTTTGGGACAGGGTCCCATGAATGTCCAGACATCAGATAATGACTAGGTCTCTGAGGCCTTTAAAATTGCCTTGTTCTACATGTTTTTTTGTAAGAAACTTGGATCAGGCCATAGAACTAATAGTTTCTTAATTTCACTTGAAATTTTGTCCATTTTAGTACTAAAAGGTTCTTACTTGTTTTTTAATTTTCTGAATGCATGAATTATCAATCAATGTGCTCGCTAACATGCGGCAATTTTTTTTGTTTCCATATAAAAAATTACACTACATGCTACATCTACGTTCTACTATACTTTCTAATTACTCTACAACAATACCACACTACAAGGACGGGACCACAAGGAGCAAGAGACAATGACTACCCTGTGGCCATTAACATAAAGACATATAGATAGAAATTTAATAAATTAAGACTAGATACTGATACTAACACATACTGGAATCTGTTCCACATTGGATGTCAGGCCAGCATAGGGGCGCGAGATGGCAAACGTATGCTGTCAGGTCAGGGTTGAGTTAACTATATCATTGGTCATGGACCTTTAATGTGCTTAAGATCGAATGTGAAACAGACTTACAAAAGAAATAGGGAAAAATGTACTGTAAATAGATCAAGAAATAGGGCAAATGTTTCTTGACATTTAAACATCATAAACGAATAAACAGTGCTCTGTAATGTTGAAAACACAAATGGTTAGATAATATTGCTCAAGAATATAGGTTCAACGGTCTATTTGCTATAATATCTTTGCTTTTAACTTTGAAATGTTTCTTAATACTTATCAGATATAGTACTAAAGTTTCTCAAAATTTTGGTCATCTTAGTACTAGTTTCTTATAAACCAGTCTCTTATAAATAACGTGCATACTGGAAGTATGGAATTTCTATTTTTTGCGATTTTTGTCCAAAAGTTGGTCTCATAATGCCTTCATTGGAATTTTTGTCATGAATTTAATGGACAAAGCTTGTGTATGACAACTCTCAGTCATTTCATTGAAATGACGCTTTTCAAATAATCCTGAACAATTCCTGAACGAAACAGGTACGTTTGGGACTTTTGGACATGGAACTTTGAGGCTCTTTCAGGCCGGTGATGTATAAACTGGTTCATTTTTCGTAATAGTTTGGACACAGGGAGAAAAGATTCGTCAAAGATCGGGTAGATCTGAGGTATCTTGCAAAAGAAAGTTGAATCCAGTATGATGGGGGAAATGGGTTTTAACACAAATATTAGTTTAAACACAGCGAAACTCATGTAAATTTAACACAAATTTTCATTTCCTGAGTCTGTCTCCAAAACAAGCTTTGTGGATAGTTGAGCTCATTGATTTTATCTCTTCGTCGAAACACATAAGACCATAAGAATGTACATATGTAGCCCTGGAAACTGTACCGAAAAACTCAATTTTATCCCAATTTAAGTTGTGTGATTGTGTACTATTTCACATTAGTTCTCGTTTGAAAATATAGATTTTCCCCAATAGCTTGGCCTGACGGAGCGTTCCAAAACGCTGTTTAAAATGTTTCTTGTTGTGCGTACAAGCGCATAAGGCTGTCACGTGGGATGCAAATGAAGCTTGTCCAAAAAGCCGATGGTTACGTCACGATTAACAACAGTATGCAAGTTGCCATGGTATTCTCCTCGCTCTCTTTGACGTCATCGCATTTACGTAAGATTCTTGGATGATAAAAGTGGAAAGAAAAATGTTGCGATTTCAAACGAAAGAGCAAACATTAGTGCTGGCATATTTTTGTCCTTACTTGATATGTGCTTGTGATAAGTTCTCTTCTTTGAAGAGGATCCTGAAGAGTGGTCTGTGACACAAATAAATTTTGACCCATTGTTCCCTCAAAACATTAATTACATATGTAAGGCTTTCCTTTCCAAGGTGAATTAGTAAAGGCTAATGTGTGATGGACAGCTTTTGGAGCAAATGTTTTGAGAAAAGGACTTTTGTCGTTATTTAGGAGTTTTATTCAAGAACTGGCAGTGCTTGTGAATGCCCCAGACCATTTTTACTGAGCCTGACCTGACCTGGTCCCTGATTCTGTTGTAGCTCTTTAGAGAAAGGCATTCGAGTTTGATTCGAAAGATTTCAGGGATCAACTTGGAGCTTCTCGTCTAATTTCTACAAAAGCACATTTCCTTTATCCCAGATCCAGACGGTTATACAGATCAGCTAAGTGGTTTATTATTTGAGACATTTGGCCAAAGTAGCCAGAAATCGGACTTGTAAGTCCTAAAAAGTACTTTCCCACCCTAAAATTTATGTCAAAATTCCATTCGACCAAAAATGCAAAAAATTCGAACTTTGGAATGCCCAGACCATGCCGAATTATATAGATGACGTCATTAAGGCCGATGAAGACGAGGCTATGATAGAAAAACCTATTTCCGCAAAACCGGCGAAGTTGAAAACAACAAAAAGATTTGGTTACAGAAATTCTTTGGATATTAGATCACTGGAGATGACGATCACCAGGAAACATCAACATAAATATTGCCTAACTATCGGTGAGAAATATGAATCACTTGACAGATTACTAACTTGAGAAGTGACCAGACACAGGCGCCAGGATTGCAAAGGCTCCAACTTAGGCCCTCCGGCTCTCTTTACATTTCACAAAACCAATAGAGAATTACGCGTGATTTTACTCATCAAGTATTCATGTTTGGAAGAAGAAAGTACACACTTGGTCAGATCAAACATAAAATTGAAGCTTCATTCACGATGAAAGCAAGAAAATTCTCTATCGCCGATCTAAAGAGTTTGAAAGAAAGTAAATATTTTGTACCCAAAGAGGACATCATCAGGGAAGGATACTTGTTCAAATACTCATCGTCAATGCGCAAACAATGGCGTGCAAGATACATCGTTCCAGGGGCGGACTGGTCAGTCGGGCTACCGGGCTGGGGCCCGAAGGGCCCCCCTCAGCAAGGGTTCCCATGGGCCCCTTCTGTGCTGGAAGAAAAATACTTCAAATGGTTAATTTTGGATGAACTTTCTGACAGTGACAAAACAACCAGTTTCAATCAACGAAAAATTGGTTGAAGGGCCCTGTAATAATTCTTTCAACAGTTATCTTTGTTTGTCAAACAGTTGAATATGTCAAAAGATTGCAAGTGGGCCCTAGTTCGTAAGATAAGGGTACTGCAAAATTTCAATTGGCATAGTCTCGTTTTCGACTGATATTTGCACTGATGAATCTGCAAATGTAGAACTTGACGAAACTGGAGCATCTTTTGCCAAAGGGGCCCAAAAAAGACCTGTTCGAGGAAGTCGTTTTCTATGCAGGGGCCCCTTCTCACTTTACCTCTTGCCCTTGCCAGTCTGTTAATTTCAAACAATTTTTTTGCCTATATCTACACTCGATTTACAGCGACCTAGGACACCGTGTTAGGGATATTTAAGATATGAATAAGGTTTTAGAGAAAAGGTAGAAGCAGTGGCGTACCCAAGGTGGGAATAGGGGTCCGAACCCCCACTTGTCAATAAAGATGGTCCTCGAGATTTGCACAAAAATGTAATAAAATTTGTGTTGGGGCTTGTCAAAGTTTCATAGAAAAGCTTAAGGTTTCTAACGAATGCTTGAATGCAGCTGGAAGAGGCATTCTCAGCCAAAGTAGAATCGTAGAATACATGTCCTCAAAAATTTTCCTGTGAGCTTGGCCCCCAGACCCACTTCATTATTTCAATATCCCAAGTTATCTCAGCCTGTCCATCATGCCACTAGCTATAGAGATCCTAAGTTGCTGCTACTGTTGAAATTTGCCAAAGCTTCTTGCATAAAAGATGCCACCGACGGACTAAGCAATTATGAAGGAGCGAAAAGAGACACTGATCAAGCTCGAATGACCAGCTCCATGCTGCTGTGATAATTGCCACCATGTTTACGATGCAAAGCATAGCTAAAAAGGGCGTTTCCTTCATTTTCCAAGCGTCTAAAGGGCGTGGTTACTGTGAATTTTTCTGGGGCTACGCCCCAGACCCCCTCCACGTTTAAGTGCTGCGTACTCCCTGGATAGAAGTATTCAACATTTAAGAATTCTGAAAATGTGATCTAATGATACTTTTAAGGCATGAAATGAAAATTACACAAGAACAATGATACAAAAGCATGTACAATAATTGACTTGACAAAAGGACCTTTTGTAGACGATTTTGATGCACTGCTTTCAAGAATTTTCCCAGTAAGGTCTTTCGTCAAACGGACTCCCTTTCGTAAGTAGTTGGATCTTGAAGTTTGAGGAAGGGCAAATGAAAGCATTTCTCGGCAATGAATCAGGCCTTCACCATGAGCGAAGCGGGCGTGGCCCTGAAAGTCACGGTGGCGCTGAGATTTCTGCTCTCGTATTCAACTTATGCTATAAAAAATTGCATTCTCCCAACAGGCCTACTGGAAACGGTCGAGTGCGGCGCTTCAGCCCGTAATACCTTGCTGAAGTTCGTTCATTTTTAAGTAAGAGAGGCGGTGAAAACCAAGCTCATAGAAATGAAATTTTAAAGTTATTTCTATTCCAGGAGGTTGCCAGAATCTATCAAACTATTCCTTTGTATATTGTGCAATTCAATACTAATATATCTACTCGTGAAATTGCAGTCATTTTCATAAATTTTCCAGGAAGGGCTCCCATCACTCATGATGCTCTGCTTCTTTAAATGGTAGATTCTCCAAAATGGGGCGTTTTCCAACAATCTAAAGGGTGTGGCAACGAGAATTTTTCCCGGGGGCAAGCCCCCGGACCCCCAGCTTTACTCGCTACGCTCGCACTTGGTTTCAGCTTCATTAAATATACATTTACTCCTCATGAGGCTGTCAAACATCACTTCAGAAGGTAGATAGCAGAATGCAACTCATCGTATAGAGAGCCATTCGGATTGTTAGAAGTGAGTCCAGTATCATTTGAGGCCAATCCAGGGGGTGTGTTCACAAAAAATTTCCCAAGGGAGTGCCCTGCAAACTTTTCGCTCGAGCAGTTGCGGGCCCCCTCGCTGCCGAATCGCGGGGGCCCCAATTCTACTGCCAGTCCGCCCCTGCATCGTTCTTACAAACACGAACTTATACTGCTACAAGCATATGGCGGACTTCAAAGCTTTTCCCCTGGAGGTTATTTCATTTGAACATGCAACAATGGCATTAGATGATATTGGTGTTGGCACAGCCAAAATGTCTTGCATTAGATTATCCCTGCCAGTTTTGTTTGGCAAGAAGACTCACATATTTGGCTGTCATAATGCAGAGAATCGAGATGAATGGATGACTGCTATTTTGCAAGCATTGACAAATCAAAGAATGGAAAAGAGAGAGCAAGAAAAAATAACAGAAGTTTTTGATGAGTTGGATGGACTTGCAAAGTGCAAACCAAAATCTGTGTCCATGACGGATCTTTCGAAATTTGGCGTCAAACAACCTGAGCGTCCAAAGAGTGCAGAATTCTCATGGATGCTAAATGTAAATATGAGAAAAGATAATTCAGACTTAAAGCACATGCAAAGAGCAAAAGCATTGTCATTGGTTGAGAATATCAATTTGCGTAATGACTTCTTTCTACATTAGTCAGGCTGGTGTGATCATGCTTCATTTGATAGGGATCAAACTAAGGCAGAAAGGATATTTGTCCACCACTGCTTAAAACAAAGTCAGACTTTAAGGCCAGTTATAGCACATGCCAGCCAGGGGAGGAAGAAAGGAATTCAGTATCTGGTATCATGTCTTATCTCAAACTGCTTGGTAATACATGCCACTTCCTTTCAAGTTTTGATCTAAGGACCAATTTTTTTATTGTTAAGATACCCACGAGAATCCTGCCAAAATTACTCTGATGATCTGCTCGGTGAGTCACAAAATTTTTTATGCATTTGGTGTGCTATGGAATTAAAAGTTTGTGACTGATGCTCAATAACTAAAATTTTAATTTATCTGTCAAAGGCTAACTGAGACAAGAAATTTTTTGGTAAAATCATACATCTTTAGGACTCAACATTAGAAAAAATGCCTGTAAGGGGTTTGTATGGGAATTGAGAATTCCACATTCCACTCCGGTCCATGATTTATGTAGCACTGGAGTTTACATTACCAGTTTGAGATACAGAATTCAAATTTCGATGGAAGGTAAATCATGGACTATGATGGAATGTGGATTTTTTCCCAAACAGGATCATTCCCAGCATTTTCCCAATTTCTGGGTCTATCAGTTGAAGAATATTACCAAAAAATTTTCCTATCAAAGTTGGCCTTTGACTGATAGATTAACATTTCAGTTTTGAATATCAGTCACATACATTTTATTCCATGGCCCGCCAAACGTGTAAACTTTTTTTGTGACTCACCCAGTAGATATCAAGACCAGAAGGGGATGCTAGATATATGTTAGCCATTATTTACAGGCCAATATTCCATAGTGTATGGCATTAAAAATGAATATATTATTAAAACCAGAATTTGAAAATATACCTTGTTGAGCATTTTAAAACTTGTTGACACAAATCTTCTTCAGCAAGTCGGTATGAAGTTTCACATCAAAACATTCAGAAATGCTGTTGTATTTTTACATTGTACAGTTGCAGACCCCCTCCCAATTTTTGCAGAAGAGGGCTCCTGAGGTTTGCATGAAAATGTGATAGAATAATTATGTCTCTTGGGATGGGTAAGCCAGATCAAGTATTTCTGTCATGTGTGAATACATGATGTGTATGCTATGTGGAAACTTGGTCATTGCCTGCATTTTTGGAGAGGCTGAACGACATGGTCATGCAAATTCTCTTAGGGCAGCACCCCAATCCCCTCACTCCTCAAGTGCTGACTCCATTGTTTGTTACAGCTACATCTGGCTCCAGCTGAACATAAAATGGCACATTTTCTAAAAGAAAGAAACAAATATTGATCTATGGGAAAATACTCATCTAAAGCCTGTATTTGTCTTTTTCTATCATTTTGATGGTCTCATGATTGGCAGTGGCAGTTTAAATGTTTTAGCTGGACATTATCAGAGATGATGTATTTTAGGAAACCACAAGTTTCATTTTATGTATTTTTAATTCTGATGGATTTTAAATCTTATGTTTATCATAAATATTTGAGTTTTGTGTGTACATAGAGATTTTTAAGCCCTTTATTGATATCTTGAAAAGATTATTACAATAGCTCTAGTGTATATATCGAACAGATAAAATCCTGTTTATCATATGAAAACTGTATTTAAGATTTAATATAAGCTGAGCTGAAATCTTCAAGAAATTTGTGTGCGACTTATTTACTTGCTCTTTACTTCAAATCTGACTACAGAAATATGCAGTAGGAGATATCAAATCTTTGAAATAGTTGATATAAACTGCTGTGACCTATTTCTTTGAAATGAATGGCCTGAAAGAAACTTTCTGCTACTCTTCTACAATTCGACCATTCGACTTCCATGAATCTTAAACCCCCCCCCCCCCGGGGGAGGTAACTCCCTAACGTCCAATACGGTGATCCATGCCACTACTTCTTCGGTGGACCACAAATATTGAGTCTAACGTTTTGGATGCTCCAATTCTGGGGCCGCTGTGCAGAACAACATTTATTGACTAGGCCACTGAAATGAATCATATCAAAAAAGTGCACGATTTTTCCTTTCCTCAGATTTGGGGACCCCAAATATTGTATTTTTATCTTGATGTTATTCGCGGACGTGTAAAGTTAACGAGTACCCCATCAGGGCTTCAATATTTTCAGAATTAGAGGGTTTGCCTCCTCTTGGCTGAGCTCAAAATAAATATCATGATTTCTAATTTTTTTGGAGAGAATTACAATAATTTTTTATGAAACTGTATGTCTACAATGTGGTATTACAGCAAGCAAAAAAGTCCTTCCTTTTCTGGTTCACAAGTCATGATGACACCACATGCCCAATGAGTTGAAATATAAAATACGCGATAATTTCCAAAAATATTCAAGATTTCAGAAAATCCCAACAGTAAAAATTATAGCAAAGTGCACATAATTTTTTATAAGAAATTGCCTTTAAGTCTATAAGAACTCAACTCTCAGATCGCCAAAAAATTAAGAAACTCCAGTGCTGAGTAAATATAAATTAAGAAATTATCAATTACGATTAAGGAAATACTCGCGATACTTTACTTCATTTTGTTTTTTTCCCTTTATCATATTGCCCTACGAATGCACGAGTGATGTCCAAACATTGGAAAGGCTTAAAAATATTGTTTTGAAATGTTCAAGAGAGCACAGATAGTAAACGTGAAGATTGCTATGAAACCTGTAAGAAACTCGTAAGAAACTCTGAGTACTCAAAATACGACAATTTTAAGAATCCTTCAGTACTGACCCAAAGTCTTAGTTTCTTATAAAATTACGTGCAGCTAATGCTTCTTTAAGCCATTCGATTCGAAGAAGTAGGCCCAGTAGGTCATAGAAGTTTACATCCACCATTTTACAGCACTTTAATGATTTGGAACTTATGCTTGTCCCATGCGCTTCTTCATGGGGACAGCAATTTGCCATCGATCAATACCAATATATATTGCCATATTGCACAAGAGATTAACTGTTTGTGTTGCTACATGCCATTCGAAAAATAACATCAAGAAACACAGGATCTGCACGTGACTGATGAGGAAAAGTTGTATCTGACAAATGCACTGTTGTGATGCAATACTTGATGCAAATGACCACAAAGTGTCATCATATTCCTCTTGTGCAAGATCAACAGTGCGAGCGGTGAGTAATAAATTTTAGAGACGTTAGAACGCTTGAAAACCCTTAGCCAAACTATTTTTTAGATTCCTAAAACTGATACACGTATTTAATTTGCGCCTCTGCGAAGCAGAAGCAGCAAATTATTAAAATGCAGAGGCTCTGGAATGCGTTCCAAGTATCGGCGGTCGAGCTTGAGCGCGCTCGTGTCCAAAAGAATTCAGCCAATGGGATTATCGAATATGTCTGATTATGCGGAATTTCACGGGATGATGCAGGAATGTGTTTGTTTTGCGTTCGTTTACCAACAAAGAGAAAAATAGTTAATAAGTTCCTCCTAAAATCTGTGCGTACGCATTTGGTCAAGCAAAGGATGACTATGAGCAAAGAGAATTATTCCTTTTTGTCAAGTTTGTGATGAAGTGAAACATAAGCAGGCCAAAAGACACACTCAGATGTACGAGGAAGGCTGTGTGGTGTGGCTGTGTGGTGTGGTCGTGTGGTTACTGAGTTTTCGAACTCAAGATGGGAAGGTGAGTGAAATGGTATATATACAGATTTTATCTTCAAGTATTTCATCGTTGATTTTGTGACTTGACTGTGCATATTCTTCTGATCTATCTAATTCTGCCATCAACCCGTTAAATTCAGGTCATACTGTGGTCTACAGGCAAAGCAGCAAACTTATGAAACATGAACCGTTCCTAACGCAAATATTCGCCATGTTGACATTGATATCATTGCAGTATACCCCACTGCTTATCAGTTTGATCGGTAAACTTAACAATTGTATCCTTATTTTCAACTTTAGTTACGATTTGCAGTCAACACAAAATGCAAAAAAGTCGTATGGTCACTGCATTTTCACTGTCGGGCTTGGACAGGACAGGTGAGTCAAATAGGTACCGCCAAGATAAAATAAGAGAAGAGTTCTAAGAGCAGAATAAGAGTTTTCTTATTTCATCTTGGTACCACATACAAATTTTATTTTGAAATATTTTGCTTTGACTGTTTATTTAGATTGCACATGATATTCATGTGGTCTAACGAAGGACGGTTTGGCTTCCTGCATCAAACAAAACAAAAGTTATGTTGGTACGCCCCCTTTGTGCTCCTTCCTGCAGTGCTTTCAGCATACTCCCACAGTGTCTCCCAGCGTGTGATGACAAATATTTTGACGAGTGGTGAACACCAGCCCGGTCAAGGAGACTCCAAGGAATTTAGGCCAGAGACTGTGAATGACATCAAGCAAAATAAAAGGGCTGAGAAAAGCCTGCATGAATGCAAAGTATCTCTGATAATGAAACTGCTCGTATTATTTCTAGATCCTTTTTCTGGCGTCTGGTGCCCATTGTCACCAGAGAGGAAGTGCGTCATAGCCTTACAAACTGGTTTTTGTTTGCCTAAAATTCAATTAACGTAAACGTCGGAAACACGGAACGAAAGTGAATGAAAAATTTGGAACCCTTTTCAATTAAAACAAAATTTCATTACGCAGCACTCATTGATCAGCTATTGTAGCTTGATGCAACGCCTTTTCGGATGTATCCCTTGTATTGGCATGCTGTTGCCCACTAAATTCCATTTCCATTCCATTCAACAGGAATGCCCAGTGTCTGCATGTGGAAAGATGATTGTATGACAGGGACTTGTAGTTTGTAATGTTGGACAGTTCGTAATCCTGCAATTCTAATCTATGGTTCTAATGAATGAGTTTTTTTAATTGAATTGTTTATAATAGCTACATGGAATTACTCTCTGTCTTTCTATCAAATTCAAAATGAAATATTTTCTCTTCACTAAGCAAGTTAACGTTGTAGTAAAAAGCATGGTCCTAGCAGTTAGTGACCAGACTTGCTAAATCCCACCTGATTGCCACCTTGTACGGAAATGATACCATACTGTCAAGGCATTCAGGCTAAACCAAGTTTTGTAAAAATGATACCCTTGGCTAGACTAATTTTACATCAAAAGTGCCATGAGTTGGCATTTTCTGGACATAAATTGCCAAATTCTCGTATTCTCTGGACGAAATTGGGTTTCTATACAGGAATTACCGAAGTTTGACTTTTCTTTGAGCAAAATTGCCAAAAAGCATACACTTGCGCAGACTAAAATCGACTAAAATTGCCAAGAGTATACCCTTGGCTAGACTAGCATTCCGAAAAACTATACCCTTGCGGGTGGCACATCCCCAGGTACCTTAGCTATGGAAGAACACCCCCTCCCTCCCGTGGTCTAAGCAGATAATGGTAACCAATCTGAAAAATTTTTAATGATAAAACTCGATATTCATAGTGTGCAAAAGAAACGGAAGCTGGTAGACCAAAGCAGCGTATTTGTGTAGTAGGGGTGTAGTACAGCTGGGAGGTTACCGTGAAGGTTTTTACCTACCAATGTGGGCGCAAATTTTCGGATAGTGATATCCCTTGTTTGTTATTAGAAACTGCTTAAAGGTTTTGTGCCAGGTTAAAAGCTTGCATTTGCAGAGAGCAGAGATTCTAAAAATATCTCATTCAAATCGAACTTGCACACAGAGTCAACAAAGGATGGTGCCACAATAAGATTTTTATCTCGCCGCGAAACAACGCTGTGTCGGAGTGATTTCTTTGTTCTATTTATAGACGAGCCTATTTACCATTGCACATAAGCTTTAAGACACTCAACTCTCAGATCCCCAAAAAATTTAGAAACTCCAGTGCTGGGATAGACTTGCCCCAAGTCTATTTCGTCATCTGTAATAAGTCTGGCTGATACAGTGAACAACGAAACAATTTCGCTTTCCCCTTTCTTAATTTTCCCTTTCCCAATTTTTTTTGATTGACGAAATAGACTTGGGGCAAGTCTAGTGCTGGGAAAATGTAACTTAAGAAACAACTTATTTTAGCAAAGGAGCCCTTAACACTCTCCGTCACAGAGGGTGTCCAACCTGTGACTATGGTCAAACCGAACTGAACTCGCAGAGGCTGTCAAACCAAACTGAACTGGAAAGCATTACTCAGTGATCTCAAAGCTCTCAAAAACCTCAAAGTCACACCTAAAACAATCTTATTTCATATTCCGGAGGGTGCTTTGTTTTAAATGGTGCCAGGTGGGCCCAAAAAGAAAATATTCTCAGTCTGAAGGCCACTGCTCCCTGGTACACCTTCGGCGCTTTGAAAGCTCGTTTCTCTCGTTTCCAAACAAACAGCCTCTGCGACGGAGAGTGAACCCTGAAACATAGTTTTACTTATTTCCGCTTGTTTCTTGTATCATCTTACTTGTAAGGTACTTGAGAATAGTCTAAACATTGGAAAGACTTCAAGAAACCTTCTTTTGAAATGTTCATGAGGAAACAGGAAGTAAGGCATAAAGTTTGTCATGGAAACTATGAGAAACTCGTAAGAAACTCTGAGTACTGAAAATCTGGCAACGTGCAAAAACTTTCACTACTACTACTACTAGACTGTTTACACCGAGTTATCAGTATTCAGCTTTTTCTTCCAGCTTGTTATGACATTGTCCCAGGTCTTCCTATTTCTTGCTAGTTGAGGAACTTCATCCCATTGAATATCAATTTCAATCAGTTGTTTTTTCATTACATCAAGCCATTTGGTTTTCTGTCTTCCTCGTGGGTTTTTGGTTGGCCCATCTGATTCCTTGAGTGCTAATCTAGCTGGTGCATTTTCTGGTAGTCTATACGTGACCAATCCATCTTACTTTCTGGATTGTTAGATAGGCACTCCATTTTTGCTCTTTTATGATTGTTTGTAGTGCTAGGTTACTAATTTTCTTTGGATATTTAATATTTAGCAGATATCTGTAGAGTCGTCTTTGAAATGCAACGATCTGACCATTTATTGTTTGATTTATGGTCCACAGATGGGCATTACTGAGGAAAATTGGTGCAATACAAGAGCTGAATATTCTTAGCTTTTGATTCAAAGGTAGTCTACTATTCCAGACGTTTTGCAAGTCATTCATAGCTGTTAGAGTCAGTGATTTCCTCCTTTTGATGTCTTTCTCCGTTGCTAGTAGAGATCCTAAGTATTTACAATTTTGCCATTTTACTTCACTTTTCCTTGTAATATGAAATTCTTCATTTTTCTCTTCATTACATGATAGATTTCTTTCTTTTAGTTGAGATGTTATGGTGATTGCATTATATTTCATTAGGTGTTGATTTTCTGATACAATGGCATATCCACAGTCATCTGCATATTGCAAGGGGATTTCAAGAATTTCTTTCCTTACCTTTTGTATTCCTCCTTTTGTTATACAATAATTGTGTTCCAACTGATGTTGTGCTTCTTTGTCTCTAAGATATTCAGGTAAGCTGTAGTTATGGTCTTCCAAGTGTGGTCTGAAACCTATAACGTTTTAGCAAGATAGATGATGAAAAAGATAGCACTTAAACAATCTCCTTGACAAATTCCTTTCTTTGTTGTAAAATATTCACCTTTTTATTTCCCACAAGTGATGCATAGTTTAACATCTGCAATGAGTAGTTTACATAAGTGAAGTTCATCTTTATCTAGGATGTTTCTCAGATCCTCCAACAGTATTCTTCTCTTAACTGTATCGAAAGCTTTGCTCATGTCTGTTAGAAGGATCCATAAGTGATAGTTTTGTGATTTTAGAGCCTTTTCTATCAGTGGTTTAATTGCAAATATTTGTTCCGTTGTTACAGATCGGTATTTCTGATATGCAGCTTGACTGTTTGGAAGGTTCCTTATTAGTCTATCAGTTGTTCTCCCTAGCAGGCAAATTGCCAGTATTTTTCTGAGAATTGACAAAAGTACAATTGGACGTAGATTTGTGCATGGGCCGCATTTTTTTCCTGGTTTTTGCAGTGGTGTCAGTAAACCATTTTTTAGTTCTGTCGGGTATTCTCCAGTTTTTGCAGCAACATTTAGTATATTACTAATTATTTCATATACAACTTTTGGGCCATGTTTCAGTTGTTCAACTTTCAGAACTGGCTCAAATCCTTATGTTCTTATAAAAAAATACGAGTAATACCTTTGTAACTCTCACTCACATTTCATATGCGCTTAGTATTAGTAACCGGTTTTGTGTTTGCCAGGGAGCAGTAGCCTTTAGACTTGGGAATACTTTTTTTGGGCCCACCTGGCACCATTTAAAACAAAGCACCCTCCCGAATATGAAATAAGATTGTCTTGTGGTTTTGGGTGTGACTTTGAGGTTTTTGAGAGCTTTGAGATCACTGAGTAATGCTTTATTCATTCATATAACTGTTTCAAAAATAACTTCCCGAAAAGGACATTTCTTTCAGAAGTTCAAATCGCGGCTTTTTTAATCAATACGATTTCCAGGAACTGGAAGAAGTAACGGAGCTATGTTTCCGGCAAGGAAGCAATTAGTTCGAAGTGTGGATCTTCAGGAAATGTTAGGAAATGCTGGGTAGTAAATCTGTTACCAGCTTTGAGACAGGGACAATTGGCAAAAAGTTAAATTCCTTGAACCCATGACTCAGTACCGTATCTCTAATGTTAGCTTTCTTTGGCTTTGATTTTGGGCCGATTTAAATCATATGCACGTATCTTTTCTAAAATTCGCCACTTAACTCCCAGACAGCCAAAAATTAAGAAATTCTAGTTTAAACAAGAATTTACAGTAATTGGATAAAAATTAACTAAAGAACTAAAAATTTTGATTACCAAAAAACTTTGTTTTGAAATGTTCACGAGAGAGAGCACCTCAAAAATAGGAGTGCTACGAAGATTTTTTTAGAAAACGTAATTGAGGGGTTATGATAGAAACCCCCAAAGACGGCTCTTAGAAAAAAGGGGTTCTTTCAGCAATTCCTAAAACGGGTTTCTTGTAGCTTTTCTAGGGGCTGCCCTTGCCTTAGATCAAGGCAGCTGAAAACCCGCTTGGGGTACACGTAAACAAATCCGCCAGACAGAAGTTTAGATTTACTTCTTTTTCGTATTTCGTAATAAACACATATCTCTTAAAACCATCCTTCGCCCGCACCAAATGAGTGTGTGCCGTGCTGGTTTCAGGGCAATTTTGCGGTTATGTTTGTTTTGAATCACCGGTTGAGAGGATTTCTTTTGTCTGCATTCGCTAATCGCATTGAATTGAGGTGTGAACCAAAGCAACTGATGCTATTGTATTCCAAAATCTGCCCTTGTTTTTTGTGAGAAGCTTCTTTTGAAAAATACGTGTTCCCTATAACAAAATCCCTTCGTTCGTGGCCTGCCAAAGAAATAAAAAAGAAGAATGGAGTGAAATTTTGCACTGAAATTCTCTTTATGAACCATACAGCATTGATGAAAATATTGTGTCGTACAAAAATAAACTATCACACAAAAATAAACCAGTGTTAACAACAGTCAGAAACAAAGTGCAACTGAAGAGAACCTTGCAGCAGATTTTGATTATTCGATTTCTAAATGTCAATCACCCCAAAAAAAGTTTTCTCCGTGTCCACTCATGTTGAGTCTTAAGACAATTTGATCGACGTTCTTTGACGGTCTCAGTATTTTCGAAGAGGAAATCATCGATTATCTAAAAATTGATAATAAAAATATTTGCAAAGATTCCTAAGATCTAACTGAGGCTAAAATACCTTGTTTCGAACTTTGCAGGCTGGAACTTAAGATATCAACTATTAAGAACATTTTCAGGTTGCCTTAGAAAGAACCTAGATTTCTTATGCAGGTTTCTACTGCTCTTCGAGAGGCTGATTATCACAAACATCAGAGTTATGGGTGAGGTGAGGCAGGGGAATGGCAAAGTCATTGCACTCTAATAGTCTTAAAGCACTCCCCCCCCCCCTTTAGGACAAGGCTTGACCAAGGGCGGTAGGAGACTGCTGTGTTAGCCTGACAATGCTTAAATCACCGCATAAAGAAATATATTCATTCAAACTTACGATGCTGTGGTTTTCTCTTTCTTCTTCATTGCCTTTACCCAAATATTTCAACCAATATACACCACGACTGAGGCCTACTAGGTGCCGCCATGTTGTATTGATTCAACGCATGCTTATTAGTAGGCACGGTGCAGAATAAATGCAACATGGCGGCGCCTAGGCCAAAAAGACAATGAAGAAGAAAGAGACAACCACAGCATCGTATATTTGAATGAATATGTTTCTTTATGAGGCGATTTAAGCATTTTCAGGTTAACACAGCAGTCTCCTACCGCCCATGGTGTGATTCTCCTCTAGAGGAAACTTCCACCATGAAAGGCGCGATGCAGGTAACTGTATCAACAGATCAAGAAGATTCCAAACTATACGGTCACATGAACTGAAATGAGTACAAACAGCATTGGCTGAATTTGGCTATTGAAAGCGGATCTTCAAAATGATTAACAACTTTTGACTTTCTATTTATTTGAACATTTAATAAATAAAGTGTCAGAAATCTGAACTACACTAACTTGCTAGTACAAAACTACAGTATCTAAAATACTGATCTTGAAACCGTTTTGAACTTTAATAACAAACTTTATTCACAAAAAGTGTATTTACTATTTACACATTTGCATCTGCAAGTTCAAATGCTTCTATAAAAACATATTTGGTAGAAAATCGGACTTTTCTATATCTACAGGAAAGTTTTTCTCTGGTAAATGATTTCAACGTATAACATAATTTTTCTCTATATCACATGAGAGGTTCATCTTGCCCTCTTCCGAAAATAAGCTCATTTAAAGGAGACCTTCTTCAAAGAAGTTGGAAGTTTATGTAGGTCCAACGAGTGAGCAATTTTGGTCAGAATTTCATACTTCAATGTGAAGTAATTGTGTTTTCACTAAGCTAAGCTTCCAGACGACAAGCACTATTAACTGAAAGATGTAAAAATCCCCGCTTGTACGCACGCCACACACTTTCACCCTCTGCGAAGGTGAAAAACACTTCATATGGAACAAAGGTGGCGGAAGGGAATTCACCGGGTCACCAGAACTAGCGGATGAAAAACGTAAAAACTCATTCAAGATATAAACACGGGCCATGAAGCTGTTTGCTTACAATATTGTATAATTGTTTTAACGCTTTCAGCATCATTTTTGCTGCTCTCTTGATCAAGATAGTTTACTTTACCTCGCATTTTGATACATTAGTATCTTAAAGAAGAGACTGAACTGCAATGAAGAAAGCTTTTCTTGAAGAAGTTCCTGAACCACACAGTTCATTTTGAAGTCCTGGGGTCATCAAACTTTTTTGCAGATATCTTGGGGGCAATATAAACAGGTTTGTATCTTGCTTTGGGCTAAGAATTTTTGACGACATTTAGACATTTGAAATCCCTTCCATCCCCTCTTTTCCATCCTTGATGACAACTCCCTAAGACAGTAAAGGTTTGTAACGCGTACCAACAACGAGGAGCTGTCAGGCCTTGCAATACATGACAAATTTTCTCTTGATGGATTTCTAGGTTTTCGAATGAAAGTCCAGCCAAATTGTCGTAAATTGTTAGCCTTAGAAGACCAAGTTCCTTTCTTAAAGGGTCCGTTTTATCCAGCATTCCTTGCACGTGTCGTCTGTTGGTTGGCCTTTGTTGCCGCCATTTTTATGGCCCATAAAGTAGCCACAACAAAGTAAAACCAAGAGACGACAAGTGCAAGGCATGCTGGATGAAACAGAACCTTTAACTTCTGCCTAAAAAGTTCTCGAACGAATTTCAAAAATCCATCCTGATACATTTCACCTGAAGTTCACTGAAGAAACATTTTCCCATGAACGGAAACTGAACTTGTAGCAAGTAACTTGAGGAAAATCGGTTGACAATATTCGAAAATCACTGTCCTGTTGATGCCTTACCTGACTGAAGTGATTTGCAATACTTCACATGAATCTCTTTTTCTGTACAATATAAAAATAACTCTGGGTGGTCCAATAAATCCATGATATTTATAAGCTTGTACTTACGAGGTGTGCTACTAGACTTATGACCTGGAGTCCCATGTCTCCCTGTGCTCCTTTGACTTGATGATGGCGCTTCGGTCAACAGAGACTCAAAACGTTACTCTGAAAAACCTGACCCTATTTAGGCCCAAACTCTGAGCTTCCTAGAGTACCAATCAGATTGGGAGATGTGTGAATTTTTGTGAATTACTATTGTTACGGTAAATGCGATAGAATTTTCGATTGGATTGAAGAGCTGATAACATTCCCACGGGATTCGATATTCGAAGCCGTGATGCCATCACAATTCCATTGAGGATTGCAGAAAATAGGATCAGCTTTTTCACTGTTTTCTTTTGAGTCCCTGTTGAGCTAGGTTTACCGCAGGGATACAAGGGACTCATCGTCATAAATCTAGTGTGGTATATCTTTCCCTTTTCTGTTTTCATAAATCACAGATCTGCTTCTCTTATTTGCTTTTCACCTTCAACAAGGAATATCTTCAATGCTTTCTTTAATAAATGAATACCAAGATGCCGCTTTTTCTTGATTTTCCAAGATGCTGCTGGACCGTAATATTCACCCTTCTTCAAATTCGTAAGCCGGGTCAGACCTAAAATTCAAAGGTGAGAAGAAGTTCGATTAAATAAGACATGCAGGATGTCTCAACTCAAAACATCGTTCGCCGTTTGATTAAGTACTGAAAAATTATGATAACATGAACAGGGTCGTGGGAAGATGATCCTGTCCATAAGATTTTGAAATAACTTTAGAGACCAGAATCTTGCGAGTTGCGAGCTTCCTAAGATAAGAAATATGAGACAGCTGAAACCAGAGACCCATAGGTTACTTGTGATGCAAAAAAAGCTCGAAGATCCAGGTAAAAAGGTCATCCAATGCCATAACTCTCGCTAACATCAGAGCAAACCAATAGGAGTTAATCCTTATAATCACTTAAAAATTTTCCTTAGAGTGCAAGTATCCAAAAAGAGTAGTTTAAAACATAATCGACGAGAGACTGAACTTCTTTCTTGAAAGTACCAATACGTTACAAGTCAAGTTATAGAAAACTTTTTCAAATCCCATTTGGTTTGCCCAGAAAAACAAATGAGAAATAAAAGAAGCGATTGCCCATGGGATTGTTACCAAAGATGTCATTTAGAGGCCTCTAGTTTCAGCTGTCGCACAAACTTAAATTAACCAAGTACCCATTTAATTTATCGTTATTTTTCAATATTTATCAAACGTCGAACAATATTTGAGACACCCAGCAGATAACGTGCGACTTGACAAAACATGTCTCTAGTCTTGCTGGCTTACATAAATCAACAAATACACTGAGCTTGAGGTTCGAGTTCTAGTTTCTATCTACTTTGAAGGTTTAATGTTCCCCGAATTCTCGCAGTTTCAAGGATTACTTCAAAAAAGGAAATTTGTTTAATTCAATATGAATACTGGTTCTACGAAAAAAATAAACCAACAGCTCACATATTTCAGCCACAAAAGTTGCAAGGATCAAACTGCAAATTCATGAAAAGCTTCCCAATCTATTTTCACAGGATTGAAAAAATATGTGGCTGATTACATTTATTGAAAGCTTACAATCACATGAATTTCAAATTGAGGGAAATTCTAAATGGTGATCCAAAATATGAAAATAACTTATCACAACTCGTCAATAGAAAGCGTTGAGAGATATCATAATTTTTGTCAGCTATGACTAAGGTGACCTGAAGCGAAAATTCTTGTGATGCAAACAAAGGATTCTGTAGAATGATAAGGAATCCTATTCAAATTTTTTTGGTATCACATTTCAGTTTCAATTCACCCACAGACTTTAGGTGCCAGCTGATGACACAAATTTAGGGGTAATATATGGTAATATCTGATCTTGGCAATATTACAGTTGCAAGAAACATTTCAGCTGAATTAAACAAATATATACAATATAAATTGTCTCGCGGATTAACATGATGTTTGGAAAGGCATGTTGATTGAGAACGGTTTATAATTAGCTTTGTCTTTGGAAACATAATCAACCTTATATACTCTCTTTACTTATTGCAAACAAATGATGCGATCAGGTAATCATACAAGATGGTAGATAACTCCAAAAGACAAGACATCAAAAATCTTAACAGAAGTTTTTATCATCCATCAATCCTATTCATTTGCATCGACAAACATTTTCACTTCAGATCACCTTTAAACGTTCTCAGCGACGCCCGTTTTATTCCCCGATCAAGCAAAACAAAATATTTTTTGCTTTGAAAGAAGTCTCCAACGTTCAAGTAACAAAGTTCACTCACCCATTGCTTCGATCATGCATGCCTCTCGTGTATACGCCTCGACTGGTATTACACTATGAAAGAGATGCAATGATACGACACCATAACCAGCTTGCCAAATGTTCAGAATCATATTTAGTTTGTCACTCGTCTGAAAAAGAAAAAATCCACAAATTATTCATATACTCATAAACCAAAGGCTCTCCTAAAGCGGAAACACCTTGCACAAAATCATCATGATTAAGGCAGCGTTTACACGGGATCGGTTCCATTTGGAACCGTATCCAAATGGGTATGTTTAGGCCTTGCGTTTACACGGGACCCGCTGGAACCGCTCCAAATGAAACTGCTAGCCGTACCCAAATGGGTCCACTTACGAAGTCAATCCCATTTGGAACCGTACCCAGAAAGGTCTCGTGTAAACAGGTAGAACGGTTCCAAACGGGAACAATTAGGAAATGACGCTGCTATTCATTGTTTAACCACTTAAATAAACAAAAGACGTCTTAAACGATGGAATTAAAAGAATTTCCGTCTTTGCTTTGAAAAACAAAAGAGATGCCGACGTTTTTGTCTTGAAAAATATTTACAATTTAACAAAGCCCTTCGAACTTTTTAGAACCGATCCCGTGTAAACGGGATACAGTGGGAACAGTTCCAAGCAGTTCCAATCAGTTCCGTACGGAACGGTTGCAACAGGTCCCGTGTAAATGCTGCCTAAGTCTGGCTTCTAATCCTTAAATTTCGTCTCGCTCCGCTTTGTCTTGTTCTGTTTCTCCAGGTTTTTGAGCCATAACTTCAAAAGATATTCCTTTCACAAGCAAATCGCAAACAGTACCTTTTGTGCTAATGAATGGGGTATTACCAAAGTTGGAAAGAGAAGACAGAGTAATCTAATGCTGAATGTCTGCAGTTTGACACGCCCCTAAAAATCTGAAAATATCACAAGACAGATCAATAACCCTTGGAC
Organism: Aurelia sp. 3 sensu Dawson et al. (2005); assembly: GCA_964020215.1. Classification (NCBI taxonomy): domain Eukaryota; kingdom Metazoa; phylum Cnidaria; class Scyphozoa; order Semaeostomeae; family Ulmaridae; genus Aurelia; species Aurelia sp. 3 sensu Dawson et al. (2005). Next base: position 3,872,627 of record OZ026580.1, read on the forward strand.
AAAACTTGTTTGAAATATAAAGAAAGTAAATTCAAAATCAAGTTTCGGTGATATTCACCTTAGGAGCTAAACAGTGGAGAACTAAATCATGTCACCGATATCTTTCATTCATTAGATTTTCATGATTGTACCTTCAAGGTACACAAATTCAAGCATTGCGAATCAGTAGACTACATATTCTTTTATTCATCAATCAGGCCCGTCGGAACGGATTTCATATTGGGGGGGCTGAAGCGAGGTGTGAGCGTAGCGAGCAAAAATGGGGGTCCGGGGGCTTGCCCCCGTGAAAATTTTTCATGACCACGCCCTTTAGATCGCTGGAAAACGCCCCATTTTTGGAATAACGGAAGAAAAGATCACGACTAATGAGAGTCTTTCCCTGAAAATTTTGAAATCCTTGACTTCTATGACATCAAAAGATATTGCATTTTGATAGACTCTCAAAGCTTCCTCGAATATGTACGAGTTTGAATATTTATTCCTACGACCTTGGCTTTTACAGCCCTTTTCAGTCCCAAAATCAACAAACTTCAGCAAATTATTGGGGGGGCTGAAGCCCCCCCAGCCCCCCCGCTTCCGACGGGCCTGTCAATTAAAAACATCAATTATAGTTAAAAACTATAAACTAAATTTACATTAAACTGTGACATTTATGGCGAGGAAAGACACGAGGTCACCGGTTCCTCACAAGGGATGCCTCTCACAATCCAAACGAAAGGTTATATTATCAGAAAAAAATGAATTAAGTAGAAAGAAAAAGGAGGGGATGCTGCTATTTTTCGACATCAATTCAACCTTGCCAAGGCCTTGATGAAGGAAATGGCTGCTTCTGATATGATTCTATTTGCAACTGTACCCATGGACAGTTCGGACACTATGTTGTTGCAGTTTAGTTTGGATTCAGAATTTGAAGCTCAGGCCTTACCAAAACACGATGTTGTAACGGAGTACCAACATTGCTTGGCTGTTTTGTTTGTTTGTTTTCAATTTGTTTTGAGTGGGCTTGTCAGGATTTCTAGCTATTGAAAGCTAATTTAGGCCCACTGCGCATGCCGCATCCAGGCATGGGACACCTAGTTTAACGTCCCTTCCGAAGGACGACGAGGTGAGTTGTGAGGTCAAGCCTCGTGGTCACCAATCCGGAGTCTGACCTCACTCGACCAAGCTTAACTTCAGTCACCTGACGAACACTGTTTAAGCCACTCGGCCACTCACCCCGCTGCTTCATGGTTAGTTCAGACAGCACAACAATAGCGCCCGAACTGCCCATGCTGTACCCAAATTCCGATCATCAAGCAAGAGTAAAACATAAAGTTCTTTCGGATTTACATCAGCAACATTGAATCCATCAATATCTGAGAGCTGGTCAAAGACATCTTGGCGCAATATGCTGTATAAAGAGTTTACATGGCCAGATTATATGTGGTTTCAGAAGCTCAATAGTCCAGAGGGAGAATGAGGTGTATTACCACCAGCCGAGAGATTTTATGGGATATGGTTTTCCTAGGGCATTTTTGGGCGTAGATTGCAAATCCGGATGTTGAACAGTCGGGGGAGGGGGCGTTTCCAAGATACAGGGGGGAATGGGCTGAAATTGTGGAAAATGAGGTGACACTCATTTTCGACATTTAGCACTTGTTCATTCTGGGTAGATAAATATATAGTATTCAGAAGGAAAGGGCTCTCTGGCCTCTTGCTAAAAAATTAAAATTGGGAGCCTCGGGGGGGGGCAGGCCAAACTCTTAGGGGACATGATCTTATACTAAGATGTGCAACATGGTCCCTCAGTATCCATCATTGGACCATATGCTTTGCGCCAAATTTTAGCCACATATTTAGTAGCCCGTCTAATGTGCCTTTTTAGAGACTTACGCTACAAGGTGGTCTCAATGACAGGTCTACCATTTTGCTGTCGCTAGAAAAGTTTTGCCTGAAAATTTTCGTGCGAGCTACATGAGCTGAGTTGGTCCGTTTCTCACCATAATTTTGGCACACATATTCCTTAAGAAAAAATCGTATTGATCGAGGATGATAAAATTATAAGAGATGACAAGGAAATTAACCAGTATTTCAATGAACATTTTACTAACATAACTGATACGCTGATTATTCCGAAATTCCCTGCTCCCCTGGTACAACTTACTAGGGACCCTGTTCTTGATGCAAAACACAAATATGGCAGTCATCCTAACGTTCTTAAGATCAAAGCGATGGCTCAGAACAATGGGCGATTCGAATTCTCATCTGTTGATCCCACTCTTGTTTTCAGTGAGATCAGCAGGATGGATTCCTCTAAAAAGACAAGTGGTGCTATACCCACTGATAAACTTAAACTAGCCTCAAGTGCATGCTATAGGGATATTACATATCATATCAATAATGCTATCAGTACTAACATGTTCCCGAATATTCTTGAGCTTGCAGATGTCTCTCCAATTTTTAAGACGGGTGAAACCTTCATAAGGGGCAATTATCGACCAATAAGTGTGCTCTCTTCTCTCCAAGCTCTATGAAAGGGTGTTGTCACAACAAACTGTACCCTTTATGATTCCTAATTTCTCCAATTTACTTTGTGCATTTCAAGAGAACCACAGCTCACAACACGAACTTTTGAGGCTTGTTGAATAGTGCCGAAAAAGCCTTGATAAGAAGGGAATAGTTAGAATGGTTCTTATGGACCTCTCCAAAGCATTTCATTGTCTGCCTCACGACCTCCCGATAGCAAAGCTTGAGGCATATGGTTTTTGGATTGGTAGTCTACGACTTATTTTCGACTACCTAACATCTTGCAAACAGCATGTCAGAATTAATTCTACCTACAGCTCTTTGCTTGAGATCACATCAGTTGTACCACAAGGCTCAGTCCTAGGTCCTTTACTATTCAACATCTATAACAGCAATATTACTTTTCTCATAGACGACCCTCATCTATGCAATTTGGCTGATGATAATACCTTATATATGCATCTGATTTCAAACTAGAAAGAGGGATATCTAGGCTAGAAAACGACATGCAAAAGACCCTCGTCTGGTTCGAATCAAACATGATGGTTGTAAATCTATCCCAATTTCAGTTTATGTTTATGGGCTTGGGGCATGACTACAAACTCTTCATAGAGATAGATGGTATGGTAAATACTGTTAAACAAGTCAAATTTCTGGGAATCATCATTGGCACACATATTCCGGAGGCGTACCAGTTATCAAGCCGACAAACTGCAGAGCAGCGTTTAGATGACACTTGGTTGGTGTCTAGTCACATTTCAAATCGTTAAAACAAGGCTACATCAGAAGGGCTTGCTTGGACTGCCTTGGAGTGATGCGAATTGGCGAATAACTCACACCTATCTTTATTTCCCTTTTCATTCGTTTATCAGTTTTGGTGCCGCAATTTCATGTATCATTGTTTCTACCAAACAGCGTAGATTGACGCTAATTGGCTTGGAATATCACGGAGCAACAACCTCGCAAGATTCCGAAAGGTATCAGGTACAACAAGCGCACTGTTGCGATCACATCAAAAACATTAATTTGTGCCTCATCTGGTGAATCAAGTTCTGTCACAATAGTGAAAGTGCCCCGTCTGGCAGACTTAGCAACTTTTGGCTGTTGCTATCGCAAGTCAGCAATGCGAGTGGTAGTAGTACCAAATGCCTTGTCTGTCTATGTCCACTAATAATGGTTGCTCCCCTATAGGATAGTGCTATAGGATAAAGCATACTTGCTTTTTGCGGGCACCTGGCATCTCTTTGTTGGATCAAAGAGCGGAGGCAAGCACTGTTTCATGTATAAGCTTTCACCGGGCATGATTATGTATCATAGTTTCTACGAAAGGGAAAGAAAACATTTCGGACAATGGTGAAACTTGTGCACGATGACTAGGAGGCTTTAACGGTTTTCGGTAATCTGGCTACAACGACGCAAGTATCATCGGAGCAAACAACTATGCAAGTCGTAAGGAGTATGCGTGCCAACACTATGGTGAGAAACGGACCAACTCAGCTCATGTAACTCACAGGAAGATTTTCAGGCGACAACTTTTCTAACGACAGCGAAATGGTAGACCTTTCATTGAGACCACCTTGTAGCGTAAAGGCACATTAGACGGGCTACTAAATATGTGGCTAAAATTTAGCGCAAAGCATATGGTCCAATTATGGATACTGACAACCAAACAAATCATGGATGGAACTAAGACGTGGAAATTGACTGCATTTCTGAAGTATATCCTGATGACCTTGCTAAAATGCTTGTTAGTACAGATGATGATGTGAGGGGAGGAGACAGTGATCAACTTTCTTTAGGTTCATCTGATGAAGATCAGGGCAGAAGGATGCATCCTGTAAAATCATCCCAAAACTGACTTGTTTTAGTAGGTACTTTCTTGCACATCTTAGAATAAGATCATATCCCCTAAGATTTTGGCCCGCCCCCCCCCCCAAGGCTCCCAATTTTCATGTTTCAGTAAAAAGGCAGAGAGTCCTTTCCTTCTGAATACTATGTACTTATTTACCTAGAATGAACAAATGCTAAATGGCGAAAATGAGTGTTACCTCATTTTTCACAAAGTCAGCCCATTCCCCCCTGTATCTTGGAAACGCCCCCTCCCCCGACTGTTCAACATCCGGATTTGCAATCTACGCCCAAAAATACCCTAGGAAAACCATATCCCATAAAATCTCTCGGCTGGTGGTAATACACCTCATTCTCCCTCTAATGAAATTCAAAAATTACCTTCGCTGCTTTATCGTTCAATTTCTTCATTTTCACAGCATCATGCAAATGCTCGTATGGTCGTGATTCTTTTCCTTTACCAACATAAAATATGGAACGGATAAAACATCGGAATATTTCTGTTTCGCTGAGGGTTTTGGCTTTTTCTTGAAGGTTGCCGGTGACTCTTGGATCGAAAAGGATATAGTTGAACGACGTCTTTTGATTTCTGAAGGATAAAAAGTTCGACTGAGTAAACGACATTTTTACCACTATGCTTACCAGGGATACCCAGTCACTTCTACGTTTACGTAATACAAAGTTTTCTGTTTGCCTTGCAGTGTCAATCACTCTGCTTTCCACGCCTAGAGTCTTGAAATTTCAAGCACACTTTTAAATTGGGAATTACCATCAAGTATTAACGGGGGGTATAAAACCGAAGTATGATTTGCGGCATAGCCGTAGGATCCCGGCGGAACTGAGGGCACGTGCCCCAAGATTTTGCAGTAAACTAAGAAGCGCCCTTGTTATTTTTAGAAAACGCCCCCTTTTTCATGAGGAAAAATAGCTCTCGGAGTGAGATGCTTCCTACGTCCCTGATTTGTGGTTTGTCTACAAAAATGTTGCCTGAAATCATACAAGATCTTAGATAATTTATACAACATAGTTTTGGAGGCGTTAAGAAAGCTTTCAGGTTTCCCTCATTGTTGAAACCGTTAAAAGTTTTTAAAACATCAATCTCTTTCGCTAGGGGTGTTACGAATATGCCAAAATGATCATCTCTTATCACTTTCAAAGTACACTTTAAAGTTTGTTATCTTATCTTCAGAAAGGAACAGTACCAGACTCGCAAGTTTCAGGAGAGTTTGAAAAATGTTCACGTCGGGTATCCACGTCGGGTATCCAACGATTTGACTTCACAGACAAGGTAATTTTGATGCAACTAATTCCAATAACTGATGCAAAATTAGGGCAAATTTATGAAAACTCACAAACATTCTTACCCTTCCCTCCATTTGTGCTTCTGAGGATTCTCGAAACCTTTCACCATTTCGTCTTCTAAAGATCCATAATCCTTGGTTGAAAGTTGTTTTAATTCTTCCCTCATTTCTGGCATGTATTCTGCATACATAGAACTCTGCAAGAAGACATATCTTCATTATTCTATAAGTTTCAGTGTTAGCTTCAGTTTCATTTCAAAATTCACACAATACATGGTTCAATATACATAAAGAACAATAATACAAACATAGCAATGGGTACTAGCCACAAAATTACAACTGACTAAGGATATTACAATTAACTGAATAAATGAAACCTGCATGAGGGGAATTCCTCAAAGGAGGAGCTCTCAGTAGTTAGGGATCGTCTCCAAATATTCGTATTAAATTCGTACAGGGAATTTGTAGCATCATACGATATTGACACGATATTCTATAAGCCGCATACGAATTAATTCGTATCTTCACCTTTTAGAATTCGTATAAATTCGTATACAATTCGTATGTAATTCGTATGCAATTTTTATCAAATTCGTATAAGCAATTCGTAAACACAATTCGTATCAAAATCACATAAGCAATTCGTATACACAATTCATATTAAAATCGTATCAAATTCGTATCATAATTCGTATAGAAACCAAACAATTCGTATACAGTTCTTATCTCCTGTGTAGCTATACGAATTACATCGTACAGAACCTTTGATGAATACGATTGAATTCGTATCAATTCGTAAAAAACTATACGATAATTTGGAGACGATCCCTTAGACCAATAGAGTAGAGAGGACCCCTTCTTAAAACCTTATTTTCAGCAATCAATATGTTTTCAAAAGATGCGTTTACTGTATCTTCTCTCTATCAAGGACTCCTCTCTAATAAGCCCCTCCCCTCTGAGCCAAAATTTTAAATGAATCTCTCTATTAAGCCTCCCAAACTTATATCATATTCAAGAAGCTACGGAGGATTTTCAATCTTTTTGGATTAAATAAGTTTACGTGTTAATTTTGATATTTTTCGGGTCAAAACTATGTCAAATCCATATATTTGACTCGTAAAATTGTTTGTTGAATCCGTAAAATATGGGGTAAAAGAACTAATAAAGCTATTATAAAAATCCTTGTCATTTGACTTCGTGAATAAGCCCCCCTCACTAATAAGCCCCCCTTCTGGAGTGTCTAAAATTAAATAAGCTAAACTATACTTACAGCTCCTTTCTGGACGACACCAGCTTCAACTCTTGCAAGATGCTTCATGTAAATATTTTTCGTAGTATCATTGATAGGTCCTGGTTTTTCACCAGCTTTGACAAGTCTTTGTTTCAACTCCTCAGCATCTAACGCCTTCACGTCCTCAGGAACAACAATAGTGTTATCATTATTCGTCGAACTAACCAGACTAACATCTTTCCAATCGTATTCCACAGTGACATCATCAAATACCGTTTCTTTGTTTTCATGACATTGCTCGTGTTCGCAAAATGGCAAATTGGCTGCATTATTAGTGTGTCCTTTCTTTGTCATGCATAACTCGCATTTACATTCATATTTGTGTTCCCATTTGCGTCTTGCATGGACTGGTCTGTCCAGCTGCGACTTATGGTACGATTTCAGTTCATCCTGCAGTAAGGGGCTTTTTAGCGATGCTTGCTCGCCAAACGTGTGATCAACCTTATGCCGCGTTCTGTGTCCTGGGCTTTTCATCTTACTAGGTGACGGATGCAAGCTGCAAGACTTGTGATCCGGTAATTTGTCTTTATTAGCTTCATCATCTGAGGATGTTATCCCGTTTAGTCGTTTTCTCGGCGAGGCAGGCAGCTCTGCTTTCACCTCATCAGGCTTGCTAGCCTCGACAGTCCCATTACTATCTGTAGATAACTGCTTCTCAAGTTTCCCTGTGCCTCTATCATTTAACATGTCCTTCCTTCTTTTGCTACGAAGCGTAACAGATGGCGAATTCTTCAGATCGAATTTCGGTGTGGCAACAGCAGTGACGTCATCAGGGCTACTAAACTGAGACATGTCTCCACTGTAACCCGAGGAATTCCCATCACTTTCACCGTCGTGTGATTCAGCATCTGTGATGAAAACATCAGATTCATTCTGGCCTAAAACATCTATCTTTCTTTGAACAGCCGCAATATTTCTGGAATTCCCCAAAACTTCTCTGTTCCCACCTCCATCTTGTGTACCAAATTGAAAAATATCTCCATCGGGTAATTCACTGGTTGTATTATTTGGCGTAATAAAGGCTTGGTCAAACAACGTTCGCGTCCTTGGTATTGTGCTTGGCGTCTCGTTCATATCGGAGTAGAGATTTCTTGGTGACCCAAATCCCTGCATGATAGGAAATTCACTCTCCGTCTCCTCATTCCCTGACGGTGGTTTCGATCTATATTCCTCCGTGCTTGGAGTATGCGTATTTGCATCTGCTGAGCCAGACAGTGTACTTGATGAGCTAGGGTTAATCTGTTGACTAGCGACCGCTGCAAATTGAGGCTGTCGTTTCAGCTTGCTCTGTTTATCACTGCTGTGTTCTACACCAGAAGACCTGGTCTGTGAAATAGGAATAGACTCTGGTCTTAATGTCTTTCCATCAGGCGTGACCGGTGGATCAAAGAATTTCTGCGTTGTTTTATCAACCTTATTAGTTTTTCTCTCAGCATCTCTGACAACAGCTTCTCTTATACTGGCGTCCCCATCATGGCTCATAATGTCTAACTGCGCCTCAAAAACTGGCTCATTTGCATTTATCAGAGGAAAAGGTGACCTGAAGAGTCTTGGCCTTGGTGACATAGGACTGTAAGGACTATTTGCAGTATGGTTCATTGAACTTGTAGATTGAAAATTACTCTTTGGCACAGACAGTTTACTTTGCTTATCGAGAAGTCTTGCTCTTCTAAGAAACAGCTTTTCTGCTGATTTCTTCCCTGAATTTCGCTTGAATTGTTCACTTATGATACTTTCATTTGTGTTCTTGATAAGAGAAAGCGGAATTTCTCCTAACGAGATACGAGACTCAAAATCAGAGCCTAAAATCAATGATGCTTCTCCGTTAACACCATTATGGACCATATGCCTTTCTTCGCCAGATTTCAATTCCGTTATCAGCCCTTTCAAAGAATGTTTTGGTAAACTGAAGTAACTCGTGGAAGAATCGATATCAGAGTCCCATGAGAATGCACCATCTATAGAATCCTGAATGTCAGAATCGAGCGACTCACAGTTTGTTAGTGTCCTGTCACCATCCTCTTGCGTGTCATTTCTGGGAGCTATCGTAACATCAAAGAATGAGTCTTTAGGACCATTAACGGAACGTGTGTCATCGGCATATGGACCATTAGAAAATCCTGGCGCTGTGTTTGGCTGGGGCACCATATTTGGAAACATCCCTGGTTGCTGTGGCATCATTTGCAGGGGAGGCCCATGAGGTGGCAACATCATTGGTGGAAAAGATCCATTGAAATGTGGCATCATGGGAAAAAATTGTCCATGTTGTGGATGCATCATGCGAGCTGAGGGTCCATTTTGTTGGGGCATCATTTGTGGACCAGGACCATTCTGCTGTGGCATCATCTGGGGGTTAGGTCCACTATGTTGGGGAGTCATTGCAGGGGAAGGTCCACATTGTGGGGGCATCATTGGAGGGGAAGGCCCATCTGGCTGGGGTATCACTTGGGGGGAAGGTCCATTTTGTTGTGGTGTCATTGTAGGGGAAGGCCTATATCCTTGTGGCATCATCTGAGGTGAGAGCCAATTTGATTGAGGTATCTGTTTGGGAACTGACCTGTCTCCTGTTTCCATAAATCCGGGTGGAGAAGGCCCATTCACACCTATAAAGCCAATGGGTGGAGGCATCTCGGAAGCCCCAAATTCACCAGACTGTGGCAAAACTGAAGGTTTGAATCCAATGGGAGGTGGCTGACCAAAAGGCCCTTGGAGGCTATCTCTAGGAGATCTGACTTGTGACTGAGCACCATCAACTGAGTCCATAAAATCCATTGGTGTTAAATTTGTTGCATTTAATGAACTACGTAGTCTTTCATTTTTGGAGTTATGGGTCATATCAATGTTAGAACTTGGTCTCCAATGAGCAGTTCTTTCATGAGGAGAAACATCACTCTCAGAGGAATTATCAAAGTAACTATTCCTTAGCACATCCAAACATCTCTGTTCATGATCACTTGTATTCTCAGCTAAATCAAAAGCAGTCAGACCATCTGAATTACGAATTGTTGGGTCTGCTCCATGTTCAAGCAGCTTTTTGACTGCACTGTCTCTGTTCCACATGACAGCAACATGAAGTGCCGTTTCACAATCAGATGATTTCAAATTCGGATCACCACCATAATTCAGCATCAGGTTCAATAACTGTGATCCAGCACATCCATCTAGCCCTGCAGCTAAGTGAATCCCTGCAAATCCCTCTGGTCCAATGTAATTAGGATCTGCACCTTTTCCAAGAACCTTTGTTGCTTTCCTGTGGAGAAACAGATCTAAAATTTAGAGATCAATGGTAAACATCAAAGTGTTACATGTCTCATTGAGTTGGACTGCTTGAAAGCAACCGTAGAACTTAGAGTACTTCCAATAAATCTGCAATGGCTTTTTATATCTTGATTACTTTCAAAATAGCAGCATTTAATTTTTGTTGAAAGAATTAATGGTGAACAACTTTGAAAAAATAATATCATCATGCAGTAAATCCTACATCAATAAAGGAAATATGATGCAATCTTCAAGGAGAGTTTATGAAGGTTTAGAATATTGTACAGTTGCAAGCAGAAGTCTGTTGCTCTGTTGCTCTGCTGGATTTGGATTTTAGAAATTTGATGATGCCACACCAGACTGATTACAAGAGTACCAGTTTTCGCATTAAATTTGATAATGCTTACGGCTTCAAACTGAGACTCATGACAAAACAGCTTCAAACAAAAAAAATAATTTAGGCCAACTCTGCTGTGTTTACAGCGCCACCAGTCAGATTGCTACTTTCTTAATAAAGCCAACCCATGTGCCTCTTTTAGCCTTTGATTGGTTCATTGGTTTAAAGTGCAACTTTTTGAAGTGAAGGAATATTCAAAGCTACCTTTAACTTTTATTTCAACGTTTGAAGGATAGAAGATGCTCAATGTTTTCTTCTGATTTTCGGTAAGATTTTAGAAGATGCTTGATGTTCTTCAGATATACATTAATTTCCAAAATTTTCGGACGTTTTAATTTTCAGACAAATGAGTAGTCCGAAAAAATAATTGTCCGAAAATTTAGGTGTCCAAATTTTTTAGTCGTCCGAAAATTTAACTGTCTGGCAAATCACAATGACAAAATTTCTTTGGATAAGAAATGAAATTCTGTTATAAGATTACTATTGTTCTAATGGACAAACCTTGGAAATCTCATTGAAGGACAGGCAATGTCTCAATGAAAGAAAAACATAATAATTTTTAGTGAACTTGAAGATTGTGACTGATCTTATGAAAGTGATTTGAAATCCTGGAGTGCTGAAATTCTGATCATTTAGGAAACTCTCAGCACTGGCTCAAATTCTAAGTTCCTAATAAAAGACGTATATTTGACCTCTATCATGGTTGTTTTGTTACTCTCAATATTGTTGATGTTATTGTTGTTACATGAGGGACGAGTCTTTTTGCCCCAACTTTAATTCATGATTATCCTTATAATGCTTGTATTTTACACTTGATTACTATGCTGGTTTCCGTTTTGAGGCATAGAGTGAAGAAATTTTGCTACATTGGTGTATGATTTGCCTACTCATTATCAAATCGTACATGTCCAAAATTTTATTCACCTGTTTGAAAATGTCCGAAATTTTGTCCGAAATTTTCCGAAATCGATAATAATTTCATCCGAAAATTTTTGTCCGGAAATTAAATGTCCGAAAATTAAACGTCCAAAAATTTTAGAAATTAATGTATTGTAAGATTTTAGCCCCTGTTTAGAATCCCTTTGGTTGTGAGTCCTTTCATGAGTGAAGGTGAGTATCAGGGTTGAAATAACATTGTTGACTGAATACAAGGAATCACATCATTAGTCTTATGCCATACTACCTTCAAGAATTATAAATGCCACCATTTTGAAACCACTAAAGGACATCACAAAATATAAATGTGTGCGCAACTGAAACAATGGCACAATGGTGTGCAAGAGGCATACTTTGCAGACCCAGGCTGTAACTCACAGTCATATCCATCTGAGGTCTTGCGCACAGTGCAGACAAGAATTTTCAGGAATTTGAAGAATTACAAAGATTTCTTCCCTTTCTGACAACAGCTCTTGCGAGCCATAAAAGACTGTAATTTTCAAGAAATAAAGAACCTTTCTCAAGAATTTTTAAAGGAAGTGCAGAAAACAGTGTGAATGGGCACAAAGCCTCCACCATAGTTCAACTATGGCCCCTGCTACCATCAAAGAAGTTGCAAAAATTGTTGTGCAGAGAATGGAGCTTTTCAATGAGGTGAAGGTGAAGTTGCAGTTTCTAGTACCAAGTGCTGGGATCGCAGAAGTGGTGAAGCGCTAATCCAGTCCACGACCCTTTGTCATGACTTGCAAGTGGGGCCCCACCGGATGTCAAACCCACTCTGCCTGACTGTTCTGACAGCAAAGTCAGAGGGTTACACCACTGCGCCACAACACCTTCACTGCCCAATGTGCATGAGGAAATTTTTTTTTATATACTCAATTTAAAAATTTTACAAAGATGAATTACCTAAGACACTACTTACAACACACTTTACTACACTACAAAGACGATACCCCGGGGAGCATAATACCCTGACTACCCCAACGCCATTCCATAAATGACATAGAACTAAACTAAAATTAAATATACAATTACAAAAAGCTACATACAACCAATTTACCGATAACTAATAGAAAGAAACCTGTTTCGCAGTTGATGTCGAGTTATCAAATTCGAAAATTTTAGAAAACCAAGACACTGAGCCAGTGCTAGTAAAGTTTGGATATTGGAGGTCAGCTGTGACGCCTGAAATCAACTGCGAAGCAGACGTAAAACAATCTGAAAGGAACAAGGAGGACTTTGTGACTTTTACGAAGGAAAATTTCTGAAAATCGCGATGAGGAAATTTCTTTTGTCTATATCTCTTTGAATAGTCCATTGAAACTTTCAGTGTACAAGTGATGTACTATCTTCACATAAAATTATAGTGCAAAGGGGAATTAATCAGGATGAATCTGAGTGCCTTTTTTGGAAGATCTTTGGCACAGACAAAGAACTCATCTGGTTTCAGGCACACAATTTGGTGGAGGAAAAGACCTAAAACAAATGGCCAATTCAATGTCTCATTGTATATAGCAAATTATTCTTTGGTCCACACTGACCAGGTTGGAAAGTTCATCAACTGCGCACCAAATGTCAAGCGACTGATAAAATTGTGCGCACCAAGACTCAAATCAATGTGGGCACCAAAATTGCACTGGAAGGGGGTTCATACGAAGTTTTTGATAATGTTATTAAAATCCCTGAATTTCATGCGCGCTGCGCACCAACTTTTTTACGTTTGCGCACCAAAGTTTTGAAGTGCGCCCCAAAGATCTTTGGCGCGCAGTACAAATTTTCCAACCTGGCACACTGAGAAAATCATTTCCGATGCTCAGAGATATTTGATGAAGAGCAGTGAAGAGATTCACCCTCTGGGAAATCTGATGTTACAAACTTGCATACAATACAGGCAATGGGTTCCCATTATTACTTTTCATCCAAATTAAGTATGATGAGCTTAAATCTTGAGAAAGTACGGTTTGAATATTAAATACCCATATCTTCTCAATCAATCTCATCTTACAGTGATATTCATCATTCATGCAGCCTTCCGAAAGCAGCAGCGCAGCGCATCTTGTTCAGGATGACTCAAAGACTGTAAAACCTTTGAGCACAAAGAAGAGCCCAGACATGACCACTTGACTTTGTGATATAAGAACATTGTTTACTACCAAGTCCGTTCTGGATATCATCCTCAACATTGTGCATAGAAGCAATGACAACAATCGGCCTAATGCCAAGCTACTTGTTTTAGGCCATATATGATCAACACAAAAACGTCGCAAAACAACAACCGAACATACTTCACTTCCTTTCGCTTTAAACTGTAAATCAATGCATCTGCGAGTCGATCTTGTTGTTCTACTTCCATCTTGATCTATTTCCAGACCGGCTTCATGTCTTGATTTCACCGCAATGATCGTGATTACGCATTATTTCATTTTGATCTTTGCTCCATGCGTGTTTTCGCCTTCCATTATTTGAAAATATCGAAGCTTCATTTCTACCCGCCATTCTGCTGCGCATGACCAGTGCTACGCAGCTCCGCTGTGCACTTTCCTCCTCCTCAGCTACTGGTGATTTGCCCTTGCCCAGCCTAGGGTGTGAAGGAAATTATGATGAGGAAGGATCAATGCTCGCAGCATATCATCGAAATTTTGTAATCGTTTGTCAAACAAAATTGAAAAACTGAAAAACCTGAAAGACTTTTGCATGCAGCTCTGGGTTCTGCCTGCGAGCAAACTGAGAACCCCTACGATGGCGAACGTTGAAATCGAGGCTGGAAATAGATTTGAAAACTTGCAATGTGCAATGGCGGCAAGGAAAGCGGGGTGCTGTGAGGTGAACAGAGTGATACAGAAGGTAATTTCTTTTTGCAGGTTTAAAAAATGATCATCTGAAGCATAAAAGTGGAGGTATTACTAGTATTTATACATCACGCAATTCTTGGACCAAGCTGCGTGCTACAAGCTGATACATGCTAGGCCCAAACAAACAACAGCAGCAAAAAATCTCCCACACGACCCAACGTTGACATGAACTTTGCCTAGTATGCCCCTACCATGCAAAACTGCAGAAATTGCAGAGGCTGAAGAAGTGACACATGCAATTTCAGTTTTCAAATTCCCACACCATTTCTATCTATGATCCAATAAATTTCTGCTAAAAAATCAGCTCTGTATTTGTAAACACAGAATCACACCTTTGCCTTGAATATGATCCCAAATGAATGCTACCAAAGCCCCATCTTGGGATGCGAATTTAGACTAGTCCCCCAAAATGAGAGAGTTAGATAAATGAAGCATTCACAAACATGTAGACAGGACAGCCCATACCAGAAAGTTTGCATAGCGCACACGATATCTTGCACCTGCTGGAATGTGCACAGTTGTCAATCTGAGCCATGCAATTGGTAGTAAACAAAAGATCCATTGTTTTCATCTATTGTTCTCAACTGTGAAATTTCCATGAATTAAGGTGTGAACCAAAGCAACTGATGCTATTGTATTACAAAATCTGCCCTTGTTTATAGGATTACTATGGACAGTGCTCTTTTATGATAAAAACATAAATGGTTTTCAGTTATCATTACTCAAGAATAAAGGTTTGGCAATAAATTTGCTGTATAATGCTTGCATTTAACTTTCAAAAATTTTAAAGTCTAATAATTGGATGACCATTCAGATATTGCTTTTGTCATCTGACTCCATTTTATTCAAATATTGCTATCGTTGGGTTACCATTGTGGACTACAATAGGAGCTCTTTCCTCTGCAAATAACAATGATAAAAGATATTCAAGGATTTTGTCTTGCAAAGGAAACAAAATTTGATGAGGATACGATTCTGGTTTGAAAATATTGAAATATGAAAATATTGAAAACAAAGATAGTATATTTGCTTCTTCCACTTTGACCACCAACCCCAGGAAAATCTAGCTTTTCTGCTGCCATTTGATTAGCTCTCTAAAATATTCTCTTTTCCATTCTAGAGTTTTTGAACAAAAAAAGAAATTGACAATGGCTGAACAGCTTTATTGTATACTTTGTATCTTCCTTGTGCCAGTACTACTTGTAACATTTGCAATATCTTCCCCCTGTATTCCAAAAAACTTTGGTCACGGATCAATAGTTTGTATCTGTAATGCATCATATTGTGATGAATTTGCACCTGATCCAAGCTTAGAAGCAAAACAGTTTATTGTTTACACCAGTACAAAGGATGGCCTGCGGTTTAACAGAACCATACAAAAGTTGAGTGAAATAAATCCCAGTGTGGAGGAAGTAGATTTGAAGATTCAAATAAATACTTCAGTTCACTTTCAAAGTATCCTTGGCTTTGGAGGAGCATTCACAGGTATTTTATTTTCTACTCTTCATTTTCTTGATACATACTGTACCATTAAGGCTTTATTTAGCCCCCTCTCTAAACCCTCTAAGCCAAAGTTTTAGATAAGCCCCTCTTCTCTAAAGCCCTCACCCCACTTATATCAAATTACAGAAGCTATCAAAGATTTACCATTTATTTTGCTTCAGCTAAACCTGTTTGTTTGTTAATTGTGATATGGTGTGGGATAAAACTGTGTCAAATTGACTATGTTGACTATATACCGGGTAGGTCAAAAAAAAGTTTAGGCGTTTAGAGGGCTGTGGAATATGTGACCAATTTTCAAAACTGAAATGTTAATCTATCAGTCAAAGATCAATTTAGATGACAAAATTTGTTTGGTAAAATCAATCATCTTTAAGACCCAACAACAATCAAAATGCTTCTAAGGGGTTTGTATAGGAATCGAGAATTCAACATTCCATTCTAAGTTTACATTGCCAGTTTGAAATGCTGAATTCCAATTTCAATAGAAGGTAGATCATGGACCAGAATGGAATGTGGAATTTTTGTACCCAAACATACCCTTTACCAGCATTTGCCTAATGTCTGGGTCTGAAGATGAGGGATACTACCATAGACTGGTTCCACAATCTCTGTATGCTCCTTAGAGCTGATCTGTCGCTAATACAGAGACTTGTTGCCAAACAGTGTTTAAAATCGGATTGATTTGATAGCCTCGTTTTCATAATCGTTGCATGCTTAAAAATTCGGACCACGGAATTAATGTTTTTGCGGTTGTGTTGCTGTGATCAGCAATCTTCAAACAAGAATATTCTTGAAAACTATTGAAAACAGTTTGTGACTCTGACAAAATTGAAGCATGTATAGTGAACACAAAATTGAAATTTCAGAGAAGTTCAGAGTGACCAAAGATCAAGGAACCAAAGATTTGACATTAGAAATGATATTGGTATTATACATTGTCATTTTAGCAATCAGTTAAGTAGCATCTGAAACAGGGATGGCACGACCAGGGGTGCTTGGGGGGCAGGAGCCCCCCAAAAATTCACTGAGCCCCCCCGTCGGCACTTGAATTTTTGAAAATTTTTGTGCACTGTCGGCACTCTCGTAACTTGCTTGTTATGCTTTTAGAGAGTGCAGTTGCATTTTAAGCCAATCTGAAAGGTGTGGCCCGTAAAAATTTTGCTCGCTTCGCTCGCCGTCGGCACTCTGACAGTTTTTGCCCCCCAGCATTTCTTCCCTGGCGCCATCTCTGTCTGAAAAACAAGAAATTTTCAAGGGAAGTGTTCTTTATATTTTGTTCCAGTGCTTTGTTTCATCAGAAAGACAATCTCTCCCCAATATGAGTGCCATCTAAATGCATACTGATATGAGATCTGATAATAATGAAGCAGCTATCTTGCATTAGACAATCCCTGTGGATTAAAAACATTGAAATCAATGCAAAGTGATGGGTACTATTAAAATCACAAGCAAAAATTTCACCCACTTTGGTTTTTCTTTGTGCAACCCAACACCAGACAAAATATAACTTGGCACACCAAGGCAATAATGTGTAATAAACTATTGGATTCAGTCACTTATGAATGTGGACCATTCTTGGTTATGCTAACAAAATACAGTAAAGCAAATTTTTAGGCAAATCCTTTTTTAAGACTACCAAATTTCTACTTAGGCAAATCCATTCATTAATTAATCAAAACAAAAACCACTGAATTCAAGAGTAAACAGCTGTAAACAAAAGCCCAACAGAAAGGCAAGAAATTCAGTATTCACATGCCAAGTAACCTGTTTGCAGTTTAATTGTTGTTATGAATTCAAATACATGAGCTAAATGTAAACGAAAAGTGACTAACCTGGACTGGGCCTAAACTGATGGACTGGTACAGTAGCAACCAACCACCACCGGCAGAGAGTTGGATGTGCTCGAAAATGCCTCTAAAAACTTGCAAACACATCACACTTTGCCATGTCCTGTCCAGAGCACAAACAAGTATTTCTTCCCATTGCTCATGTTATAAAAAACGGCTGCCACAATCACCACAACTTCGTTGGCTTCTGCTCGATCGAGCTGCAAACTGCGACAAGGAGATCCGACGCCATTATTGCTTTTCTTGAAAATCTCGGACCATGCATTGGCCTCACTTTGAAAAGGAGGCTTTCGTGGAATAAAAAGTAAAGAGGGCAAAAATCGATTGGCTACAAAGGAATTAACTATTGTTTTCGCCAAAATGCTCCAATCAGGTTAGGAGCAGATTTTTCCGCTCCAAAATTCCGATTTGAGATACTCTTTGGCAACTAGTCCCTCATTGAGCTGGCCATCAGCAACAACAACAACAGCGAAATAGAGGGGCCAGTGGAGCTAGTCTAATACTACCAAACAAAATTTTCTCATCTAAGTTGACCTTTGACTGATAGATGAACATTTCAGTTTTGAATATTGGTCGCATACTTTTTATTCCACAGCCCTCCAAATGCCTAAACTTTTTTTTGACTCACCCGATATATGAAATCGTTATGTTCAATTTCAATTGGTCAATATGTGGTAAAAGGACTGAAAAGCTGTAAATTATACCATTTTCACAATGACGTCCATTATTTTGAAATAATTCCAGGAATATCACTTGCCTCTATGTAATGTGGATCTAAATCTCAATTGCGTGCATTGCTCTCAGCAGCTCTTTTCAAAACCTGTTTGATTTTTCTTTGAAAATTGCTATTTTCAGAATCCCCAAAAATCTTGAAAAGTCTTTTCAAATCTTGAAAATCTCTGAAAATCTCAAAGACCACTCAAATCTAACATTTTCAAACCTTAGGAGATATCTTTAGAAATCCTCGAAAAATCTGGAAAAATTTCAAAAATTTTTCAAATGTCTGAGAGATTTTAAAATCCCAAAATCTTACGCATATCCTGAGATGATTTGCCCCATGTCTCCTTTGCAGGGATGGAAAAATAGCGGACCAAGGCACCAATGGTCCCAGAAATTTTTTAGGTCTCCAGAAAGGAGAAAGGAAAAGTGATAAATACAGAAAAGTGAAAAACTGAAAAGTCAATTTTTTTATCAAGATTGTCAAAGCTGTCTTAATTGATAGCTGTTATTGAATAGATTTACAGTAGGCTGTTTCATGAAGATGTTGTTCACCAGTTTTGAAGTGGTCAGCTGAAAAATGGAAAAAATTGTTTGATAAGTATCGTTTACCATTTTCATTAAGACTGGTAATCAGTCCTTAATTCTTTAGATTTCCTTGCCTATCGTGACCTGTCAAAAGTGGGTTCTTTTTTAATCGATTCTCACAGAATTTTTTTGAGACTTGTTTTGGTCCCAGAAATTAAAATATTTTTTCCATCCCTGCTCCTTTGACTCTCAAAAGTCCTGAATCCCTTTTCAGATGCAGCAACAATAAATATCTTCAATCTGAGTGAGCCTCTTCAGCAAAAAGTCTTTGATGCTTATTATTCAAAGAATGGGATTGGATATACTGTTGGAAGAGTACCAATGGCAAGTTGTGATTTTTCAACTCATGTTTACTCATATGATGATGTTGATGGAGACTTTGAGCTGAAGAATTTCAAGCTTGTCACGGAAGATATCAAATACAAAATACCAGGTATTCATATGGGCATACTAACCGGTTTTGTGTTGTACAGGAAATATAAAGCCTGAGGTTTTAAAAGTTCAGACCACCAAGCTTGCAGGGCTTTGAAACCAAGTTCCTTATTATTTCCTGTACAACAACAAAACCGGTTAGTATGAGTTTTATTACCTGATAGCTTCTAATTTTAGCTAGTATCAACTGTCGAATGTGGTTTTTTCCTGTCATGTCGTTTGAGTTTATTGTAAATTTCACAGGCCTAATGCAGTTACTGTGGTGACAAAATGTGCCCTTATATTGTATTATACAAGGTTACGGGAAAACTGCGGGAAATGTGTGATTAACCAATAGGAGTGGCAAGATTCTGTATGATACTGTAGACATAAAATCTTTGCCTTAATCAGCATGTCTAAAGATGGTTTTTTTCTCTTCAAGGTACCAGATATCTTAAAGGGGCTGTACAAGCAAAACTTACAAAAAACCACCATCCTATTTTTCTTTCTATTTGACAGCGATAAAGAGGGCGATAAAGACAGCCAATAAAGACATCAAATTATTTGGAAGCCCTTGGGCAGCACCAGCTTGGATGAAAACAAACAAGAAAATGCAGAATCCTGGAACGTTGATCGGCAACATTAGTGGACCATATTACAAAACATGGGCAAATTATTTTGTCAGGTTTCTTCAAGAATATGAGAAAAATGGTGTTAAATTTTGGGGACTAACTATTGAGAATGAGCCAAGTGCTGGTCTATCTCCAAGGTAATTATTTGCTCCATATTTTATCTAAAGTCACTACTTAGTCCAAGTTATCACAAGGACAATAATACAGCAGAAACTTGTAGCAGATGTCATGATCGAATTAAATCACATTCACGTAAAGCCAACTTTAACATATATTCCTGTAAATCGACTCCAACATAAATTCTAATACATTGAATCAAACATAAATTCAAATACATCCAACGTAAATTCCAACACATCGACTCAAGCATTAATTCCAGTAAAATCGACTCTCTCATCCATTCGTGTCCAGATCAACTCAGTTAGAAAAATAATTTAACTTGGGGGTTTATCCTTAGACCCGGGGGTGGCTAGAAGCCGCACAAACTGCGTGCGTATCCGTAAGAATCCGTAACTTTTAGCCCTTCTAGCTCCCTGCAACAGATCCGAACTTAGACAACACTTCATGTTTTCTTTCTTGGACCTCAAACTCTTGATTTATCATTCAAAAGCTCATTTATCCAAGCACTTCCTAATATCAGATTCCTCAATGATGTCATTTTACACAGTATCTGCTCTGTCAACAACAGTAGGAACAGCAACAAAAGTTTTTACATTTATAATTGAATTGAAATGTTTGTTATATTTGTCACCGTAAAGAGAATCTGTCGGGAGCATTGACAAAAAATACTTCTGCATTTGTCGACCACCGTACATTCAACAATAATCCACCGAAGACAAAATAATTATCGATCATTTTGTTTATTGGAGAGTTCTTTTTGGAGACTGTTAGCCTGATATGAAGACCCAAGTTCGAAATAACTAGTTCTTTGAACTTGCGTCTGGTTATCAGGCCACCTAACAGTGTCTTTAATCATTAATTGAGATTCGAATTTCAAAACGTCCATTGCAGTCAAACCGGAAGAAGTGTACCACCTATGTTTTCAATATTCGAAAGCGAACGGTGTCTTTATTGGATTTTGTTTTCTCGAAAACATGAAGAAATCATTGAACAGTCTTATTCACAATGGTTTCCAAGGGAAGGAACTCCTAATTTCATCTGCTCCAATGAACGGAAGCAATATTAGAATAGAACGGAAGCAAATAACAAAACAATATTCGAACAGTCATGATCTTGAATATTCTCCGTATATCGAATTTTCAAACGTGAAGTTCTTTTTGTCAATCCGGTATTTGATTGTTCTGTGTTTGCAGCTATGCCTTTCAATGTATGGGTTTCACTGCTGAAATGGAGCGTGACTTTGTCAAGAAGGACTTAGGCCCTACTCTTGTTGCTAATGGCTACAAAGATGTCAAATTGATGATGCTAGATGACAATCGACTATTTGTATCAGTTTGGGCAAATACCATTCTTTCTGATCCGAATGCGAAGAAATTCATTTCCGGTAAGCAATGCTTGTACTTCGGATGCGTTTACTGTGGCCCGCAGCACGGCCTTGTCAAGGCAGCACGCCAACAGAGTCCAGAAAAGCGGCAAACCTTCCCCTGGATGCCATTTTCACTGTGAAACCCTCCTCATTTCATCAAGTTGAAATAACCAGAAAATTTTTCTATCGTATGTGGCCTTATTGAAAAGAGAACTTTGAACTTTCTCTCAGTCGTGCTACTTGGCGTCATTTACAAATCTTTCCTTTTAGATAAAGCATGTAGTTTCTATAATCTCTCCAGTTTTTGTTTTCTTTTCAATTTGTTTTGAGTGGGTTTGTCAGGATTTCTAGCTCCTAAAAGCTAATTTAGGCCCACTGTGCATGCCGCATCCAGGCATGGGACCCCTATTTTAACGTTCCTTCCGATAGACGACGAGATGAGTTGTGAGGTCAGGCCTCTGAGGTCACCCATCCGGAGTTTGACCTCATTCGACCGAGCTTAACTTCAGTTACCTGACGAAAACCGTTTAAGCCACTCTGCCACTCACCCCTTTGTATTCTTTGAATTTATACGCTATCTGAACTGTCTCAGATCTTCAGGTCAATGTGTGTTATCCATTTTCAGGGATTGGAGTTCATTGGTACGTAGATCCTTGGATCCCACCATCGTTTCTTGATGACGCTCATAATGCATTCCCGGATGTGTTCATTCTCTCCACTGAAGCTTGTGCTGGCTATGGCGCTGACGGCAGAGGAGTTTTATTGGGGAGCTGGGAACGAGGAGAAGAATATGGACATTTTATCATGCAGGTAAGCGTTTTAAGATGGTGGTCTAATCATCTAGACTTATTCTCTTTGTTTTAATTATCACGACTAATACCTTAGTCATTACACCCCTCTCATCGTCCAAAAGTTTGGAAAATCATGTTTAGAGTGGTTTCGGGCATCTTGAGACGTCGGGTATTCTGGAATATTTTGCAAAAAAGAAGCCTAGAGGTCTGGATATCAGAATAAAGCTTACCAATTTCACTTGCTGCAACTCTTCAAACATCCGTCGCCATATTTTCATTGAAGTTAAGCTGCTTCATCATTTTGTGTATTCTCCTTATCACTGATAACGCAGGACATCCGACGAACGTCATGTCTGACCACCATCGTCTTGAGACGTTTCAAAAAGAGGCCCATACATAACAGAGATCCGTTCCGTAATACTCGACAGTGTTCCACGATGCCTGACTCGAGTGGGTGCTAATTTTTTGTCTTGCTTAGAATGTATTGATGAAACATTGCTTTGGCCTAATTGCTAAAACCAAATATGACCAAATTTGTCTTGAATTAAGCTGACAATTTGATTTTTTCCGTTAAGTGTTCCATGATATCTGAATCTGCTCTAGGTAATTTCCGATTTCAGAGAAGTAACACAACCTAAAGTAAACTGTTAATTTGAAATGAAAGTTGAGGTCTTATGAAGGATTTAGAATTTGATGAAATGATTGCATGTTTTACAATATTTGATTAAAATCCTTCAAATCTTTAAGAACATGGGTGTAGAATTCTATTATATTCTTCTTTGATGTGATTGGCTTGAAAAGAACTCAGGATACTATAATGTCACTCTACAGGGTGTCCTAGAAAAACTATGTCCCGTTTGTGTGACGACTGTGGAGGAGATGTAGAATCTATCATCTCA
Organism: Aurelia sp. 3 sensu Dawson et al. (2005); assembly: GCA_964020215.1. Classification (NCBI taxonomy): domain Eukaryota; kingdom Metazoa; phylum Cnidaria; class Scyphozoa; order Semaeostomeae; family Ulmaridae; genus Aurelia; species Aurelia sp. 3 sensu Dawson et al. (2005). Next base: position 3,895,889 of record OZ026580.1, read on the forward strand.
GTTTTTACGCCGTTGCATAGGTCAGGCTTCAACTTAGAGTATAAGACCCCGTTTGACTTAGTATGTCACGTGGTTGCTGATATATGGTAGACGAAAGGCAAAATCAGTTGTTGCTTCAAAAACAGCACCCCTGTTGTTCTCCAGCTATCTGTTGTTCTTAAGCTATGTCAAAACTTTCAAAGAAAGGGTTCCGGCATCGTATTAAAATTTTCACTACATTTTTAAAACGTAGACAGTGGTCTCTTATAAATAGAAAACACTGTTAACGCTTTAAAAGATATAGCAAAAATTTTAAAGGCAATGTGTCATGCATTTGATTGGGTGATCATGACAATACAAAGAATAGGAAATCTGAATGGTTGCTAATCCTCTGACTTTCTACGACCGTAGACGATTAGCTCTCCTTTTTCAAGACGATTAGCCCTCCCTTGTTTCAAATACACAGGTTCACAAAGGAATCTGTTTTGTTGAGCTCTGACTTGTTGCGGCCAGTCAGGTACGTGACAGACTGCCTTTAATACGACGCTAGAACCATTTCTTTGAAAACTTACTTTATTTTGACTTCGCTGGAAAACAACAGAAGCGCTGTTTTTGAAGCAACCACTTATTTTGCCTTTACTCTGCCCTAGATCAGCGACCATGTGACATATTGAGTCAAATGAGGTCTCAAACTCTAAGTTGAAGCCTGACCTATGCAACTATGTAAAAACCGAGATAATTGAATCTATAGCTCCTTCACAGTAACCACACGATTGGGGCACAATGTTTTTTGGGACACCCTGTACCGTGGATATTTTTCGATATCTTGATTGTTTTAAAATTGACAGTGTTTATAGTTTGTTGAAAGAATTCATGGAAAATGTTTGAAAGAATCAAAATTATCGTAATCCTAAATGATTCGAGAAAAACGATACAAACTTCAAGAAACCCATACTTTATGGAAGTTGCAATATAGTACCAAATTGAGATCTGTCACTCTTTTGGTTTAGCACTTAGGAATTTGATTATTGTCACGGCCTTAAATATGATAATTGCTCTTATTTTGAAAATAAGAGAAAAGATTTCCATAGCAGATTTACAGCAAAGTGCCCTAATTTCCTTCTGAGACATTTAATTTAAAGAAAAATGTACTAGAATTGTGTGTCCACCTTTGATTTTACTTTCACCAATTTTACTTCAACCTAAGATTTTAGTCCCGTACTTGTTTAGGCAGTCTACTTTTCGATCAGCTGAGAAATCTGTTTGATCTGATCTGTTAGTCATTGAACGATATTTAAAGTTACTATCTTATAAAATTTTGTTATATTCTTCACTTTGCATAGGATCTAAATCATTGGTCAGTTGGCTGGACTGATTGGAATCTCGTCTTGAATATGAGAGGAGGTCCTAATTGGGTAAAGAATTTTGTGGACGCACCAATCATCGCTGATTTTGAAAATCACGTGATATATAAACAGGTAAGAACTTCTATTCAGTTTTCGAGGGAATACAAGATTTTGAAAACGATAGTAGTTAGTTATATATGATATCCACATAGTAATTCAGCAGCATATATTTGCACAGTCTTATGTTAAGTTTGCAATTCGTTTCAAATTTCATTGTTGCGTGGAGCTACTTAACATTAAAGCAAGAAGCCAGCTGCAACACGGGTAAACATGAGGGAATATTGGCTTTACTCTTACCTCCAAATAGCTGGACGAGGACCAACGAAACATCACTCAATAAAACATCAAACAGGCATTATTTTTATCACTAAAAGTCTTTTTACTTCACGATGAAGCTTTGAATGTCAAAGAAGTAGTTTTCTTATCATAATCCATTGAATTGAATGGATTAAGTCTAGGAACAAGGCAGCAGGGAGTTTGCAAATCTTCTGGGGCGATGGAAAGCTGAGAATTCAAGCGAAGTTTTGAAAGGGATATGCTGCATTTTTAAGGAAGTCGAGAAAGCAGTATGAACTACTATTGTACGGAACTTCTGATTTGAATGTAGTCGAGATCAGAATCATTATTGAAGCAACAATATCCTTCATTGAACGATCTAAGAGATTTTGCTAGAAACTCTTTTCAAGTAATTTTATAGCAGCAACTTCCCTATATATCTCTTTTCTTTCTTTGGTTTAGTTTTTGTTTTATGTTTGGTTTTTTTTTGTTCTCGTTGTTTTGATTGTTTGTTGATTTTCTTTTTGGACATTGTGAGCCTTAATTTGTAAGTCCCATCTACAGTCGGAACTAGGTGACCTCGTGTCTTTTCCCGCTGTGGATGGGACAAATAATGTATACCGGGTGAGTCAAAAAAATGGCCGGCGTTTGAAAGGCAACTGCTCCCTTAATATATAAGCAATGATATTTGGCAATATTTGACTAAATAGCAAACATGTTCAATTATTTAAAAAAATTTTTCTGGCTAAAATCGGTCCCTCCGTTTAGATTCTGTAGGCGATTTTCCAAAATGAGTCACTTTGAGAAACCTTAAAAAACGTGCTAAAATTACAAGCAAAAGTCCCTGGTGTGTTTACCTCACAGCGATGACTTTCAGCACGCTTTACCACGTGCTTTCGTTTTGGCCGGTTGAAAAGTCTTCCCCCTAGTGTGAATAACTTATTCAGGGGATTCCATTCTCCCATGAGGACAAGATTCATGAGCACATCCAGGAGTCATTATTGCTAGTTAGGAGAACAAAGGGAAATTTTGCTTGCTGTTTTCGCTCGTTTTTGCAGGTTTCCGAAAGGGGCTTTCTGCAGAAAATCTCCTATTTCGACGGAAAGGAATGACCGATTAAAGCCGGGTAAATTACTGAACATAATTTGACATATCGGGGATAAAATAAGACAGTTTTCAACATCATTGCTTTGATATTCAGGGAGCAGGATTTTTTTCAAACGCCGGGCGTTTTTATTGACTCACCCGGTAGTATATTTAGTTTAGGGTTTTGCTTGATAAAAAAAAGAAGGCAACGACCCCCTATCAGAGCCTTTTTTGTTTAACATATAAAAACTCCCATCGTAACTCACCAAAAAATCTCACATCTTTCTTTGCAGCCCACATTCTACCACATGGGACATTTCAGTCGATTTGTTGAGCCTGGATCAATCAGAGTTTCAACCAAAGTGGATCGCACATCCTCTCTAGAATTTATTGCTTTTGTGACACCAAGCAAAGCAAGGATTCTTGTTGTCCTGAATCGACAACCGAAGGCATTTATGGTGCAGGTTTCAGAACAAGGATTTGGTGAATTTTTTTGGATTATTCCTGCTAGATCAATACAGACATTCAAATGGAACTCTTGAATACTTTTCACAGCAAATCCCAGGTATTGATTACAAGCTCTTGCCAAATGAACAAATATGGTTTACTAAAAGATATGTTTCCCTACCTACAAGGTGCATCAAATAAAGCAATCCTCATTTGAAAGGCTACTGCTTCCATTGCTTTTGGGAAACGTGAAAGTTCTCATTAGATTAGTTATTGTTGTAAAGGATGAGAACTGTCAGGTCTACCTTTGTATGTTCTTTCTTTTTCCATCCTCTCGTTGTCCTGTCGATTTAGCATTTTCAGTTTGCTGCCATTCGATTTCCTGACCGGCTCTATCGCCATCTTGTTTTCACGCTCACAGACCGAAATCAGGCTGTTGAAAACAAGATGGTAATGGCCGGTCAGGAAAATGAATGGGAGCAGACTGAAAATGCTAAATCGATAGGATAATGAAGAGGATGAAAAACAAAGAACACATAAAGGTAGGCCTGACAGTTCTGATTCTTCACAACGATAATTAATCTGATGAGAACTTCCACGTTTCCCAAAACCCATGGTGCTCCTTGAATATCAAAGCAATGGTATTTCAACTGTCTTGTTTTATTACCAGTATGTGTACTTATGACGATGAGTCCCTTGTATCCCTGCGGTAAACCTTGCTCTCAAGGGACTCATAATAACCGTGAAAAGTCTGACCCTATTTCTGCATTTGATCGATCGAATCATGATCGAACGACTGTTTTAGCCCTGTTCAACGGTCATTCCTCAAAAAGAAAATGCGATAAAAACCACGTTAAGCAGACATTTAATCAACGAAAGTTGGTGTAGAACTGGGAAAGGAAGTTCACTTTACGTAGTGAGTGCAAGTTGAGTCTTTCAGCTCTATATTTTCCATGTTTTTAAAACCAACATAAAGCAGAGAAATCTTTAACTACCTGCCGCAGCAACTTCGTTCAAAGTCTAGTCAGCTGCATCAGTAATTTACCCGGATTTAATCAGTCCTACCTTCTCGTGGATATGAGCGATACCCCCCACCCCCCGTCCAAAATAATGCAAAAACGAGTGAAAACGATGAGCAAAATCTCCTTGGTTCCCTACCTGAACATGATGACTCTTTTTGCTCTATTTAAAAATTTTTTACAAAGAAGAATTACCTAGGACACTACTTAGAACACACTTCATTACACTACAAAGACGATACCCCGAGGAGCATAATATCCTGACTACCCCGACGCCACTTCATAAAAGACATATAACTAAACTAAAATTAAATATACGATTACAAAGAGCTACGTACAAACAATTTACCGATAACTACTGTTTCGTAGTGGATGTCGAGTTAACGAATTCGAAAAAATTTTGAAGACCGAAACACTGAGCCATTGCTGCCATGATGAATCTCACATGGAGTGACCGATTTCAACCAGGAAAAGTTCGAAAAATAATTGAGCATGTTAGCTTTTCAATGATATATAGGAAAACACCATCGCTTATATACTCACGGAGCAGTAGCCTTTCAAACCATCTTGCGACTAGGCGGGCCGTTTTATTGATTCACCGGGTAGAATTTTGATAATACCGTATTGACTTATAACGTGAATTTTAGTTATGTTTGAATTTTTTACTTAAATTAAAATTTTGAATAATTATAGGAATTTTGGAAAGTTTATTTTATGAGAAATTGACATGAACAACTCTTCTCACTCTCTTTTCGTATGCAGTTAGAATTATTGAATGATCTTTGAAGTTGAGTCATTTCTGGTTTGTAGATCGTTTGAAGAACAACTTCATCCAACTTTTGAGGAGTAAGGCAACGTTTACACGGGATCGGTTCAATTTGGAACCGTACCAAAATAGGTACGTTTAGGCCTTGCGTTTACAGGGGACCCGCTGGAACCGTTCCAAATGGAACTGCTTGCCGTGCCCAAATTGGTCCAGTTACGAAGGCGATCACATTTGGAACCGTACCCAGGAAGGTCTCGTATAAACGGGTTGGACGGTTCCAAACGGGAACGGCCAGGAAATGACGCTGCTATTCATTGTTTAAGCACTTGAAGAAACAAAAGACGTCTTAAACGATGGAATTAAAAGAATTTTCGTCTTTGTTTCGAAAAACAAAAGACATGCCGACGTCTTTGTTTCAAAAAACATTTACGAGTTAATAGGCAAGGAAATAGCTGTAACCATCTCGCAAACTGCCTAATCACAAATTTTTCATTTGATCTTGGTTCATTATGACAAGGAGGATCGAAAACCACCAGGGGCTACTTTTGAAAATCGCCTCTAACTCACGTGACTGATGACGTCATCTTTTGCCAGACTGAAAAAATCAAAAATTGAAATTTTTTAAAGTCAAATGTATCAATCGATAGGAAATCAAAAACTGAGAAGAAAATTCTAAAAGACCTTAGCCATTAGACGTACGGTTTAGGGATCACAAGCTGTCAAAGGTTGGCGATAAAGTAATTTCGCTGCCGGTTGCAAAATTCTGGCTTAAAGTTGTGTCGTCAAATTGAACCGTTGATGGACAGAAAGAATATTGCGTTATGGACAGAAAATGTAATGAACACAGCTCTTGCATATACTGAGCCTTTAGCTGCCTCATTTACTTCTTTTTGTGTTCATGCAATGTAACCACTGATACTTGCCATTCGCTTTCGCCGTCAGATATTACAGCTTCAGTTTACATTTCATCTGTTGCAGAATCATCTTGCATGTGTGTCATTCCATCGTCATCATTTTTGCCTTCATTACAGTCTGTGAAATCCTCTAGTGTTTTGTCTCTTGCTTGGAAAAGAAGGTGGTATTTGTCTTCCAGTGAGCCACTGAGGCATCAGAGCATCTTACTGTTGATCCCATTTCCAAATATTGTCTTAAAATGATATTGGCGGTAAATTTCCACCAAATAGCTTCTGTCCATCAGTATACTTGATGATTGCGTCTGTGCCTTCCATGGCAAAGATTCGTCACCAACATTGCATGCAGCACATGCAGTCCCAGCATGTGACACCACTGCGGAAAAAATTGATGTTTGTTGTTTACAAAATGTGATTGGCTCAATTCTAGTTTCCAGTTACCCCGGTTACCAGACTCATCCCAGGGTAGTTTCCAGTCAAAATCGGTGCAAACTGGCAAATTGCAGTCAGGGGTGGCGCCAGGGAGGGCCAGGGGCTACAGCCCCCCCCCCCCCCGTCGGAGGAAATTTGGGCTCTCATCGGAGGGAATTTGGCAAAATAACGCACGGAAACACAATTTTTCAGTCATTTTAGCCCCCCTGTCGGAAGCTCCTGCCTCTCTGTCGGAAAATATCTGGCGCCAGCCCTGATTGCAGTGCTGAAACACACGTCACAACGTCACAAGTCACAACGTCGTCACAAAGCAAGTGTGCTGGAGAAACAACCTCGCTTTCATACTCATTGGAAGCGAAGGAAAAGAAGCAAGATGGCCGCTGCTGGTGACGTGGATGAGCTTTTTGAAGTCAGAAATTCATTTTATATTGGCAATTATCAACATTGCATCAATGAAGCACAAAGAGTGAAGGTAACTGAAAAAGATTAGGAATGTGAAAATGCTGTAATTTGAGCATTAGCTGTTTTATTTCAAGCACTAAAAATGTTAGGCCCAACATGCTTATTCAATTGATTGTTGTTTTTTTGCCTGAGACTGAGTGTTTATGTTTTTCACCAAAAAGCATTGGGATAGCTAATTATGCCAGCACCACCAGACTGAAAAAATGGGGATGGTAAAAGCTTCCAACCCAAGGCAATTTTATAAGCGCTTTACGTTTTAGTATACATACATAATGCCTAGATTAGCAGAAACAGGAAGGAGGAAGACAGACACCCCTACCTAGTGCCACCTAAAAGATCTTTGGCGTGCATGAGGAAAGTTCTAGCAACTGATTAGATGTAGCATTGAACTAAATGTTAGTGGCAGTTCCACTGGGGGCACTTGTCCCCCCCCCCAGTCCCAAAAGTTGGTAAAAACTGTCAAAGAAAAATTGCATAAATTGGTTGGATATACCTTTAGATTAAAAATTACGTCAGAATCCCCCCTCCCCACTTCTTTTAGAACTGGTGCTGCCACTGCTAAAAGTTCTTGGATATTAAAACAGAGCCAATTGATTCCTTGTTTACCTCACTGTTTTCTTGCCTGAAAATTCTTTGGCAAATCTTCAAAATGTCTTTTCAGCAAAATTTTATTGTCTTCCATTATGTACCTCTCAAGATTTTTTTCTGTATGTGGAGAACTCTCTTATCTGTACTTCGTTTTTTTGTGAAATCCTCAAGAGTTCTTTGATGTTGATGTACAGGATCCATTCTGGCTAAACGTCATACAAAAATTATCTTTTGTTTTGCAGCCATCAACCTCAGACTTAAAGATTGAAAGAGATGTATTTCTCTACAGAGCATATACAGCACAAGTATGTTTGTATCCTGTCAGTTTACTTCATGGTAACATTTAGCCTTTGTGCCATCTCTCTTTTATTGAATTGAAATAAGTTGAAGGTAGAAAGACATAATGTAATTTCTTTTCAACAAAAGAAAACAAGTCTGTTACAGAAGCTTGTCACATTACAGTTTTTAAAATCTCTACCCAAGTTCTAATTGTTTAATATCACAGTGAATTTATTCATCAAAATGCAAATACTTGTTGGGGAGACGAGATATGCTTTTGCAGAGGAAACTTATGTGCCCCCCGTGCAGTGGGTTAAAGCTCATGGGCAGTAGTGTTTTGGAGTTGAAGCTCTGACTGGCGCATGAGCTTTAACCCACTGCACGTGGGGACACGTTCGTTTCCTCGGACAAAGCGATCTCATCTCCCCAACAAATACAGTAATTGCTTGCAAATGTGCCAGTCCTTCTTTTTCTTGTTCTTTCAATCCCAAAAAAAGAAAGACTTGTAACAAAACTTTATGATAAAAGATAATCTTCCTTTGCAGGGAAAGTATGGTGTGGTTCTTGATGAAGTAAAAGGATCATCTCCTGGTGAAGTCCAAGCTATCAGAATTCTTGCTGACTATTTACAAAACCCAAGTAAAAAGTGAGTAACTTGACATTTGCATTTCAGGAAAAATTTGAATCCATACTTTGACAGGTTTTCAGTCGTACAGTAATTATAAGGAAACTTGCAAGCCATTCAATGGCATCTTTCATTGCATGTACTTTATTCAGTACTGTATGTCTACTTTCTAAGAAATAACTTTTTATTGCTGAGAGCAGGCATTGCCAGAATGAACGGTACAGGTCTTTCACATGTGAAGATGATAGCAAGCATTCTTAAGTATTTTGAAGAAAATTATGACAAGAATTCTTGACTTTGTTTGCTTTGTTTCAATTTGTTTGAGTGAGCCTGTCAGGATTTCTAGCTACTGAGAGCTAATTTAGGCTTACTGTGCATGTGGCGTCCAGGCATGGTACCCCTACAGTAGTTTAATGACCCTTCTGAAGGATGCAGAGGTGAGTTGTGGGGTCAGGCCTCTGAGGTCATCCATCTAGAGTTTGACCTCACTCAACCAAGTTTAACTTCGGTCACCTAAAGAAGACTGTATATAAGCCACTTGGCCACTCACCCCGTTAGAGTCATATGCATGGCAGACTTTAAATTTCTTTAATGAGAATTGTTCAGACATTAGACAAGATCTGAGGGACTCTTAGGTGAGAAAACTGTGTTAATGTGGGCAAGACCTGTACTTTAGATGTTTTTGAATAAAGCATTGACCTCTGTTTTTCTTTTTCAGAGATTTCATCCTGAAACAGCTGGAAACAAAAATCAATTCAAGTGACTTTAGTGAATATTTTCTACTGGTTGCATCAACAATATACTTCCATGAACAGGTTAGTTCAAATGTTTGCACTGGTTCATGACTTAATCTACAATATCACACTTTCTTTGAAGTACCGGGTGAGTCAAAAAAAGTTTTGGCCTTTGGAGGGCTGTAGAATAAAAAGTCTGTGACTGATATTCAAAACTAAATTGTTAATCTATCACTCAAAGGCTAACTTAGATGAGAAAATTTTGTTTGGTAAAATCAAACATCTTTAAGACCCAATGACAATCAAAATGCTTGTAAGGGGTTTGTATGGGAATCAAGAATTCCACATTCCATCCTGGTCCATCATTTATGTGGCATTGAAGTTTACATTGCCAGTTTGAGATGCTGAATTCCAATTTCAATAGAAGGTAAATAATAGACCAGAATGGAATGAGGAACTTTTGTTCCCAAACATGCCCTTTACCAGCATTTTCCTAATTTCTTGGTCTGTAAGATGAGGGATACTAACAAAATTTCAACTGGTATTTCAACTGTCTTGTTTTATTACCAGTATGTGTACTTATGACGATGAGTCCCTTGTATCCCTGCGGTAAACCTTGCTCTCAAGGGACTCATAATAACCGTGAAAAGTCTGACCCTATTTCTGCATTTGATCGATCGAATCATGATCGAACGACTGTTTTAGCCCTGTTCAACGGTCATTCCTCAAAAAGAAAATGCGATAAAAACCACGTTAAGCAGACATTTAATCAACGAAAGTTGGTGTAGAACTGGGAAAGGAAGTTCACTTTACGTAGTGAGTGCAAGTTGAGTCTTTCAGCTCTATATTTTCCATGTTTTTAAAACCAACATAAAGCAGAGAAATCTTTAACTACCTGCCGCAGCAACTTCGTTCAAAGTCTAGTCAGCTGCATCAGTAATTTACCCGGATTTAATCAGTCCTACCTTCTCGTGGATATGAGCGATACCCCCCCCCCCCCGTCCAAAATAATGCAAAAACGAGTGAAAACGATGAGCAAAATCTCCTTGGTTCCCTACCTGAACATGATGACTCTTTTTGCTCTATTTAAAAATTTTTTACAAAGAAGAATTACCTAGGACACTACTTAGAACACACTTCATTACACTACAAAGACGATACCCCGAGGAGCATAATATCCTGACTACCCCGACGCCACTTCATAAAAGACATATAACTAAACTAAAATTAAATATACGATTACAAAGAGCTACGTACAAACAATTTACCGATAACTACTGTTTCGTAGTGGATGTCGAGTTAACGAATTCGAAAAAATTTTGAAGACCGAAACACTGAGCCATTGCTGCCATGATGAATCTCACATGGAGTGACCGATTTCAACCAGGAAAAGTTCGAAAAATAATTGAGCATGTTAGCTTTTCAATGATATATAGGAAAACACCATCGCTTATATACTCACGGAGCAGTAGCCTTTCAAACCATCTTGCGACTAGGCGGGCCGTTTTATTGATTCACCGGGTAGAATTTTGATAATACCGTATTGACTTATAACGTGAATTTTAGTTATGTTTGAATTTTTTACTTAAATTAAAATTTTGAATAATTATAGGAATTTTGGAAAGTTTATTTTATGAGAAATTGACATGAACAACTCTTCTCACTCTCTTTTCGTATGCAGTTAGAATTATTGAATGATCTTTGAAGTTGAGTCATTTCTGGTTTGTAGATCGTTTGAAGAACAACTTCATCCAACTTTTGAGGAGTAAGGCAACGTTTACACGGGATCGGTTCAATTTGGAACCGTACCAAAATAGGTACGTTTAGGCCTTGCGTTTACAGGGGACCCGCTGGAACCGTTCCAAATGGAACTGCTTGCCGTGCCCAAATTGGTCCAGTTACGAAGGCGATCACATTTGGAACCGTACCCAGGAAGGTCTCGTATAAACGGGTTGGACGGTTCCAAACGGGAACGGCCAGGAAATGACGCTGCTATTCATTGTTTAAGCACTTGAAGAAACAAAAGACGTCTTAAACGATGGAATTAAAAGAATTTTCGTCTTTGTTTCGAAAAACAAAAGACATGCCGACGTCTTTGTTTCAAAAAACATTTACGAGTTAATAGGCAAGGAAATAGCTGTAACCATCTCGCAAACTGCCTAATCACAAATTTTTCATTTGATCTTGGTTCATTATGACAAGGAGGATCGAAAACCACCAGGGGCTACTTTTGAAAATCGCCTCTAACTCACGTGACTGATGACGTCATCTTTTGCCAGACTGAAAAAATCAAAAATTGAAATTTTTTAAAGTCAAATGTATCAATCGATAGGAAATCAAAAACTGAGAAGAAAATTCTAAAAGACCTTAGCCATTAGACGTACGGTTTAGGGATCACAAGCTGTCAAAGGTTGGCGATAAAGTAATTTCGCTGCCGGTTGCAAAATTCTGGCTTAAAGTTGTGTCGTCAAATTGAACCGTTGATGGACAGAAAGAATATTGCGTTATGGACAGAAAATGTAATGAACACAGCTCTTGCATATACTGAGCCTTTAGCTGCCTCATATACTTCTTTTTGTGTTCATGCAATGTAACCACTGATACTTGCCATTCGCTTTCGCCGTCAGATATTACAGCGTCAGTTTACATTTCATCTGTTGCAGAATCATCTTGCATGTGTGTCATTCCATCGTCATCATTTTTGCCTTCATTACAGTCTGTGAAATCCTCACAATGAATAGCGTTCTAGTGTTTTGTCTCTTGCTTGGAAAAGAAGGTGGTATTTGTCTTCCAGTGAGCCACTGAGGCATCAGAGCATCTTACTGTTGATCCCATTTCCAAATATTGTCTTAAAATGATATTGGCGGTAAATTTCCACCAAATAGCTTCTGTCCATCAGTATACTTGATGATTGCGTCTGTGCCTTCCATGGCAAAGATTCGTCACCAACATTGCATGCAGCACATGCAGTCCCAGCATGTGACACCACTGCGGAAAAAATTGATGTTTGTTGTTTACAAAATGTGATTGGCTCAATTCTAGTTTCCAGTTACCCCGGTTACCAGACTCATCCCAGGGTAGTTTCCAGTCAAAATCGGTGCAAACTGGCAAATTGCAGTCAGGGGTGGCGCCAGGGAGGGCCAGGGGCTACAGCCCCCCCCCCCCCGTCGGAGGAAATTTGGGCTCTCATCGGAGGGAATTTGGCAAAATAACGCACGGAAACACAATTTTTCAGTCATTTTAGCCCCCCTGTCGGAAGCTCCTGCCTCTCTGTCGGAAAATATCTGGCGCCAGCCCTGATTGCAGTGCTGAAACACACGTCACAACGTCACAAGTCACAACGTCGTCACAAAGCAAGTGTGCTGGAGAAACAACCTCGCTTTCATACTCATTGGAAGCGAAGGAAAAGAAGCAAGATGGCCGCTGCTGGTGACGTGGATGAGCTTTTTGAAGTCAGAAATTCATTTTATATTGGCAATTATCAACATTGCATCAATGAAGCACAAAGAGTGAAGGTAACTGAAAAAGATTAGGAATGTGAAAATGCTGTAATTTGAGCATTAGCTGTTTTATTTCAAGCACTAAAAATGTTAGGCCCAACATGCTTATTCAATTGATTGTTGTTTTTTTGCCTGAGACTGAGTGTTTATGTTTTTCACCAAAAAGCATTGGGATAGCTAATTATGCCAGCACCACCAGACTGAAAAAATGGGGATGGTAAAAGCTTCCAACCCAAGGCAATTTTATAGCGCTTTACGTTTTAGTATACATACATAATGCCTAGATTAGCAGAAACAGGAAGGAGGAAGACAGACACCCCTACCTAGTGCCACCTAAAAGATCTTTGGCGTGCATGAGGAAAGTTCTAGCAACTGATTAGATGTAGCATTGAACTAAATGTTAGTGGCAGTTCCACTGGGGGCACTTGTCCCCCCCCCCCCCCAGTCCCAAAAGTTGGTAAAAACTGTCAAAGAAAAATTGCATAAATTGGTTGGATATACCTTTAGATTAAAAATTACGTCAGAATCCCCCCTCCCCACTTCTTTTAGAACTGGTGCTGCCACTGCTAAAAGTTCTTGGATATTAAAACAGAGCCAATTGATTCCTTGTTTACCTCACTGTTTTCTTGCCTGAAAATTCTTTGGCAAATCTTCAAAATGTCTTTTCAGCAAAATTTTATTGTCTTCCATTATGTACCTCTCAAGATTTTTTTCTGTATGTGGAGAACTCTCTTATCTGTACTTCGTTTTTTTGTGAAATCCTCAAGAGTTCTTTGATGTTGATGTACAGGATCCATTCTGGCTAAACGTCATACAAAAATTATCTTTTGTTTTGCAGCCATCAACCTCAGACTTAAAGATTGAAAGAGATGTATTTCTCTACAGAGCATATACAGCACAAGTATGTTTGTATCCTGTCAGTTTACTTCATGGTAACATTTAGCCTTTGTGCCATCTCTCTTTTATTGAATTGAAATAAGTTGAAGGTAGAAAGACATAATGTAATTTCTTTTCAACAAAAGAAAACAAGTCTGTTACAGAAGCTTGTCACATTACAGTTTTTAAAATCTCTACCCAAGTTCTAATTGTTTAATATCACAGTGAATTTATTCATCAAAATGCAAATACTTGTTGGGGAGACGAGATATGCTTTTGCAGAGGAAACTTATGTGCCCCCCGTGCAGTGGGTTAAAGCTCATGGGCAGTAGTGTTTTGGAGTTGAAGCTCTGACTGGCGCATGAGCTTTAACCCACTGCACGTGGGGACACGTTAGTTTCCTCGGACAAAGCGATCTCATCTCCCCAACAAATACAGTAATTGCTTGCAAATGTGCCAGTCCTTCTTTTTCTTGTTCTTTCAATCCCAAAAAAAGAAAGACTTGTAACAAAACTTTATGATAAAAGATAATCTTCCTTTGCAGGGAAAGTATGGTGTGGTTCTTGATGAAGTAAAAGGATCATCTCCTGGTGAAGTCCAAGCTATCAGAATTCTTGCTGACTATTTACAAAACCCAAGTAAAAAGTGAGTAACTTGACATTTGCATTTCAGGAAAAATTTGAATCCATACTTTGACAGGTTTTCAGTCGTACAGTAATTATAAGGAAACTTGCAAGCCATTCAATGGCATCTTTCATTGCATGTACTTTATTCAGTACTGTATGTCTACTTTCTAAGAAATAACTTTTTATTGCTGAGAGCAGGCATTGCCAGAATGAACGGTACAGGTCTTTCACATGTGAAGATGATAGCAAGCATTCTTAAGGATTTTGAAGAAAATTATGACAAGAATTCTTGACTTTGTTTGTTTTGTTTCAATTTGTTTGAGTGAGCCTGTCAGGATTTCTAGCTACTGAGAGCTAATTTAGGCTTACTGTGCATGTGGCGTCCAGGCATGGTACCCATACAGTAGTTTAACGACCCTTCTGAAGGATGCGGAGGTGAGTTGTGGGGTCAGGCCTCTGAGGTCACCCATCCAGAGTTTGACCTCACTCAACCAAGTTTAACTTTGGTCACCTAAAGCAGACTGTATATAAGCCACTTGGCCACTCACCCCGTTAGAGTCATATGTATGGCAGACTTTAAATTTCTTTAATGAGAATTGTTCAGACATTAGACAAGATCTGAGGGACTCTTAGGTGAGAAAACTGTGTTAATGTGGGCAAGACCTGTACTTTAGATGTTTTTGAATAACCTCTGTTTTTCTTTTTCAGAGATTTCATCCTGAAACAGCTGGAAACAAAAATCAATTCAAGTGACTTTAGTGAATATTTTCTACTGGTTGCATCAACAATATACTTCCATGAACAGGTTAGTTCAAATGTTTGCACTGGTTCATGACTTAATCTACAATATCACACTTTCTTTGAAGTACCGGGTGAGTCAAAAAAAGTTTTGGCCTTTGGAGGGCTGTAGAATAAAAAGTATGTGACTGATATTCAAAACTAAATTGTTAATCTATCACTCAAAGGCTAACTTAGATGAGAAAATTTTGTTTGGTAAAATCAAACATCTTTAAGACCCAATGACAATCAAAATGCTTGTAAGGGGTTTGTATGGGAATCGAGAATTCCACATTCCATCCTGGTCCATCATTTATGTGGCATTGAAGTTTACATTGCCAGTTTGAGATGCTGAATTCCAATTTCAATAGAAGGTAAATAATAGACCAGAATGGAATGAGGAACTTTTGTTCCCAAACATGCCCTTTACCAGCATTTTCCTAATTTCTTGGTCTGTAAGATGAGGGATACTAACAAAATTTTCTCATCTAAGTTGACCTTTGAATGATAGATGAACTTTTCAGTTTTGAATATCGGTCATATAATGTTTATTCCACAGCCCGGCAAACGCCAAAACTTTTTTTTGACTCACCCGGTATAACAGTACTGGGTGACCCTAAAAAGGGACCCAAAGCCAATGGAAATGCTTCAACGACCAGCCAATATTGTGAGTATTTTTTGCAAGTCTTTTTGGCATATGGTAAATGTCGCAAGTCAAGGATTTTTAGGACAAGAGCATGAGTGAAATCGTCAAAAAGGCATCAAAAACAAGGGATCAATTTACAGCCATTTCAGATCTTTAAAACAATAAGGAGCCCAAAGTTTAATAAACACAGCTTCTAAAACCTTCAGATCAAATGCAGATGTTGCCCTACGCAAAATAAAGAGACAATCCTTGCTGTATCTGTTACTTTAGGGGCAGAAACCTTTGTGGGCAGAAAGTTTCGCGAGAAGAAAAATCGTGAAATTAAGGGCATAAACTTTCACGAATGACGTTTTATCCGGCAAATTTCGCAAAAAAGCTTTGCGATCGAGAAAAAAAGATGCATTTTCGCGTGAAAAAACTTTTGCGACTGAAGAAAAGTGAGATGAAAAACACAATTTTCTATTCATTTTCAGTACTACTCATAGTCACGGTGACAATTTACAAGAGACTAAAGATTGGGGTGATTAAGGAACAGCAACGCAAAAACTTGAAGAAACGAAAAAAATTGGACAGAAAGAACTTTTGCAAGTCGAGGATTTTCTGTAATTTCGCAAGCAAAAACTTTCGCGAAGTTTGAATTTAGATCATGCCTTGGCAGAAACTTTCATGAAAGATGCCAAAAAACGCGAAAATCGTGAAACTTTCTGCCCGCGAAACTTTCTGCCCCTAAAGTACCACACTCAAAACTGCTCAGTAAATGGGTCCCATTAGCAGAGTCACTTTCTCGTTTAGCCTGGTTAGCTTTGAATTTCCGGTTAGGTTGACAACAACCATAATGAATGTTTGTTATAAACAAAACATCAAAAAGACATTTAGTTCAATGAACAAACGCAGAATGTTTATTCTTTGCTAGATTCTTATTCACTTTACAACTCATTTCATTTTCTAGGATTATGATTCTGCCTTAAGATGCTTGCACCAGTCCCAAGCTCTTGAAAGGTACTGAATCTTTGTTGTCCAAGCATTTGTCTGCACAATGTTATTGTTATTAATTTGAGAGCCAGAGATAATAGGTTTTGTGTTTTTCATATATTATTCGCACAGCTTGTATGGTCCAAGTCTTTTTGTACCACAAGAAATGAAAGATAAATCCACATCTCAGACTTCCAGGTGTGCCAAAATAAACGATCCACTTTTGGCAGTGCATGATAAATTGTACACTGGACCATTTTTGAAGTTTTATGATCTACATAATCTTTGGCAAAATGTTTTCTCTTTGTCCATTCATGTAGAGTCGTCAGAAAATTGATGGATGTTTTTGTTTATTTTATGTGTTTCAAAACAAAATTTTAAGCGACTAACTTAACAGCTCTAAAATCTGAAAACAGAGGAATTTGCAGAAAATCCTAGAATCTACTTCAGGCTTTTTGCTAAATACTAAATTGTATATTGTCAAAATCGGGCCAATGTATGTTCTATCATGGACTGCCTAGAGTGAAAAGGTTATTTTGTTGCTCCTGGTAAAATCCCGAATTTTCTCAAATTTGTAACCAGAAATTTTGTTGAACAATTGAGAAGTCTCTGATTTTAGCAAAAGCACTGTCTCAAATTTGAAATAAGTTAATTTTGATTTCATTTATGAGTTGCTATGCTTTAGGCTAGAACACACTTGATGTAAGTCACTGTACATCCTATGTGTTAATTTATTTTGTGTCCAATGAAAATTTTTTATTTTGCCAGTGGAGCTCTTTCAGTACAAATCTACGTTGCAATGGATAGGCTTGATCTTGCAAGGTAATATTTCTGCATTACAAGAAAGTAAATCTTAGAATTTTGTGAAGCGGTGCGTCGCTTAGTGACTATATGTCTGTATTAATCTGACAATGTTATATATGAGACAAGGAGGTTCCGGCTTCTTAGGAAAATGATACATATTCAGTAAAGAAGGGATTATTTACTCTATTTGAATGGATCTTTTTCATCATTAAGTATTGTTATTTTCACGACCAAGTATTATAAAGTCTTTTTCATCATTGATTATTGTTATTTTCACGACCAAGTATTATAAAGTCTTTTTCATCATTAATTATTGTTATTTTCACGACCAAGTATTATAAAGTCTTTTTCATCATTAATTATTGCTATTTTCACGACCAAGTATTATAAAGTCTTTTTCATCATTAATTATTGCTATTTTCACGACCAAGTATTATAAAGTCCCTGTCATATGATAGTGATCCTGTTTGAAAGTGCAAAGAGACATCATGAAAGGCCTCCTTCACAAACGCTATATTGTAATGAAAATAATTTAAAAGTTCAATGAATTTCATACAGTTTCTTATCATTTTCGTCAAACCAGCTTTATGTTATCTCAGCCTAACGCTAATGAAGTGGTACTGTTTCTGCTGACTTGAAAGTGATTTTCCAGCTGTTATTGTATGGTAATAAAGATTTTCCAGACTCAGTGAATGGGCATATCATTGAACTTACATCAGATTTTATCCATAAAACTGGTCGATTCGATTGGACTCTTATGCCCCATCCATCCATCCATAAGTTACCCAATTGTAGCGTTGTTTTTGTAACCATTGTTTTCAATTTTTGCTTTCTTTGTCTTTGTCCTTGTCTTTAGACTCTTAGATATTGTAGTAGTAACATATATTAATTTTAAGTAGCGTAATTAACAAACTGTATTGTAGTTGTTAGTCTTGTTCCATGTCTTTATGTTATGGCCGTGGTGTTGTCATTTATTTTTGCTCCCATGGCATCGTCCTGTAGTGTTGCATAGTTATTTAAAGTGTTGTACAATGTAACCTTTTTTTAATATTTTATACGGATATAAATGAAAAAACTGATTGGAGAAGATACCGGTGTATGTATGTATGTATGTAGTCTTAAGTTGTGGGCTGGTAGCTGTATTTAGAAAGCTGCCATTATCTCTAGAAAGCTTGAATACATAGTATCAAGTGGCAAATATAGGCAAACTATTGCTTGAAGCTGTTAATTTTTTATATCTCTTCAACAGAAAAGAGTTAAAAAGAATGCAGGTAATGTTATCTTTTATTTTTTTAATCAATCTTATCACCAAGATTTTTGTAAAACTGTTAGAAATGAATGAGATGGTTACGAGTATTTGTGGCGGACAGTTATACATTGCAAAGTCAACAACGATAGACAGAGGCACAAAAGGTGCTTGAATTGTGAATCTAATTACAAAGATTACAACACTTGCAAATCATCTGTGCACAAATTGGAATGATCACCAGATTATTTCTGATATGCTCATAATATTAACAGCATAGCTAATCTTCAATCGACACACAATCACACACAACTACACAACGATGCCACAGGGAGCATGGAATTTCATAACAAACTTTGTAGCCATTTAAAATTAACTCAATGTCGATCCAAAAATAGATACCAGGTCAGAAATTCCGGAAATTTCAATGGATATCAAGCTATGCATGAGTAATAGTGATTGTCAAGGGAGAAAGGGCTCACCTGGTTACTATTTTGAATCAGATCTTGATACATGACAAGAGACAGATCGTTTGCGAGGGGAAATGGTTGCGGTGTTTATCGAAACTATTTTATTACTACGGAAAGTCATTTGATTCTCTTTACTTTCAGGAAATAGACGAAGATGCAACTTTGACACAAATTGCGACAGCATGGTTTAACTTAGCAGTTGTGAGTGAAAGAATATACGATAGTTTTTAACGTCGTGTTAGGATTTGAACACGTTATTGAATACGTAGCTAGGTTTTTTCTGCTTTTCGCGTCAGCTGTATCCGACATGCTTATAAACTAAGTTGGAAAACGAAAGGTCATGATCCCAATGTCGATCGTCGGATCTCAAGATGCTTGCGATGAGTACGAGTAAATGAAAGTTTGTTTGCAAAAAAGGTAATACGACGAAGGGACAACACCAGGTGTGTGTAAACTTAAAGAATATACCTGGTATCCCAAAAAGTTTCCCCGTTTGGATAGTTCCAGAAAAATAACCACTGTCTCGTTTTGAACGATGTAAACAGCAATCTCTTGTTTAAATGCAACTTGGATCCATATTTTTTTTCCTGATGTTTTTCTCATCAAGAGACCTCCAAAATATGAATCTTCCCAAAAATTATATGCTCGAGAAACCCTGGAAAAAGTAAAGAGTCTAGCAATGGATGTGTTCCATTCCTTCCATGTTTTACATCACAGGTGTGAAAGTATAAAACTGCTTACCAATTTCATGAACTGAATTTGGACGTAAGTGTCGCTCGTTTTGGCAACCTTAACTGCTCATTTTTTATATGAAACTTGGATTGGCCCACAACAATACCAAGAAGTATATTTATTATTAACATCGTTGTTATTTGGCCAGAAGAGGCTATTTAGCAACGTTCATTTTAAGGATAAGGTAGACTTCGTTTCTGCTCCCTTTTAAATAGTATAACTATTTAAAATCGAACAAGGATGCAGAAACAAATGTCAGCTCAACAAATTTTGTGCCATCACCATTTTTTGGTCACAGAAAAAGATTCAGCAAGTCGTTTATCGAAAATTTGGTTTCGATGAAACTTCCAGTTCTTGATTGAATTGCGTTACTCTAATATCACAGGGTGGCGAAAAAGCACAAGACTCTTATTACATATTCCAAGAACTCGCGGATAAATACACACCAACTGTGATGCTTCTAAATGGACAAGCATCATGTTATATGAGTATGGGCAAATTCGAAGATGCTGAAAGCTTGTTGCAGGAAGCTCTTGAAAGGGTAAGCTCTTTGAACTTGTAAACAAAATCTGCACTTATGCTTTCAATGAAGTCTTTAATATGGCATCATATCACGGGAAGCTGTGAGCATGAGTTAATGTTGCGATACGCTTGAGTTATGAATAACTGAACTGAAATATCTGTCGTTTGATACATAAGTATGTTTTCCCTATTATTCCGACTAAAGTCAGGTTTTGGCATGCCTTGTACTGTGGAAAAACATCACGTAATTTAAAGTTAGGTTTTCGCTCGCAGAATTTCCCGGCGGGTAACTTCAATAGGCGGGTGACGGGGGTCTTGCATTTGACGTCTGAAATCACATCCCGAAATTTCTAAATTTTTGCAAAAAAGAAACCCCAAAATTTACAGGCCATTGAAACCGTATACCCTAAAATTGTGACAGCTGTCCAGAATTTTGACCAAGTAAGTGAAATTTGATCATACCAGCATATATGGTAGTTACCACCCCCCCCCCCCCCGTGGGCAAAATTTTGCTCAAGAATGTCTTCATCGTTGAAAGATTCTAAGGCAGATGAACATTAAATTGCACTGAATTTATATATAATTTTATATACCAATTTATATAAACCTTTTTCGTTACAGGACAGTAACAATGCATCGACACTTATCAATTTAGCTGTATTAACACAACACATGGGAAAATCACCTGAGGTATCATTTAACTATATTTTCTTCTGTCACGTCAGTAGACTATTATTTAACTATATTTTCTTCTGTCACGTCAGTAGACTATTATTTCCATTCCAGTTATTGCTACTACTACATCAACTATCACTCCTCCTCCCTGCTCTTCGCTCGAACTAGGACACAAAATTTTACAAACCCAAAGACTGAACTAATTTGCAGATCGCTTTGGTGTTTCGTTGCGGCGATCACTGCAAAGTAGTTAAGCGAACAACAATGAAGCACTCTCCGGTTTTCTCTCCTGAATTTACTTTAGCGGCCCCAGCTGGAGAACCAACGCCCCAGCTGGAGAACTAACGCTTTACTTGGGTCACGTAGAATGTAAGAATTTGATGTAGATTTATCTCATATTGTAACCAACTTGTATGTTGCGAATGAAATTGAATTGAACTAAATAAAAGAAACAGGTATCTTTGTCCGCATCTTCAAGCACTTGAAACATGAATTTAGATCCCTTTCGTTTTTGTCATCGGCCCGCTACCTAGGCCATCCACTATCATTTTGCAAATCATTTCGTAAAGTCACAAATTTGGTCCAGTTTCTGTGTATGTATGATTATGAGTGGTAGTTAGTGCGTCTGCAGTTCTACCAATAGCAATAAAAACAATGTTTTAATGAATTTAACATGTTAGAAACAAAGCATGGCCAGCAGGACTGCATTTTGCAATTCATATAGCAGTCTGCTCGCACAACTGGTTAATCAGACCTAATGCAAAGCAAAATGAAAGGAAGCCATCAAAGAAAAAATTCCTCAAATGTGTTTTTTTTGTTCGGTGTAAAACAGCCCAGTCGTGTCATTTATCTGTTCTTCACATGAACCAAACTGAAGAGTGTGCGACTAAACGCATATTTGGTGAAATAATTTGGTGATTTAACGTTGTTGGTATGTGATTACTTGATTCTCTTGCAAGTTTAACAGTTTTCTCTCTAGTTAGAAGTTCATTTTATATTTTGATTGTTCTTCTTTTAAAGGAGTTCTCTCTACGACAGTTTTATTGTGCGTCTATGGGTTTATTGATGATTCCACTATTTAAGGGTCACCTTGTCAATCAAATTCATTCTGCGGTAGTTCAGGAGCAGTTTCACGAGAATCTGCACGGGTTTGATGGATGACGGATATAAAATCATCTCATGAAATGCTGAGCAAGCTCAGTAACCTTACAAAGTGCTGAAATTAAATTTTCAATTTACATTTCCGCTATCCGTCAAATGAACATTATTAACCCACTAACAATCCTGTGCGTAATAGCCATGTATTTGGCTTCTGTACATAAATAGTAAAGATAGATATCTTATATGAGACAAGCTTTAATCTTTGCATAGTTTTGACGGAGAAAATTTTGATTAATTTCAAGATCTTGTCAAAAGAGACAGAGGTTTGTTTTGAAGCGATTAGATGTAATGGGACGAAATTTAGCCTTTTGCGATTTACACGTAGACCTGTTGATGCCTTCTTGTGGATGAGAATGCACATGGAAGGAAGAAGTTCTTTGTTGTTTTTAAGTCTTAATGGTTTGTTTTCAGGTCAGCAATCGATATGTTTCGCAACTGAAAGACTCACACTACAGTCACAAATTTACCAAAGATTATTTTTCAAAGGTTTGTATTTTAGAACTGCTTCCTCTATACTAGCGCAATAGGAGACGCTGGAGTTATTCGCGCAATTCATATTTTAATAATAATTCGCACGAATAACTCCAGCATCTCCTATTGCGCGTGGTTCATAGATAGTTTGGGTCCTTAAGTTCGAGCAGAAAGACCCAAAAGACAAAGGACGCAAACTCTGACTCTTTGCCTTTTGGGTCTTTTTGCACGACCCCAACGACCCAAATGACCTAGTGTGAACAAGGCCTTAGAATGCAATTCTCAGGAGGGCAGTTACATCAGATTTTGATTTTGGGGAAGAGCACGTCAATGGATATGCTACTTACTACTAAGGAAATCTTCTCTGGAATACCGGGTTCGTAGAGAGAAAGTTAACAGGTTTGGCGGGCTGTGGTGTAAAAAGTATGTGGCCGATATTCAAAACTAAATTGTTAATCTGTAAGTCAAAGGCTAACTTAGACTGCGTTCACACAATGCCGGCAAATTTTGAAAACGGTGAAAAATTCGACGGATAGGCCTCCTGTTCACACGAAAACGGCACATTTTTTGCCGGCAGATTTTGAAATCGGTAGATTTTGAAAACGGAACTCTAATCGGCACATTTTGGAAACGGCATCGTGTAAACACTCAACAAAGATGAAAACGGAACATTTTTCGACACTTTTGGATCGAGACAGGTCTATTCTTAGGGTGTAGGTACTATTCTTTGGCATCAAATCCTGCAACGAGTTTTTATCGTCAAATTTCCTACCGTTTTCAAATTGTGCCGGCATCGTGTGAACGCTAGCTCAAATTTCGCTACCGTCACATTTTTCACCGTTTTCAAAATGTGCCGGTATCGTGTGAACGCAGTCTTAGGTGTGGTAATTTTGTTTTATAGAATCATTAGCAGCATTTTCTTTATTTCTGCGTCTAAAAGATGAGTGATTTACCAAACAAAATTTTCACGTCTGAAGTTTTGACTGATCAATTGGCATTCTGTATTGAATATCTGCCACGTACTTTATATACAATAGCCTGTCAAGCGTTTAAACTTAATCTTTACTCATCTGGTACTTGCGCAAGGAAGTTGCACAATATATATTCTTGCTTCTTATTACGTAATGCAAAGCTCCGTTCACTCAAATAATGCCAGTTTTTGTCAATAGAATGTTTATCTTCTTGTCTGGAACAGCGCAAAATCAGCAGGGTTAGCACCTGCCCCAGACTGGTCCCACTGACGCACAATCTCTCATCTTTGAGTCACACACCGACTTAAATCTAAGAATTTCAGCTGAATAGTAATTCCCCTTGGCGGCATTAAAGGGGTTGGGCCGCAGTTCATGGAAATCCTTGCGTAATGAGGTGTATTGAAATTATTTTCTGGAAATTATTGTTAAAAGTTTTGTGGAAAGTATCAACACATTCTAGCATTAGATTAACGATAGCAGATTTTGAATATGCTTTTAAATGCTTCATTTTCCAGCAATTGCTGAGAGAAGACCAATTTCGAAGAAGGGCTCACACCGTTATTTCACCCAATTACCAAAACTGTACTTGAAAATCACAGGAATTTTTGCATGAAGATATCTGGCCCTATGTTTGTTCCCGTTTCGACAGCACAGTTTCTATTAGTTTCCTTTGACTGTTCCCAAGGAGAAATGACAGAGCAGAAACTGCGCACGCATGAGCGCAAAGTCGTGACTTGAGTCCCGTGGCTTTCTGCAACAGATCCTGATATTAGGCAACACTTGCTTCTTCCTTAGGCCTTAAAATCTTGATTTATCATTGCAAACAGCTTCTGTCTCCAAACACTTCCATAACTCAGATTGCTGGATGACGTCATTCTACGCAGTTTCTGGTCTATCAGTAGAAATGATGATAACATTAAAAATTGCTTTTTTCAAATGTTGTACGCATTATTGATTTTCTTTCATGGTCAACTTTCGAATCATTTTCTCCAATATATTTTCATCATCTTTTGCAGGAGAAAGATTTTGATCGAATTGCTGGTCAGTATTCTGCAGCTGTCTCTGGCTAATATATTCGCCTTTCATTTCGACTATCAACATTCTGCAAAGATATTTACATAGGATTCAAGACTGTTTCATACCACTCAATAGAAGAACAGTAGATGGGTATCTTACATAGCAATAAGATTTACTTGTATCAATTAAGTTTTTAAAATTGAACAAGCTTGTATTTTGTTTGAAAGTTCTCCCCATTTTACTTAAAATCATCGACTCGCAGAGTACTACATAGGTAGGGAAGACCAGGGATAGTTGTAACACTTTTCAGAAAAATGGAATTTTTTCCTTATCAGCAAAACGCAGACATGTCTTTATACCACCATGTGTTGTGTTAGACCATTGGCGATTGAATAAATGTTGTTTCACAACTATGGCACTTTAAGATTTTCGGTAAATTGCAAGTGAAAATCAAGATCTGAGTGTTACATCTTGCCTCAAGCTGGGGGCAAGTTGTAACAGGTACGAGGGCAAGTTGTAACAGAACAAAATAAACAGTGAATGAAGTTTGTCTGCGCGTATGATTCTACTTTACATCAAATAAACTCAAAATCAGGTAAAATATGATCAAATAAACTCAAAATTAGATAAAATACATTGGTTTCAGTATCTATTATTTCATTATTTGCACACCAGATGCCTTAACTGCTTTCGCTGATCTGAAAATCTTGAAAATCATCTGCTGAATGTACCAATTGACTCGATTTTACCCTCAGTAAACTCTAATCCTTTATCAACCAAATCGAACCATTGTTACGAAAAGAGACAGTTTTGACTGAATAGCAGTCAGGAAGAACTTGCTTGTTCTTTTTTTGTGGAATTTTTTGTTTTCTTACAACTTGCCCCATACAGGCAAGGTATGAAAATGCACTGCTCTGGAAAAATGCATTTGAAAATAGTATTCAAGGTTGATTTCAGGAGAAAAATATACATATTTTACTTCAGTACTTCATGGGAATAAGGAATTCTCGCTATTTACGGAATGCTGCCGACGGAAAAATATGAAGTCCAAAAATTTACTACTTTAGACCCAAAATTGGATGAAATGCAAAAAATAGCCGCAAGGCAATACGAATTAGAACCACAGCTTTAATTGAAAGTAGTAACAAGACATTCATTCTCACAAAAGCTAGTGATCATAGCTTTAATAACGGCAGAGAAATAACCTCGGTTACAACTGTCCCCTGTTACTTCTAGCTCCGGCCTCCCTACTCGGAGAGTATATTTCATAGACGCATATTTCGTGTCTCTCATGTCGTATGGTTATTTTTCCATTGTTTCTGCGTTGCGCAAGATGAAGGAAAAGTTGTTCAGAGTTGCCATCGATTGACATCGCAGGAACTTGATCTTTGAAAGCTAAGTAATTGGTTTCACAAATGCTATGAGTAATTGGTAATTGTAATTGGTTTCACAAATTCTGTTTACAAATGCCATGACTAAGGAACTCCACTCTGTTTTTAGGGAGTTTACGAAACCACGACGGCAACGGCGACTGCAACGCAAAGTTGCTTTTGTTTCAGAACATTAGATTCAAAAGATTCCTTGCTTTTCGTTCGAATTTGCTTCCCATGAGGGACTCTGAAGTTGTCCTCTTCAATTTCACAACTTGGAAATCGCATTTTTGGCGTTCTGTACTGCAGATCTAGGCCTGTGAAGTAAAACTCAGTCGTTTCAAATGTTGTCTTCAAAGTAAACATATCGTTTTCAGGCATCTCTGAGTTATAGGGGGCCTTATTTTGGCCTTTTGGATGATATATTAAAGATAGCGTACGGAGACAAGACTTGCTTTCCGGAATTTCAGATGACGTTCTGGCTGGCGTCGCCGTCTTGGTTTCGTAAACTCTCTTTAATGTGATCCGTACCAAAATGTATGGATTTTAGATGGGTACACATATTGCAGCGATAATAGCTTTTGCTATTTTTAACAGTATTATTTTCAACTTTTGACAAATGATGCGGTCCTTAAAATTGTGCGCAAGAGGGTTCGTAAGCCCCACGTGAAAAATTTCCAGATGATAGTGAAATGTGCTCCTCAGTTTCAGAAATACCTATATTTTTGTCAAGAAGCGAAAAATTCTGAGCCATTAAATAAAGAGTCTTAAAACATATATGACTCTGAGTATTCAGAGTTTCTTACGAGGTTTTTAAAATTTCCGTAACAATCTTCATGTTCACTGTATCCTACCTGTAAATATACTCAGATGGAAAATAATGAACGAATACAAGGAATCACGTCGTCAGTCTAACCTGTAAATACAAAGTTTTTGAAGCCTTTCCAATTTTCAGACATTGCTCAAAGAACCTTCCAAATCGAGTGGAAATAAAGCAGGAGCATGCTGAGAATTCTCTTCTCCAGAATGAATAGTTTCATAAGAAAGTTATGTTTTCCCGGTACTGGAGGTTCTTAATTGTTTATGATCGGAGCAATGAGTTTCTTACAAAACATGTTCTCACAAAAATGCATGTGGGGAAGTGCAGACGGCAGACAATAGATACGCGGAGGAGCGCCCAGAATGTAGCTAGTGGCAACGGAAAACAATTCAAAAGACGCCAACGCATGCGCATACTCGAATTACAAACATTCTCAAGATGGCGACGACTGGAAGGACAACAATAAAGTCAAGTTCAGGTAATGTATTACCTCTAAAATTATCAAGGTTCTGCAAGGATGCCGGAACATGCAAAACCTTGTTCCTTTCTACTTGAGCAAGCGAAATCAATTGTTGATGATGCAAGCAATACTTGGTTTGCTGAGAGGGACTGTGTAGAGGCAGGAAAAAGCTAAGCAGAAGCCAAACGCTGCATTTAATGAGTTAGGCCAGGCATTCCTTTCTCTGGAGCCCAAACTGAAACCCATGTTCGTATATTTTTCACAGATCCCATTACAAGGTTTTCACTTGCAGTAAATACCATCACGCTTATGTTTACAATTATAGTTTTAAATATAACGC
The DNA here is from genome assembly GCA_964020215.1 of Aurelia sp. 3 sensu Dawson et al. (2005). NCBI lineage: Eukaryota > Metazoa > Cnidaria > Scyphozoa > Semaeostomeae > Ulmaridae > Aurelia > Aurelia sp. 3 sensu Dawson et al. (2005). The sequence continues at coordinate 3,923,355 of OZ026580.1, forward strand.
AATAATGATTATACAATAAACAGATGTGAGATTTGGCGCAATTGCACACAATAAGGCAGGTTCTGATGGTATGGAAAAGGAAATTTCCATTTCCTTTCAATTTCCGAGAGAAAATTGTCAATTTCTTCTAAATTTTTAAATTTCCATGCAGATACTATGACAAAATGTTGGCATTTTTCACAGATTTTTTGAAACCAATTACTAGTTAACTTTTATTTCATCAAAGTTATTATCATCAGTATTGTAACAGAAACATGGAGAGGAACGTGTCGCGAGAAGCTGTACACTGAACTTGGCTGGGAGTCATTAACTTCCCAAAGATGGAGGCGTAGGCGTCGCCTTAGACTGATTGCATATTCGTAGTTATCGCTATTGATAGACTAATGGACGCTCATACTACGACTTATGGACTTTGATACTGAAATTTGGGATGAAGTTTTTCCCTATCGATTTCATAACTAGATATGGAAACCATAGCAACACTGTACGAACACCAGGCAATGGTGGATGGGCCTAAGTTGCCGGCTCGAACCTAAAATGTTAAAACAACTCAGAATTCAAGTTTACAGTGATAATAGCCATGAACAAAAGCCACAAGTATCCATACAAATATTTCCTCAATCCAAGAAACAACAAACCTTTCACTGTGAATCAGGGGTTCCTCATTTCTAAGGCCAATTAGCTTCCATGAACTTCACCGTAGCATTGAGAATTTCCAACTGTCAAGGGTCGCTGGCCTCGTTTCTGAGACTACACAGCAGCCTCGTTCCAAAAGGCACACTTAAACGTGTGCATCTCCGTCCCAAAATTTTATATCAAAGTCCATAAGGCCCAGATTGAGCAAAAATAAGAAATTTTGTTGTTGTTGTTATTGTTGTTGCTGTTGTTGTTGCTATTTTTGCGATATCTGGGACTATGTCGTGAGGCTAGCGTCGCCTTACCTTGTTCTGCAAGTTTGTAAATAATCTTAGCCCTGAGTATACAGTAGATCCAATTCCCCCACTTCATAAATTGCATTACTGTCTTCATGACCGGGATGTCATTGGGCGAATGAGGGCAAGGACAGAAAAATTCAAATCTAGTTTCTATCCCAATTGTTTATCCGAGTGGAATAAGCTTGACCCTGAGTTGAGACTTGCACCCTCAGTTGATGTTTTTAAGAAAAAGCTATCATCAATAGTCTGTCCCCCTGCAAAATCTGTTTTCAGAATTACGATCCAATAGGATTACCCTATCTTACTCAGCTTAGGGTTGGTCTCAGCAAGTTAAATTTCCACAAATTCAAGCATAATTTTAGGGATACAATAAACCCTATGTGCCCAACAAATGATGGGATTGAAGATACGGAACAGTTTTTGTTGCTCTGCCCCTCTTTTGATCTTCAACGAAGAGATCTTCTCTCTGGAATTGTAGAGTTACTACGACCATTTGTACAAATTGCTAGTCTTTTAAATGACGCTCTGATGCAGCTCTTACTATATGGCGATCAAGACATTTCTAATGATTTAAACAAAAATATTCTCGAATTGACTTTACGTTTCATCCACGAAACTGGCTGGTTTGATTGATATCTTTTGAAGCCTCAGCAATGTGTCAAGATCTAACCACCAAGTCCCTTTATGTATGGCTTATCATCTATTAGTTTTTTTTCGTTTTAGTCGTTTGTAGCATCCGGTAGTTGCAAGTAATGTACCATGATTGCTTGTCTTTATGTTTTGACCATGGGGTAGTCATTTTGTCTTTTGCTCCCCTTGGTATCGTCCCTGTGGTGTTGCATAGTAATTAGATGAGTAGAGTAGCATGTGAGATTTGTTGTAAATTTTCTTTGAAATTGTAAAAAAAAGTCATTATCAATTTAACAAAAACAAATTTTCTGTACCAGTTTCTCCCATAATGTCAAGGAGAACTCTTGGATCAATGCCACTAAGCAGCAGCAGTGCAAGGCCAAAGACCTCAAAGGGGAAAAGACTTGCTGCTTCTCTTGATGCAAGTACGACCAGGTATGCTAATTAATTGATACTGTAAAATTATTCATTCATTAGTACTCATTAGCTTTGGACAATCTATAGGGGGCTTTGCTTATTAGAGAGAGGGGCTTATTCACAAGCAGATGACAATTCAATTCAATTCAACTTTTTTCATAGAATACAGGACTAAAAGCTATTACAAGTATACATGAAAAGATCTGTATCCTAAGCGACCAAAGAAAAGCATAGCTTATCTAGAAGGATGATGATACTTTGTTTTTCAGTTCTAACCCCATATTTTACGGATCAGAAATGGGACATCTTTGGTAATTTCAGGAATTTGATGGAAATGGGTGGGCTTAAAAGGGGGGGGGCTTATGTATTAATTTTGGCCCAGAAGGGAGGGAGTCATTAGAGAGGGGCTTAATGGAGCTATTAATGATATATCATTATGTTGCAAAGACACAAAGCTATTTCATGCGTTGCTGAGAGCATTGCATGCTTTTGAGACTTAGATCCACATGATATCGAGGCAAGTGATGTTCCTGAAAGTATTTTGAAAAAAATTGATAAGATGTCATAGTGAAAGCGGTCTATCGTTACCTTGCATTGTGAATAAAGGGACAAATTCTTTTGCAGAAAGTCATTGGAAATTTCTAATTGGGGAACAGACAAGGTTGAATCAGAGTATATCAAGAACCTGCAGCAACAAGTTTATTTCTTGGAATTAGAGACAAATTATCTGTATCCTTTTAATTTTTTATCATTTATTCATTCAGATTATTTTTCAAAGTATCTTGCATTTTAATTTTCAGAATACTACTGTTGAGTCAGAACAAGTTTACACTTTTGGTAGGCTATGGAATAAAAAGTATGCGACCAATTTTGAAAACTAGAATGTTTCTAAAGGCTAACTTGGATGAAAAAATTTTGTTTGGTAAAATTACACATGTTTAAGACCAAACAATTAGCAAAATGCATGTTAGAGGTTTGTATGGGAATCCAGAATTCCAAGTTCCATTCTAATCCATCATTTGTGAGGCAATTAAGTTTACACTGTCAGTTCCAGAAATCAACTTTGGAAGTTTTGTATGGAAGCTGACAGCTAATATTTGCGGTCTTACAAAGGAAACATTCAATGTATAGTTTATTACCCTATGGTCAGGACAGGGTGCAAGGTCTTTCAATTTTTAGTAAAGTAAATATGATAAAAGCCAAATGATCATTGGCCAAAAATGAAGCCATTGCGGACGAATCCACTGGTTGTTGTCCGAAAAAGTTTGTTGCTTGATGTGTTCAAAGCACTTGATCCGTGTTTCGAATGCAAAACTGAGTTGTTACATAAATGAGTGAGTATTAGTGGATAATAATGGATAATTATCAGTGAATAATTAGTGGACATTACGTCATATTTGAGCGTTTTTAGTCATACAGTGAAAGTGGAAAGAGCGTACCAGACTTGTCGTCAATGTTCAAAATTGAATCGAATCTTCATTTGAATTTGTTTTCTCTTCATAAAGAAATCATTGAACATTCTCATTCATTGTGGTTTCCAAGGAAAGGAGCACCTATTGTAATCTTGCTTACGCTCCAATCAAGGGAAGCAATATTCAAATCGAACCCATCAAACGGAAGCAAAAAACAAAGCAATGTTCGAATAGTCATCCAATCATGAAAATAATCTTCGAATTTAGATGGTACGCTACTTTCGCTTTCACTATAAATGTACTCCTCATTGTTAGAGACAGCTGAACTGTTATACTTCATTATGATAACAATACAGTTTGCTCCTTGACGACTTGTTTCCAGCCAAGAACAGTTAAAGAAAGCCACAGGTATTTTTCATTCTGGTGTGTTATAAATAGGCCTGTCCATCGACTGACATTTTACTAATCGATTAATCGCCAGCAAAATGTCCGATTAATCGATTCATCGTACAACATATGACGTCATCATGACGTCATTATTTCATCTCAAAATTTTACGTAAATCACCACAAACCGAGTAAATTTGAGTGAAGGCTAAAGAAAAAGCAGAATGAAAATTATGAAGGAAAATGAGCGAAATAAGCTGTTTCCTGCAATGACTGAACGGGCCAACAACCAAATATCTGCAAAGAAACAAACAATTGGAGAAAAGAACCACAGAGCATTTCAATACAAAATATCCAGTAGACGGAATAATTGAATAATCGATTTTTTTCTTCAAGGCCGGCAATTGATTTTGTTTCCAAAATGGTATATTGCGATGCTCGATTACTCGGCTGTCTGTGAATGAAAGTCGATTAGTTGCACAATGTTAGCGAAGAATCGACTATGAATGACAGTCGAATAGTGACGCAGATTCGATTAGTAGCAAAGTCGACTATTACATGCACCAGATCAGTCGATTATGAACCATTAATCGAATAATCGGCACTCTTCGATTAATCGGTTAGGCCAAATGCTATTCGATTAATCGGAACTCCAGCGATTATTCGATTAATCGAAGGTCGATGGACAGCCTATATAAACTTTCCCTCCAAGCATTTGGCAGCATGGACTTCAAAGGCAGAAAAAGTGCAGCAGCTTCGCAAGAAGCTAGTTTGTCTGGAAGGAAGAAAAATTGAGGAAAAAGCAGGGAAATTACATAGAAGGAAGGAAAGAGCAAGAATCGGTTTTGAAGCAGAAATTGAAAAAATGAAATTATTGCACCGATCAACTTCTAAAATCAAACGAAAGATGTATTTATGGTTTCCACAATTTTTTCAAGGAATTGACGTAATGTGATCAAGGGTGGCACCACGGGGTGGACGGGGGTGGACATGTCCACCCCACTTTCTTCAGATCGGTATTCATTCCTCAGCAAAAACGACATAACGACATCTCTTTTTCACCCAACTTTTTCTGGGCCGGCGCCGCCCCTGAATGTGATGGCATTTATTTATCAAAAGTGTTTAACTCTGTTTTAATATCTGATCTTTTCATGCAGTGCTGCCACCCAGAGTAACAGAAGAGGCTGATAGAATGATGAGAAAACTGAAGGTAAAGATCTTTTTCCGATGTGTGGATAACTTGGAGTTGTTTACGAGCTTGAATTTACGAGATATCCCATCAGTTGAATTCTCCTCCTTCAGCTGACAGAATTATGACTTATTTTATGTTGATAGTTCCAAAACTTAACAATGTATTTTGCGGTTGTTAATAACACTGCTTGGGCACTACTTCCCATGACATTTATTCTGCTGGGTTTCCCAAAAATGTGTGTCTTCTTAGAGTCATAAAATAATAACTCGATTTTCGAACCATCATAAAATTTGATATTGAATGGTGATCCAACAGGATAAATACTTAGTGATGAAATGATTGATTGATTGATTGATTGATTGATTGATTGACTGATTGATTGATTGCTTGATTGATTGATGGATTGATTTATTGTAGGCTTTACAAGCAGATGTTGATTCAAGGTCACAGGAAGTTGTTAGGAAAGAATCTGAAGCTATGATCGCCATACGAGAAAGAGACAATGCTGTACGCAAGCTCAGGGACCAAGAAGGTTATCTATCAAATTTTTAAGTAACATTATATCTCTTTGTTTATTTCTATGACTTTTACATAAGGCAAATATATGACTTTTACATAGGGCAAATCGAAACTTTTGTCAAACTTACGCTTAAGATGCCGTTCACACGGAAATGCAATCGTTCCGTTTCATCTTCGTTCCAGTTTTTGGAACGCGAAATTCGAGTGTTCACACGTGAACAGAACGGAACGATTGCATATCGGTTTTCGCTTCTGTTCACACGGGAACTCAATCGTTCCGTTCCACACTTGTTTCTTTAGTCCTTGCCTTTTTGCAGCAACAACTACATCCACGCTTGTGTATTGGGTAAGATTCTTACCGTTTCGTTTTTGGACCAGTTCTACATCTCATTGCCTGTTCACACGGGAACAGAACAGAACAACTGCGTATCTTTCCACTTTTCATATCCCTTCTTATTGTTCCACTTTTTGGACCGGAACGATGTTATTTGAAGTGTTCTTTTCTTCTTGCAGTCTCAGTTCGATTCTAATCATGGCAAAACATGGCTTAGAACACAACAATTTTGCCATGTTTTGCCATCATTTGAATCGATCCAAGACTGCAAGAAGGAAAGACAAACATAAGCAACGATAATGACGCAGCTATGATTTGTTTATACATTTTATTGAAGAACAAACATCTTGTTTCCTCTCACCCATGAGCATAGTAGGTAAAGTTTCCTTCAAGCCATTCAATGAAAAGCAACCACTTATACTATTTCCTTGCATCTATTTAATCAAAATTCAAGCTCTTTACTAATCCACAACATATCTGCAGCGGCGAAAACAAATATCAACACAATTTAACAAACAAGCTTCACCTGCCAGACGCAAGGCTGACAGTGGAATAAATTGCAGCCACTGTTTATATGAGATTTTTACCTCACCCTGTAAGCAGCGTGGCTGACAGGCAAGGTGGAGTAAAGTCTCCCCTCCGTGAAATCAGAACGAATTAACCAATATAAGAATCGAATATTTCAGCTCACCTCACCATACCGGTGGTTTTTCTTTATATGGAGAAATCTACCTTGCCTAGGTGAGATTTCACCTTTGGTGAGATGGGATCTTACTATGTCGGTGTTGTTGCATGCACCATATAGACATGAAAATGAAACTACAAAGGGCTCAATGGGACAGTGGAATTTTGCTTGTCAGCCCAGGTCTGGCAGGTGACGTGCTTTTCCTCATATCAACAGGCCCAAAACAGCTTTCAGGTCGGTTGGCTTTTTTTAAGTAATTGATGCCTGTAATGCTAGCTTTTTGGCTTGAAGTTACCTGCCTCCCGTAGACATTTCAATCTCATTTATTCCTATTTCGATATTCAGATGAAATCCTCGATGCTATTCACAGATTTTAGTTTGCTTATTGTTTTATAGAGTCGTTTGCTGTGGAGAAGAAGGAACTGGTGAATGAAATAGTGCGAGTCAAGAAGCAGTTAGATAGACAACAACTTGATAGCTCAAGAAAAGAAGTTCACCTCAGTGAGATGCGACAAGAAGCTGATAAAGGATTAGATGCTCTTCAAGATGCTGAAAATAAGGTCAATGTTTATCGCAGAGAGGTAAGAATATTATGCAAAATTTCTGATCATGTTAGTTCTACCTAGCAAACTCTAGGAGTGGCACCAATCGCCAAAAAGTGGGATGGACAGGCTAGTGGAACCAGGGAAAGGGGGGTTATTGGGGCTTGCCGCCAGAATAATTTTAGGACCATGCCCTCTAGATCGTCGGAAAACACCCTTTTGCAAGGTTGGATAATATTTCATTCAACAAGCTAGACTCAATTTGCAAGCCCTAATTCACTTCAAACTGTGAGTGAGAATGCAATAAAGTTAACTTTGAATTTCTTTTTTCAAACTTCCTTCACACGTGTATAGATGAATATTTTAAAGATCTAAGAAATATAATCCCATATTGTTGGACTTATCTTATCGTTGAATTTTAAACGAGGTAAAATGCGAGGGGCAAATCACTTCTCAAATTAGCGTACGTGACTTTTGTGATTTTGAAATCATATGATTTTTGTCTGTGATTTTTTAGTGATTTTAGTGATTTTTTAGTGATTTTTTGTGTGATTTTTCTGTAACTTCTCAGTGATTTGTGATTTTTTGTGCTTTTTGCATGTGATTTGTTTGTGATTTTGTGATTTTTGTGTGTGATTTTTTTGTGATTTCAAAGAGGGTGTACGAAGAAAAAATCAGTGATTTGCCCCTCGGTAAAATGAATATCGATCTCTGAGAAGGAAAAAATAACCCCCACCGTTTTCATCGATTTTAGTCGAATTAGGAAATCAGTCCTCAAAAAATGTTGGCTGGACATTTCCACCTTAGTCCGCCCCGTGGTGCCGCCTCTGGCAAACTCTGCTGTCAAGCAACTGTTTTTCTCCATTCTGTTGCTTGTAAACTGCTTTTGTCATTAATATGATCATTAAAAGTGTCATCGTTATCCAGAGGCCTTTGCTGGTACACGGCAATTTTAGACCGTATGAAAATCAAATTTTTCACGTTAGATCTCAGGCATCTTATTCACTATAAACTTCAAGAACCAGTGGTGCTCATGACATTATGGGTGTGTTTGATTGGTGCCAATTCTGAAAACGGTAGACTTGCAAGACTCGGGATTTGTATTTGACTGACTCCACAAATTCCAAAAACGGTAGGTCTTGCTGGCTTTGAAGGCCCGTCGAACCTTCTGCTTCAACAGACGGAAGGTTTGGCAGACTTTGGAGAGATTCTCGTTTTTATTTGCGAAAGGGCGAAACCCTGAAAAGAGGCGAATTTCCTTGTGCTGCTATGGTAATTGAGTCAGTTTTCAAGTTTTCAGTTTTCTTTGTTGTCAAGCACCGAACTTGTCTCCGTTTTACTTTTCAACTGGAAACGTCGTTTTCGCCAGGATCACTCTGAAACCTGCTTTTTTGAAGAATTTTGTGTTTGATTGGGAACTATGTTTCCATTTCTGCGAAGTATACCTTTTTCAAAATTTGGTATGTTTCGAATTACCAATCAAATCAAACACGCCCTATGTATTTATTTGCAACCCTGACTTGATATCTATTGTAAGACAGAATCTTGTACAGGGTGAGTCAGAAAAAACGTGGGGCGTTTGGCGGACTGTGACATCGCATTTAGACACCTAATTGTCGTGAACTAATTTTTACCGTGCAGCCAAGAGTTTAACTTAGATCGTGAACCTTTCCCCATCGAAATCGGTCATTTGATGCATTTGTGAAAAAAGATTTTCTTCGTAAGACCTTGTACTTAAGACCTTGTACTTTGTAAGACCTTGTACTTGTACGTAAGAAAAAAGAAAGTTTCTTTCAAGCAGATCAACGCTCTGTAAATCGCAATGGGACGGCTTCCAGACAACACCTTTTCTTAAATCCTGGTTCATACTAAGTCTTTTGAGTCGTTAGAGTCGCGCAGAAAGATCCAATAGACAAAGGGCTCAAACTCTGCGTCTTTGTCTTGGGTCTTTTTGCACGATCTTAGCGACCGAGAGTGTGAACCAGGCTTAACTTTTCAGTATCCCCTGATAATGCAACGTGTACCTGCAACTCTGGCAGGGCTAAAATGCTGAAGGGGGTTGGTCAAAGATTCCACCAGATTGCCAGAGTCCCATACAAAGTCTTACGAAGAAAATCTTTTTTAAAAAATTCATTTAGAGACTGATTTCATTGGGAAAAGTTTTACGATCTAAGTTAGACTGTTGGCTGCATGAAAAAATTTAGTTGACGATGATCGAGTGGCTCAATACGACGCCACAGTCCGACAAACGCCCCACGTTTTTTCTGACTCACCCGGTATAGTATCCATTACTTTTTAATCGTTTGAAGTTTAGTTTTTTGTAGATTAACGTTGTGTGTCTTTATTCACTGGCCATGGGGTAGTCATTGTCTTTCGCTTCACATGGTATCATGTGGTGTTTTATATAAAATAGAAAGTATAGTAGAAAGTAAGATGTTGTTGTAATATTTTGTAGAAATAAAAATCAAATTTATCTTAAGCAGAAACTATAGTACTGAGCTAAGAGAGACATTTGCCCGCAGTTGAATTGTCTGTTCGATTACCGTCAAAGCTCTATTAGGCCCCCGGGGGGGGGGGCTCATTTGATTTCGGACACTCCAGAGGGGAGGGGCTTATCAGGGAGGGTCTTATTCACACAATCAAATGACAATGATGTATATGATAGCTTTTTGGTTCTTTTAGCTCATATTTGGCTGATTCAACATACAATTTAACAAGTCAAAATCGTAAATTCGACACCTTGAGGGGAATTGATAGAGCTTTTATGGTAACTGCTGCAGTGTCGATCCATCTTTTCCGTTAGGCCAAATCTGCTTTTCAGATAGTCTGTGATTTTGGAGCATACTTGCAAAGGACCCTGGATAACAATAGGTCTAAAATCTGAGGCAAAAATATCTTTTACATTCCAGGTAGATAACAAGACTGAGGAATACAACCTGCTTCGAATCGAATTTGAAGAGAAACGAGCTGAATGCTTGAAGCTTCAAACTGAGTATCAAGAGTTGGAGGAGAGATTTTTCAAGTCTGGTCTTAAATCAAAAGAAGAGGTTGGCAGAGAGTTGAGGGTACGTAAGCTTCTTTTCATCACTAAATGATCATATTTTGGAAAATATTCCCTTGAGCTTTTCACAGCAATTTCCTCTCCAGTATCTGCCTACGACCGGGTGAGCTGGAAAAAGTCCCCACTTTGGAAAATGCATAGCACCAAAATTAATTCACGGACTAGGATGATCCAAATCCTGCTCACAAGCCGAAAGATCGAAGCATTCTTCTTGTTTTTTCGCCGTCTTACGAGCTCTGAATAGATAGAGAAATTGAACTTCGCAAAATTTTTCATGATTGCAAAATGACTGACAGAGGGCCCAAAACATTTTATCAAATCGTAAGGATTCTTTTCACACACAATAATTCACACACAGGCATCTCACCTCTCTTGAGAGTTACAAGACAGATTTTCAAACAAATACTAAGATTTTCAATCCCATAACAATAAATGTGCAGATGATATCTCTTCTTACCCATGAGAAATTGCATTTTCTTTATTGTTCTGTGTGAGGAGTCCTTTATGATTTAAACAAATGGTTTTGGCTTTTCTCAGTCGTTTTGAAACCATGAACTTTTTGTAAAGCTTAAGTTACCTATATTTCCAGTGCTCGTAAGAAGGCGAGAAAAAAATCACAAAATACCTCGATCTCTTAGCTGTCAAGCAAATGTTGATGAATTCCAATCCATTGAGTACTCTTGATGCTATGAATCCTCAAGTGTTTGAACTTTTTCTCTCTCGCCCGGTGGCATCATTTGATGAAAATCATAGTTTGTTAGCATGTTATTTGTAATTTATGGTTCCTCGTGTTATCGTAGAGATATTAAATTTTTTCTTTCTGTTTATAGGAAGAAATTAGGCTTCTGAGATTCGATTGCAGACAGAAAGAAATAGCTGCTGAACAAGATAGATCCCTTCGTAACAAGGTGCCCATACTGACTTCCTAGACTTATGCCTCTTCGTCCCTTATTTCCTTGCGTTCTCTGATTTGCTGATATTACTTGGTCAATAGGGACTCATAATATTACTTTAAAAAAGTAGGCCCACATTAGGCCGGCGTAGACTAGTTCCATATTCACCAAATCATATTGCTAGAAGTTTGTCTCTAACCTGTCTAGGCAGTTGTTGTTTAGCCAGTTGTGTTGCATACAAAAACGGTTGATGAGGCCTAAAGCTCTCCAGCTTCCATGGATCTATTTTGTTTCTACAGAAGAAGAGTATTGCCTGAAAGGTATGCATTTTGCAACTTGTAGGTCAAGAAAACATTCTGTTGCTTTGAATTGAGCTGTCAATCAAAAGCAACCGATTCTATTGCAATACACAATCTGCCCCACTTACTATACTGCATTATTTTTAGATTTCTGACGACTGTGCTGCGCTAGTCAAAGAAAATGCTGCTTTGTCATCGCAAGTTTTGGAATTGCAAAAGCAACTTGATGCTGTAAGATATTCTCATTTACTTTCAATAGGCCTTTTAGCTATGCTGAAAAGAATCAGAATCGAACAGTATTTTGCTACATTTTGTCGAATTTTTAATCTGCACAATACTAGCACAATACTGATAGAAGCTCCAACGACACTCGATCGAACGTCGCGTATAAAAATGTATAAAAATAACGCTCGATCCAGTCTCTTTTGCAGAATAGCTAGAATAATGATAATAATATCATATTTATACAGGTCAAGCTTGTTCAGCTACAATGCGCTGTTATCAATCAAGGACCTGTCAAACCTAATTACAAGAGAAGATAGCAATATACAATAAAAACATAAAATTAAAAGTCAAAGTTAAAATTTTTACAGAGAGTCTTAAATCGCACAATTGAAGTTTCAGTTTTCATTTCGTCTGTTAGTTTATTGAAAACTTTTGCTTAGAAGGTCTATTTCAAATAGGAACTTTCAAGTCCTTTTCCATCTCAAATGCGCAGACATCATGTCTTATGTCTCAAAACAGTTCCTCCTGTTTACTTCTGTTTGAGAAATAACCAAAATTCTATTATACGGCCGATCTTCAAGTTTATCTTTTTAGCAAGTTTTTGTCATTGGCTTTCAAAGAAGTAAATGTAGTTCTTTTTAGGGCCACCTGGTTATGAACTATGCTGCAAAAAAGCACTGATGATCACCAGATTAATTTCGTTTCGTACGACCGGGCAGGAGTTTGTTTTCACTCTGCACATGTTTTGAAGTTGGTGCCAAAAACTTTAGCGCTGGTTGATCGGATGGTCTTTTTTTATATCGTCCTAAAATATTAAAATATACAAATAACGATAACAGTTAAACTGGCTTAAAGGAAAAATCTGTCGTTCGTAGCGAGAAAGGACACAAGGTCATCGAGTTCCCGCTACGAACGAAATAGCAACAATTTATACAACGATGATATCTAGTTTAACCAAAAAAAATATACAACTGAAATTTAGGTGTACCAGGTGCGTCAAAGAAATATATCTCTGACTCACCTGGTAGGATGCGCTGCTAATTGATAGTTTTATTTCTAGCCTAATCGCTGTGTTGATTTGATGAAGGAAATGTTCGCTTCCAGAATTATTCTCTTCACAATCACATTGGCGTTTGGGCTACCAAATAGCAGTAATTCGCAAATAGTCTCACTATCCAAACTCACAATATCAATACCAGGAAGGTCCCCGAGTTGACCAAGGAGATTTGTGCGCTGAAATTCAAAGAGAGGCCAATGCAGGAGAGAGTGCTCGTTATCTTCTTTACCTGTGCCACAAGCACAGATAGGGTCCAGACATTCAACATTATGCCTAAACTTGTGTGTTCATTTAAGGCACTAAACTTCGAACGAAGCTTAGTCAGGAGTCTAATACCTGCTATGTCGTGTATATTATAAACTTTCAAAGCGCCCTCCTAAAATGTTTCATCTCAGAAACCTTCACAACGTGCTTAAATTATTTATGTGCACTGTGCAACGAGCATATGTTCGAAGGAGCCAATGTGAGTGGTTACAAAACTTCAAGCCAACAAATATCTGATCTTATCTGACTCAACCTGCAACTGTTATTTTATAGTTTTACGACGTTCGAATATGAAACCCACCATTGTATATCTCTAGCTGCAGCATTACCCTTTTAATATCCTATAACTTACGGAGAATAAAATTTCTCTCAATTTTCAGGAAAGGCATTTCCAGGATGACAAAGAATCTCGGAGGCATGCAAATATCCAGGAGCTTGTAACTGCTAAGGAGAATGAGAAAGTTCTCACAAGGGAGCTAGAGCATCTCAAAGATCAGTTTAGAATTGAAAAGCAAAAACATAAAGATGCTATGGAGAAGGTAAGGTCTTTTCTTGGACTCTTGCAACTTAAGATAAAACATAAGTTTTTACAGTTCATCTTCCCGCGACAAACATCGCAAAGAATTATCCTCCATTTTCGCTCCATCATTTCTTAACTGATTTTGATTTGATTTTATATTTTTTTGCCCATGGTAGCCCCTCAGTTGGAATAACTGATTTACAGGGGGCCATGCTAAAAACTTACAATAATTAATAATTTACAATAAAAACCAGTATTCCGAACTAAATTAGAATTACAATTGTTCAAAAATCAACAAACAAAAACGAAAAGATTTAAGTGTTCATTTTTTAACTTCTCTCTTGAAGGCTCTCAGGGTTGAAGAGTTTTTAGCGTCAGTACCAAGACTGTTCCAAAGCTTAGCCCCTCGGTACGAGAAGCATTTCTGCCCCCCTGCTGATTTTAACAATGGCAACCTGAGGTCGACTTCAGCATTCCTAAGAGAACGAGCAGTGGAATTGTTGACTCTCGTGAACATGTCATTCATGTAGGAAGGCGCGTCTCCTTTAAGGGATCTGAAAACCATTTTCTGAGATTCAAAATCAATAAGTTCCCTAACAGTGGGCCATTGAAGCGCACGAATAACTGGTAAAGCGGTCGCATCAAATGGACTGTTGGTAACGAGTTTTGCAGCACGATTTTGGAGTTTCTGCAATTTTTCAATGACAGTCACCCCAGCATTTCCCCAGACTGGACAGCAATATCTAAAGTACGGCTCCACTAAACTCTTATACATAGTCTTGACAGTTGATAATGGAAGGTACTGCTTGGCATAACGAAGCATACCAATACCTCTCGAGATATTATTAGTTGTTAAGACCAATTGAGATGTCCATTTAAGTTGATGGTCAACCTGAACACCAAGGCGAACGCCTTAGACGAACGCGCTGTTTCTTACACAGAATTGAGAAGCAAGGATAACTTTTTTTGGCATACTGGGTGTCCAAAAAAGTATAAGCGTTTGAACAGTCCCTGTGAAGGAGCCTTGGATTCAAAAATTCTCATTTTCAGACTGTGTTCACACGATGCCGGCACATTTTGAAAACGGTGAAAAATGTGACGGTAGCTAAATTTGAGCTAGCGTTCACACGATGCCGTTTTCACAAATCCATTGTCAAAATCTACCGTTTTCAAAATGTGCCGGCAAAAAATGTGCCGTTTTCGTGTGAGGTCAGCCAGTTAATTAAGAACCTATAACAGCCAGTTAATCAAGAACCTATTCAGGCTGCCCAATATAAATCTAGGTTCTTTATGCAGGTTTCTACTGTACAATCTTTTTCATCACATCTTTTTTCATTTCAGCTCCTTGAAGGCGAACGGGGATTAAACAAAGGTATATTTTGATAACTGCTAATACATTGTAATCATTTTTCGTTTTTAATAACTTGTTACAATTATTGATTATATGTCACAAATTATTGCAAATATTACAAAGTGCGATTTTTGGGACCGGCAACGGAGCAATGATTGGTTCTTGTTCGGTCTGCAAAAGCCGTGTTTTCAAAGCCGTCTTAGACCAGCGTTGCATTAGTAATCAGCAAAAAGGCGTTTCTTTGTTTAGGCCTTGGCCGCAAATATTAACAGCCTAGGTTCAGCTTAAAACAATCTTATTTAAAGCGTGTTGCCACTTGTTGATTAGAAGTAGAGAACATTTGGGAATAGGTAAAAAAGGTCAGCCTATCAAGACATCACCTTCGGCCATTAATGAACACATTAAACAAACAGGCCATTGTGCGAATTTAGAAAATTTTTCTATTATGGAGAAGGCCAACGATGAATATGATCTTTTGATTTTTGAGAGTTTATTAATTTTGCGTGATAGACCGTCCCTTAACGCTCAAAACTCGTCAATACCCCTCGTTTTGTTCTGATCCTTAGGGTATTTGGCTTGTTTATCACTTACTTGTTTTTTCCTAGTTGTCTTGATTGCCCACGCTGTAAAGCGTATTTAAAGCGTGTTGCATCTTATTTAAAGCGTCTTTTACATCAACATATAACATTAGAATGAATCGTACCTTGAGCAGAGTTGTTTTCAACACGACGTTTCGAGCTGAGCCCGTTATCAAGTGAAGTAAGATTAGTAGAACGAGAGTAGTAAAGGAAGAGTAGATTCGACAGATAGAATTAGAATGCAAAAGAATAGTGGTGACGCAACAGGGATAAAAAGTATAAGTAAGCATGAGCTTACAAAATAAAATGAAAATAATAGAAAAGGGCTAGTATAGAAAAGAAGTGTAATGCTATGAGAAAACTACTGTAAGTAATTAAATTGTTTGTTAAGTCCAGCAGGATGAAGTGTGGCAAGCTTGAAAATGATGCGCTTTTCCAATGTTTTGCGTTTAGTGCTGTCTGTAGGAGCGAAGAGGAGACCAAGAATTGACATATCTTCAGTGGAATGGTTTGGCAAATTGAAATGGTTCAGCTTAGTCTTCGAAGACTTCTTTGTTATTAACTATAACGGAGGATTCAATTTCATAACAAAAAAGCGAGCATAGTTGGCGTCAAGACGAACAAACACAACATTGAAAAAGAACAAAATCGCAGTAAAAAGTCCAATAATGCAAGCAATGTTTGTAAACATGTTTGCCATACGATAAAGCCTTCATTAAACGATTAATCGATCTTTGCTTGAAAATACCAGGTGAACCAGGAAAGCATCGTATCATTCATCTGTTCTTCGCATTAACCAAACTGAAGAGTGTGCGACGAAACGCGTATTTGGTGTAATAATTCGGTATGATATTGTTTTTAGTAAGTGATTACTTGATTTTCTTGCAGGTTTAACGGTTTTCTCTCTTTTTATTGTACGCCCATGGGTTTATTATGATGAGTCCGCTATTTAAGCCTATTTGAAAGTATCCTTAAATTTTATTTCTTCAGCAATGCTACGAGGAACAAAGTTGCAATGTGAGGTTGACGAGCTTGAGAATATGAACACATCCCAAAATGAAGAAAACATACAACTGCGCAGAGATAAAATGATGTTAAATGATCATGTTGCTGATTTGCAGGCTACGGTATACCTTAGTTTTTTGCATAGTATATGCGTGGGTAGTTAGACACTGCAGGTGTGCTGGTATGCTTCGGTGGAGGAAAACTGACCATACTTCATCTTCTGAGTTTAAATGGCTGATTAGCTCGACTTTTCAGCTAATCAACAACGAATGAGACGAACCTATTTACAGCTTATAAGACTAAGTTCGACTTTTCGAAGCAAGGGAACGTTCGAAGTGACTTTCGAATTGAAATTCGACTTTTCTTTCGACGTTTAAAGGATAGAAAATGTTCGATGTTTCTTCAGATTTTTCGTAAGATTTTGGTCCCTGTTTAGAATCTGTTTGGTTGTGAGTACTGGTATGAGTGAAATAGAAACATTAGACAAAAAACGTTGAACGAATACAAGTAATCACGTTGTCAGTCTATCCGGTGCATAGTTTTCAAATCTTTGACAAAAATCGCATTGCAAAATTTTGAGACCTGTTTCTTTGAGCTAAATGACTTGAAAGAATCTGTAAGCGAAATTTTCCCTTTAGAATTTTCTGAAATCGTAATTATTTCAAGAAGGAGATAATCTTTCTTCGTTTTCAAGTAAACTTTTGAAGGACAAGTCCGGGGTTGATAGAATTATTGTTAAAAAGCAACCTTACCAACTGCTGAACACCAGTCGTGAGTTCTTTCCAAGTTTTCAAGCCTTGAACTTTCATAAATTCGACGATTAATCTTCGTAAGTTAGGCCAAATATCGTCACCATTTTGTATTGTGTACGAGTGTGCGAAGGCGCGATAAGGAGGATAGCAATGTGCATGGTATGATATCAACACATTTGGCAGCCTCGTTCAGGTCAACATGAAGTAACGTCATAGAATATGACGTCATTTCGCACTTCTTAGCAGACTGAAATATGTAGTTTCGCAGATTAGAAGAGGAAAAAAATTTAAAAAAGTGCTACACATCATTCACAACAGTGTAATCCCCTAAATAATCAACAATTATGCCAACCCCGGACTGTCCTTTAAAACAATCGTAATTTCTACACTTCTTGAGTAAACATAGATAAATTTTGAAGAGAACCATATCTTATGAATGTCTGCGGTATGGTATCGAGCATAAATTTTTATGATTGTCTGCAGATGGTCAAAAGCAGAAATCTCCAACGTTTTTCAAAATTGCACCATATTGATGTTTCAACTCATTTCAGGATTCAATGTTATCAAATTTCAAACTCTTAAACCAGCAAAGTGAATTTCTTGTGCAACTCTTTTGGTTGTACTGTACTCACAAAATTTATTTTCAGATCAGAGAAAAAGACGATGAAATCCACGCAATGACTATGGAGTTGAACGAATGCAAAGATTATGTTGCCCTAATGGAGTCAAAGATGAAAATGCAACAGAATGTTGATAGTATCAAATGGGAAGAGTTTGAAAAAATGGCTGACAGTTTGAAGCAATTCTCCAAGAACATGTCACCACTGAGGCAATCCAGGACAATCGAATTTGACAGATGAGGTACTCTTTATACAGTAAAAGCATGCACAGTCCTAAACTTAATATTTTAAGTAATTGAAATCCTGCTTCGAGAACTACGATACACAATTTTGTAAACCTGCTTTCAAAGGGAAGAAAGTGCAAATTTCCGGTTTGGTCTCAAGCCCTTGTTTTTGATTTCTTAAAGCCACTATTTCGAAATGTTCCTCAGGAAAATTCAAGTAAGATAAATTCATTCCTAAACCTGCTTTCAAAAAGAAAGAAAGTAAAATGATTTCGGTTTAGTTTCAATGTGTTTGTTTTGATTTCTGAAAGATACTACTTCGAATTTGAGCAGCGATGGTTGCTCACTATGAGAGGAATTAAGAAAAAGATTTAGCCTCCAAGTTCTTTGAAGTTGCATGCTTTGTATTCGTATTTAACGCATTCATTTCAACAAAAAAGGATATATACTGTTATGCAGGGAGTATCTTAGTTAAAAATTAACACATGGAACTATTTAGGCCTTAGTTTTTGACTGTATTTAACTTTTGTTATTGCTTTCTAAGTTTTAGGATGAATCATTTCCTGATCAAGTATAATTATCTTATCAAAGATTTAGTCATGATATGCATTTCTTAGGAAAGTTTATTAAACCATTTTGGAAAGTTAGATGAATAATTTTATCTAATAATTATATGCGTTTTCATAGATATTCAGTACTTCGTTTTTATTCATTTGGGTTACGATGTCTCATGAAACTTGAGTTCCGCGCATAATAACGCATGTACTGTTAAAATAAAATGCAAATTAACCTTTTACTAGCTTGGGCTTCTTTGAGGGACGATTAAAGCTCTAATTGAAACTTTGAATTGAAAGTGACCTGGTAGAATTTGAACCAAATATTAAAGGCATTGAGTCCATATAAATAGTTGAGCGTTAACGCTGTCCTGAATTTTTGCTGAGAAACCGCTGACGGCCTTTTGTCATTAGCGGTGGAGACCAAAGACTTTTTAATACTTGCATTATCTTAAGGAATTTCTTTGGTTTAATTTCAATAGGGATTAAATGTCAACTCTTGTTTCATGATTGAATAGAAGTTGATATTGGTCATGAGAACGCTATTTGTACGGACTCAATGCCTTTAAGGGACACTATTACACATGATAACATGATGAATCGAAAATCGAAATCATTAATCATTTTACCCAAAAGAGGCTATTTTTAGTGAAAAAGGTGTTAAAGGCACACTGTCGTGGCGCTGATTGGGTTAACAAGACAATCAAGAAGAAAAGAATTAGGCAAGGCTCTGTAATTTCGCTGTACAGTGAAATTCACGAAGACGATAATGATCTGATTCTCTTTATTTTCGAGACAAAGGATGATCCAAGAACAAATAGGCTCGGTAATTACTGAAAGGCCAGAGCTTTGTTATTTATTTCAACTTCACAACTAGCCAATCACAACCACGACAGTGTGCCTTTAAGCCTTTTTGAGGTGAAATGAGTCATCTCGAAACAAGGCCAGCCTTAGCCAAAAGTAAGGCAATAGCCTTTGCTTTCCTAGAAAAATTAGTCATTTTCGAAAACTTTAATATTGCCCAGAAACGAAGCCTTTACCCTTTACTTTTTCGCGAAACATAGACTTTTTCGAATATACTGATTTTTGCCAAAACATGAGGCTATATCCTTTGCTTTTTTCGGAAAAATAGGCCTTTTTTGAATCTAATGATTTTCCAAAAATGTAAGGCTATACTCTACGCTCTCTTGGGAAAAATACGCCCTTTTTGAATGTAATAATTTTTTGCCAAAACCTAAGGCTTTGTTGGGAAAAATAGGCCCTTCTTGAATGTAATGATTTTTGCCAAAATGTAAGACTATACCCTTTGCTTTCTTGGGAAAAATAGGCCCTTTTTGAATGTAATGATTTTTGCCAAAATCTAAGACTATACCCTTTGCTTTCTTGGGAAAAATAGGCCCTTCTTGAATGCAATCACTTATTGCCAAAATACATAGCTATACCCTTTGCTCTCTGGGGAAAGATAGGCCCTTTTTGAATCTAAATTTTTTTGCCAAAACGTAAGGCTATACCCTTTGCTTTCTTGGGAAAATAGGCCCTTTTTGAATTCAATCATTTTTTCCCAAAATGTAAGGCTATACCCTTTGCTTTCTTGGGAAAATAGGCCCTTTTTCAATTCAATGATTTTTCCCAGAATGTAAGGCTATACCCTTTGCTCTCTGGTGAAAGATAGGCCCTTTTTGAATCTAATAATTTTTCCCAAAACGTAAGGCTATACCCTTTGCTTTCTTGGGAAAAATAGGCCCTTCTTGAATGCAATCACTTATTGCCAAAATATATAGCTATACCCTTTGCTCTTTTGGGAAAAATAGGCCCTTTTTGCATTCAATCATTTTTTGCCCAGAATGTAAGGCAATACCCTTTGCTCTCTTGGGAAAAATAGGCCTTTCTTGAATGCAATCATTTTTTGCCAAAATATAAGGCTATACCCTTTGCTTTCTTGGGAAAAATAGGCCCTTTTTGAATTCAATTATTTTTTGCCAAAATATATGGCTATACCCTTTGCTCTCTTGGGAAAAATAGGCCGTTTTTGAATTCAATCATTTTTTGCCAAAACGTAAGGCTATAACCTTTGCCTTCTTGGGAAAATAGGCCCTTTTTGAATTTAATCATTTTTTCCCAGAATGTGAGGCTATACGCTTTGCTCTCTGGGGAAAGATAGGCCCTTTTTGAATTCAATCATTTTTTCCGAAAATGTAAGGCTATAACCTTTGCTTTCTTGGGAAAATAGGCCCTTTTTGAATTTAATCATTTTTTCCCACAATATGAGGCTATACCCTTTGCTCTCTGGGGAAAGATAGGCCCTTTTTGAATTCAATCATTTTTTCCCAAAATATAAGGCTATACCCTACCCTTTCTTGGGCAAAATACGCCCTTTTTGAATTCAATCATTTTTTTGCCAAAATATAAGGCTATACCCTTTGCTCTCTGGGGAAAGATAGGCCCTTTTTGAATTCAATCATTTTTTCCCAAAATATAAGGCTGTACCCTTTGCTCTCTGTGGAAAGATACGCCCTTTTTGAATCTAATAATTTTTTGTCGAAATATAAGGCTACGACCTTTGCTCTCTTGGGAAAAATAAGCCCTTTTTAATTGAATCATTTTTTGCCAAAACTATTTTCCCCTTTGCTTTCTTGGGGAAAATAGGCCCTTTTTGAATGCAATCATTTTTTGTAAAAATATAAGGCTATACCCTTTGCCTTCTTGGGAAAATAGGCCCTTTTTGAATTTAATCATTTTTTCCCAAAATGTAAGGCTATACCCTTTGCTTTCTTGGGAAAATAGGCCCTTTTTCAATTCAATGATTTTTCCCAGAATGTAAGGCTATACCCTTTGCTCTCTGGTGAAAGATAGGCCCTTTTTGAATCTAATAATTTTTTCCCAAAACGTAAGGCTATACCCTTTGCTTTCTTGGGAAAATAGGCCCTTTTGAATTCAATCATTTTTCCCGAAAATGTAAGGCTATAACCTTTGCTTTCTTGGGAAAATAGGCCCTTTTTGAATTTAATCATTTTTTCCCAGAATGTGAGGCTATACCCTTTGCTCTCTGGGGAAAGATAGGCCCTTTTTGAATT
Organism: Aurelia sp. 3 sensu Dawson et al. (2005); assembly: GCA_964020215.1. NCBI lineage: Eukaryota > Metazoa > Cnidaria > Scyphozoa > Semaeostomeae > Ulmaridae > Aurelia > Aurelia sp. 3 sensu Dawson et al. (2005). The sequence goes on from OZ026580.1 coordinate 3,944,884, forward strand.
CAATCATTTCTTCCCAAAATATAAGGCTATACCCTTCCCTTTCTTGGGAAAAATACGCCCTTTTTGAATTCAATCATTTTTTGCCAAAATATAAGGCTATACCCTTTGCTCTCTGGGGAAAGATAGGCCCTTTTTGAATTCAATCATTTTTCCCAAAATATAAGGCTGTACCCTTTGCTCTCTGTGGAAAGATACGCCCTTTTTGAATCTAATAATTTTTTGCCGAAATATAAGGCTATAACCTTTGCTCTCTTGGGAAAAATAAGCCCTTTTTAATTGAATCATTTTTTGCCAAAACTATTTTCCCCTTTGCTTCCTTGGGAAAAATAGGCCCTTTTTGAATTCAATCATTTTTTGTAAAAATATAAGGCTATACCCTTTGCTCTCTGGGGAAAGATAGGCCCTTTTTGAATTCAATCATTTTTTGCCAAAATATAAGGCTATACCCTTTGCTTTCTTGGGGAAAATAGGTCCTTCTCGAATGCAATCACTTATTGCCAAAACATAAGGCTATACCCTTTCCTCTCTTGGGGAAAATAGGCTTTTCTTGAATGCAATCATTTTTTGCCAAAACATAAGGCTATACCCTTTGCTTTCTTGGGGAAAATAGGTCCTTCTTGAATGCAATCACTTATTGCCAAAATATAAGGCTATACACTTTCCTCTCTTGGGGAAAATAGGCTTTTCTTGAATGCAATCATTTTTTGCCAAAATATAAGGCTATACCCTTTGCTTTCTTGGGAAAAATAGGCCCTTTTTGAATTCAATCATTTTTTGCCAAAATATAAGGCTATACCCTTTGCTCTCTGGGGAAAGATAGGCCCTTTTTGAATTCAATCATTTTTTGCCCAAATATAAGGCTATGCCCTTTGCTTTCTTGGGGAACATAGGTCCTTCTCGAATGCAATCACTTATTGCCAAAATATAAGGCTATACCCTTTGCTTTCTTGGGAAAAATAGGCCCTTTTTGAATTCAATCATTTTTTGCCAAAATATAAGGCTATACCCTTTGCTCTCTTGGGAAGAATAGGCCCTTTTTGAATTAAATAATTTTTGCCAAAATATAAGGCTATATCCTTTGCTCTCTTGGGAAAATAGGTCCTTCTCGAATGCAATCACTTATTGCCAAAACGTGAGGCTATACCCTTTGCTTTCTTAGGAAAAATAGGCCCTTTTTGAATATACTGATCTTCTGCCAACAAGAAAGGGTATACCCTTTGCTTTCTGGCGAATGCCAAAAATTAAGGCTCCCTTTAATTTTTCGAGAAAATAAGTCATTTTCTAATACACTGATTTCTGTCAAAAAAGAACGCTATACCCTTTTCTTTTTTGTGAAAAATAGACCCCTTTAAGACAATACTGATTTCTGACCAAAAAAGTAAAGCTATAGCGCTATAGGGTACGACTGACTTTGCATGCATACCCCGTGTACACGAGACCGTTTTAATTCCATATCGGATTGGCCTCCTGTTTACATGAGAACACACTAATCCGTTACGCTTGATACCGTTTTTTCGTTTTCAAATGAAATACTCTGTAAGTGGCATGAAGGCAATCCGATATCCTCGAATCTGATAGCAACTAAATACGGAACCTCATTATCACTTCTAGGAGCCTCCCATTCATTTGGGGTGCTGCGCATAATGTGCAATGGATGCAAAAGGTATACACTGAAACCAATGCAGTGCACAGCGAAGTGTTCTCGTGTAAACAGGCGGCCAATCCAATACGAAACGAAAACGGTGTCGTGCAAACAGACTAATTTTCATACCGGATCGGGGATGGCAGTCCGACATAAAATGGACTCGGTATCGTGTCAACGGGGCCACAAATAACAGAGACAGCATTTTGCTAGTATGAACAGATATCCCGACCCAAAAACAACTTTACTTGAAATATTTACAATAGAATACAAGTGACAGCCTATGTTATTTAATAAAATAGTTTAAATAAAAAGCAACCCTACAAACAACAGCCACCTAAAATACTGTACATAAGAGGGTAGATCTTGTAATACAACAGCATCAGTTTATTTTGATTGACATCAGAATTTAAATAAACTACCCGAGACATAGGAAATCCTCTCAATCAGTAATTCAAAAGAAACAAAGCCGCAAATGTTTACAAGTTTTCGTTATACGTAAACCTTTCTTGAAAACCACCTTTTCGCATGAACAAGGCTGCGATGGGAGAGTTTCCCCTATTGGCTTCCACGGGGAGGGGGGGGGGCGGTGTTCTAGGCTAAACTTCGTCGGCTAAATTTCGGGCAGGGGTGTGCCGCCCACAGTTTCAAAATGGCACTGTTCGCTAGACCATTTTTTGTGAAAATGATACCCTTGGCTAAACTAATTTCTACATCAGAGTTAACGGTTTCTAGACAAAACTTGCCAAATCTTCGCATTCTCTGGACCAAAAGAAATGGGTTTCTTTTCAGGAATTACCGAAATTAGACATTTCTTTGACCAAAACTGCCAGAAAGATTACCCTTGCCCAGATTAAAATTCACTAACATTGCCAAAAAGTATACCCTTGGCTAGACTAGAAGTCAGAAAAAGTATACCCTGACGGGCGGCACATCCCCAGCTACCTTTACTATGGAAGAAGTACCCCTCCTCCTGGTGTTGTTTTTAAGGAAATATTTGTCGGTTTGTTTGTTTTAAATTATTGGTTAAGAGAATTTCCTTTGTCTGCAGTCACTAATCTCTTTGAATTCTGGAGTACTGTTGTTTTACAAAAGCTGCCCTTGCTACTGTACATTAAAGGGGCAGGGTCACGTAATGTAAACAAACTTCTTTCGAAAAGATGATTTTTCAGGATTTTTGATAGTCCATATCACAGAGATTTCCCACTAATTTCCTCGAAATATAGGTGTTATTTTGAAGATGAACTCTTGAATTTTCTAGAGAAATATACCAAACACTCATGCGTTGTAGGATTGCAGAGAAATTGGTGGATACTTAGAAGTAACTTTATTGTGGATTCACCCCATCCACCAAAATCTGAGCGGAACACAATGGCCACGTGTGGCAACAATATAGATCATAGAGATAACAGGTTTGTTTACGGTTACGTGACCCTGCGCCTTTTAAAATCACCTTGCTATAATCTGACCCCAAATCAAACACAGGAAGGTGACTGCGTGATGGAAAGATAAATTTCCAAATATTAGTTTCACTTTGAAAAGTTATCAAACTGGTTCCTGTGGTAATGCAATCGTGCCTTAGGTTAGTACTTTGGGTACCTTCCTGTAGATTCGCCGTAGAAATTTTGTGATGTCTCGATTGTTCTCGAAAACTGTAAAGAAGAAATTCGGATGCAAAAAAAGACAAGGTATTTAGCACACCGAGGCCGTTCTGGCTTGTGTCTTCATCAGAGTGTCTAATTCAGAGTGACTTATGAAGACACACTCTGATGAAGACACAAATCAGAAACGCCCCAGTGTGCCAAATATCTTGACTTTAATGCATCCGAACTTCTCTTTACAGTTTATTCGTACAACTTTCTACCTTCAATATACATATGATTATTCTCAAAATGGTGGCAATTTAATCATCTTTTAATGAATTTGGGGAGAATTTGCAAAAATTCTAAATCATTAAATCTTTCATCAATAGAGGTTACAACCTTCAAAAAGAACATAGTTTATGAAGGCCTACCATATGGTTGCAAGCAGAAATCCGTTACTCTTCTGGTTCTGGAGTGAGAAATTTTATGACATCACAGTCTCATATATCATAAACGCCACCTAGACTTTTGACCCAGAGTACCTTCTTTTCCAATGCTTCTTTGGTTTGATGATGGCACTTCGGTCAACAGAGACTCATAACATTACGCTGAAAAACTTGATCCTTGTTAGGCCCAAACTCTGAGCTTCTTAGAGTACCAATCAGATTGCGATATGGTTACGGAAAATTTGATAGCATTTTCGATTCCATTGAAGAACTAATAACGTTCCCACGGAATTCGAGATTCGAAGCCGTGATTCCATCATGATTCGACTGGTGAATGCAGAAAATAGGGTCAGCTTTTTCACTGTTTCATTATGAGTCCCTGTTGAGAAAGGTTTACCGCAGGGATACAAGGGACTCATCGTCATAAGTCTACACGCCACCGTTTGAAACTAATCAAGACACCGAAGGTGTTGTGGCGCAGTGGTGTAATCCTCTGACATTGCAGCCAGAATAGTCAGGCGGAGTGGGTTCGAGTCCCGGTAGGGCCCCACCACTTGAGCGTCATGACAAGGGGTCGCGGACTCGATTAGGTCTGCTCTATTTCTGCGATCCCAGCGCTTGGCGCTGAAAAACGCAACTTCACCTTCACCTTCACCGAAAATCTCCAAGGCAGATTTACGGTATAGTACCCAGAGTTCTTTTCGAGCCATTTAATTCAAAGAAAAATGTAACTGAACCTTAAACTTGCCTTTATAAAAATGGAGCCCATGTTTGAATTGCACAGATTCGATGTCTGTAGATTCTATGTCTGTGCAGGAGTGTTAGGACATGGATGTTTTGATTGATTATTTGTTTACCTTGTTTTGATTCCTGTGTCTTGTTTTGTTGTCTTGTTTGCTGTTTTGTTTCATCTTCAACTGAGCGTGTTGGGCCCAACCGCTCTCAAGTTGCTCGAATAGAGTTCCCTTGTATTTCTGTGTCTTAGTGCGCCTTCGCACAAGAAAGGTTTTTAAAACCGCAAAAAGTGGATTTGTGGTTTTAAAAACTTTTCTTGTGCGAAGGCACAGTAAGACACAGAAATACAAGGGAGCTCTATTCGAACAACTTGAGAGCAGTTGGGCCTAGGCACGCTCAGTTGAAGACGAAACAGAACAGAAAACAGGACAACAAAACAAGACACAGGGATCGAAACAAGATAAACAAATAATTAATGAAAACATCCGTGTCTTAACACCCTTTGTCTGTGCTCAATAATGCATATATTACAATGACGTTAATTTAAAGTACCTTCAAAGACGTCCCTTTTCGTCACCATTCTGTAACTCTCTGTCTCCTGTGCTTCGGTCATTGTTCTTCACAATACTAACGAATTTCTCTAGCAAGGTTTTCAACTGTGTGACGTCATTCAGATCGTATGCATCGATAATGAAACTTCGTGAAGAACACAGATTTGGGACGTCCAATTTCTCGGATAGCTGAAACGAGAAGGGAATACAGTTACGCACGGAAACACCTATGGGCTGCCTGATTTCCAGTCGATGTAATTTTCAGCAACTTTTTATTGTCTAAAATTCTGCCCGCTCGGAAAATCCCGCTGACTGGAAATTGGCCTTAACGACAGCCGACAGACCAGAGACTGTGCACGCACGCGCAAAACATCGTAACTTTGAGTCCCCCAGCTCCCTGCAACAGATCCCAAAATCCGGCAACACTTGATATTTTGTTCCTGAGACTTAAACTCTTGATTTATCATTTCAAAAAGCTTATCCATCCAAACACTTCCATATCTCAGATTGCTCAACGACGCCATTTTATGCAATTTCTATTCTGAAAGATAGCCATAAACTTGACAAAAGTTTCTTTCCCTTCCTAAAGGCAGACTGTCCCCTATTGTTCTCAATTTTTTTTCGTGGCCATGAATATTATGCATGAGTGACCTTCCAAACGGGAGAGCCAATCAGCGTGCAGGATTACGCAAAGAAGAATCTCTTCGAAAAGTTGATCAGATCGCAATGGCTGCCATCCGCAGCTCTGCGGAAGGGATGGCCTCAACAGGAATGTCAAGGCTAGGTCGAGGGCGGCCATTTGGCAGTACACGTTTTCAGAAAGTGGCACTGCGTGAGGATGGAACTGCGTGAGAAGACCTTCGATTCATGGCGTGAACTGAGGAATGAACTGAGCCCGGGGGGGGGGGGGTACTTCACTATAAATTCATACGGGGGTGTGCGCCGCAAGGATTTCTGTTACGACCCAATCCCAGAAATTTGGTCCGATATTGATACCCAATCCCAGAAAATTTGTCAGATATTGATACCCAATCGAAGAAGTAACAAAAGCAATTCGACGTCAAAAGGATAAGGGATAGAGGGCTGGGAACGGTTATTTTGGTTCCAAGTGGCCATTGGAACGAGTTTCTGATCTGAGGACGTTTTTCAACATAAAAATACTTGAAATCAGTTCACCTGAAACTGACCACGTGTTGCTCGAAAATTTATCCAGTTGTACTTTCATTCAACACCCATTACAGAATTTTGAGTAACCCCCAATCCCAGAAAATTCCAAGTGAAAGTATACCCCAATCACAGAAATTTTCCATTAAAAGGATACCCCAATCCCAGAATTTTCAGGCCAAAAACTACCCAAAACTGGCGCACATCCCCGTCTTACCCAAAGTGAAGTACCCCCCCCCCCCGGGGAACTGAGCGTGAAGTGAGGAATGAGCTTGGGTTTCCGACTGACGACAGGCTCCCTTGTGCTGGACGTGTTTGTGTTTGGACCAAACGCCGACGTAAAGTCGCTAACCAGGCCATGTTGTTGGGAAGTGACTCTTTCCCGTCCAAAAACAAGCAACGGCGTTCCAACTGAAGATGGCGTTGCGTCATTCTCAATGTTAGGAAGAGCAAATTGTCTTGCCATGTTCCTCGCTGCAACTACATAGGCCTACTATTTTCGCCAACTCGCGCGGCATCCTCTTTCATCTCTGTCATGATTGAATGACTTCATTCGCCACACGCCTATTGTTAAAGTGAGCAATCAACGAGGGGACAGACTGCCTTTAAGCGAAATGGGACAATGTGTAGAGAACAACGAACTCCCCTGGCAGTAACACCGCTCTGCTAAGGATAATGAGGTGGTTTCAGGTTAGACTGATGACGATGAGTCCCTTGTATCCTTGTACCTTGCTCAAGAGGGACTCATCATGAAACAGTAAAACACTTGGCCCTATTTTCTTCAATCATCAATGGAATTAGGAAAGAATCAAGGCTTCGAATCTCTATCCCATGGGAGTGTTTTCAATTCTTCAATCGAATCGAACATTCTATCACATTTACACGTTAAAAATAGTAATTCACAAATCTCGCAATCTGATTGGTACTGAAGAAATTGTTCAGTTTGGGCCTAAATAGGGCCTGGTTTTTCATAGTAATACTATGAGTCATCATCAAGTCAAAGAGCACAGGGAAACAAGAGACTCATCGTCATAAGTCTAGTTTCAGGTGTCTTCAGCTCGTTTTGATTTATACAAAAAACAGGGTTTTTTTTAAGAAACTGCTTATAGGAAACTCAACTTTCAGATCGCTAAAAAAATAAGAAACTCCAGTACTGCGAAAATATGACATAGGGATCGTCTCCAAATATTCGTACTAAATTCGTATAGGGAATTCGTAGCATCATACGATATTGATACGATATTCTATAAGCTGCAGACGAATTAATTCGTATCTTAACCTTTCAGAATTCGTATAAATTCGTATACAATTCGTATGTAATTCGTATGAATTTCGTATCAAACTCGTAAAAGCAATTCGTCAAAATCACATAAGCAATTCGTATACACAATTCGTATTAAAATCGTATCAAATTCGTATCAAATTCGTTTCATAATTCGTATAGAGGTCAAACAATTCGTATACAATTCGTATGTAATTCGTATGAATTTCGTATCAAACTCGTAAAAGCAATTCGTCAAAATCACATAAGCAATTCGTATACACAATTCGTATTAAAATCGTATCAAATTCGTATCAAATTCGTATCATAATTCGCATAGAAATAAAACAATTCATATACAATTCGTATGTAATTCGTATGAATTTCGTATCAAACTCGTAAAAGCAATTCGTCAAAATCACATAAGCAATTCGTATACACAATTCGTATTAAAATCGTATCAAATTCGTATCAAATTCGTATCATAATTCGCATAGAAATAAAACAATTCATATACAATTCGTATGTAATTCGTATGAATTTCGTATCAAACTCGTAAAAGCAATTCGTCAAAATCACATAAGCAATTCGTATACACAATTCGTATTAAAATCGTATCAAATTCGTATCAAATTCGTATCATAATTCGCATAGAAATAGAACAATTCGTATACAATTCTTATGTCCTGTGTGGCTATACAAATTAAATTGTACAGAACCTTTCACGCATGCACGTTTTTTTTATAAGAAACTGGTTTATAAGAAACTAGTACTAAGATGGCCAAAATTTTAAGAAACTCTTGTACTATGTCAGAGAAGTACTAAGAAACTTTTCAAATTTAGAAGCATGAATTTTATAGCAAATAGATCGTTGAACCTTTACTATTGGGCAATATATATCTAACCATTTGTGTTTTCAACATAGTAGAACATTGCTTATTCCAATATGATGTTTTTTAAATCTCGTTTTAAATATCAAGAAAAATATCTGCAGCAGTGTTAGCGACCACATTGACAATTCATGCATCCAAAAAATAAGAAACCAATCAAGAAACTTTTAGTACTAAAATGGACAAAATTTCATGTTAAATTAAGAAACTTTTAGTACTATGGCCTGATCCTAGTTTCTTATAAAAAAAACGTGTACGATTGAATTCGTATCAATTCGTATAAACGCTATCCGATAATTTGGAGACGATCCCTTAAGAAACTACATATTTTTATAGAATAAGTCCTTAACATAATTTACTGTATTTCAACTTGTCCCTTGCCTAATAGTACTTGAATGTAAGGTATTGGGTACTGTAAGGCACTTGAATGATGTGTAAACATTGTACCGCCTCCAAAAACAGTGTTTTGAAAATTTCTCGGGGGAACTCGCAGTGAACATGAAGATTGTTACGGAACCTTTAAGAAACTCGTAAGAAACTCTGAGTACTCAAAATCTGATAATTTTAAGAAAATATCAGTACTAACCCAAATTCTTAGGCTCCTATAAAAATACGTGTACGGTTATAAATCAATACATGGAGACGTCGCGGCATGGGCTAAATATAGCACAAAAGAACGACACAGGTCACTTGGCTTTTGCATCCCATCATTTTCATTGTTCGAGAACACCAAATCCAATAGTTATAATCAGACTGATCCCGTCTCCCTAGTTAAGCTCGTTCCCTAGTTTTCAAAGTCTACCGTTTTCAATATCTACAGGCAAAAAAGTGCCGCTTTCGTGTGAACGGTAGGCCTAGCCTATCCGTTTCAAAATGTGCCGGCATCGTGTGAACGCAGTCTGGTGCAACAAGGGCAGATTTTGAAATAAGACAGCATCAGTTGCTTTGGTTCACACCTCAATTCAAAGCAATTAGCAAATGCAGAAAAAAATTCGCTCAACCAGTGATTCAAAACAAACATAGCCGCACCATTGTCCTGAAACCAGTAGGGCAATCTCTCGCTTGGTGCGGGCGTAGGACGGTTTTTAAGAGAAGTTATGTGCTTATAACGAAAGAAGAAGGGTAAATCTAAAGTTCTGTCTAGCGTATTTTTTTCCATTGATTCAGGAGCTGAGGAATAACTGCTAACATTTGAGCAATAAATATGCAAGAATTGTAATGCTCTCTGCTCGGCTTCTGCATCAAGTAAACAAAATCCGCCAAAACATTGCATTTCGCCTTCTTCTTTCGTCTTAGGCACAACTTCTCTTAAAAAGCACCCCAAGCCCGCACCAAGCGAGAGTTTGCCCTACTGGTTTCAGGACAACTTTGCAGCTATATTTGTTTTGAATTACTGGTTGAAAGAACTTCTTTTGTCTGCATTCGCTAATCGCTTTGAATTGCGGGTGTGAAGCGAAGCAACTATTGTATTACAAGATCTGTCCTTGTTGTTTAGAATTGAAACTTCCCAAGAGTATGGTCACATTGAAATGGGTAAACAGATCATAACAACATAACTGGGCATGCTGGTTCCCTCGAGGTTTTCAGCATCATAGCTTAGGCCTCTAGAGAGTTCCACTTTCTGCTTTTAAAGCCAGAAAAGCCTGTTATCAATAGCATGAGATCAACTTTTACCACGGGGGGGGGGGGTTCTTCCATAGTAAAGGTACCTGGGGATGTGCCGCCCGCGAGGGTATACTTTTTCGGACTTCTAGTCTAGCCAAGGGTGTACTTTTTGGCAATTTTAGTCGAGTTAGGTCTAGGCAAGGGTATGCTTTTTGGGAATTTTGGTCAAAGAGATGTCAAAATTCGGTAATTTTTGTAAAAAAAACCCAACTTCTTAAAAATTTTGGTCTAGAAAATGCGAAAATTTGGCAAGTTTTGCCTAGAAAATGCCAATTCAGAGCACTTCTGAAGGAAAAATTAGTCTAGCCAAGGGTATCATTTTCACAAAAATTGGTCTAGCCAACGGTTACATTTTCAAACTGTGGGCGGCACCCCCCTACCCGAAATTTAGCCGAGAACCCCCCCCCCCGTGACTTTTACTTACTCCGCAAGAGTCATCTTCTCCGCTCTGTCGTTTAAAGTTTCCCCTGGGGTAACTTCTGCATGTTGGTTTCCCCCTCTGATAATTAATTACATGGTTTACAAATGGTTTGCTGCTATTGTCCTGTTCACTATAAATAGCTTGTTTACTTCAAAATCGATGGGTCGGAAATAAATCATGTACGATTAGACACGTACTGGACTGCTAATTCTACTTGGATGAAACACGATTTGTGGCTTCAGTCTATGACCACTTTGACTTCATTACAAACGCGTCTTTAATAAATCAAGGGAGTCCCTGAAGAAAAGATGTGTGTGGCTTTACAATTCACTAAAAAATTGTGTTTTCGTCCAATTCTGTTATGCTCATAAGGATGTTATTTTCATCCCCCCCCCCCCCAAAGAGACGAGAATTGCTTTTTTACCCACCTGGTCACCCGCAGCTGTTAATTCAGTTTCTCAATTCAATATAACGATACTTACCTTTTCAATATCTTCGATACTGTCCGTATCAACTTTGTTGACAAGGACGAGCAGAGGAACTTCTTGCAAATCTTTATGCAATAAAGCTCTCTCTAGCTCGTTCCTTGCCACCGCAATCTCTTCGTCGCTGGCTGAGCCATCCACAACGAATATCTGCAAAATAAATGTCTTTAGAGCAGAAAAAGTATTACACTTGCCGGAAGTCTACTTCTTGAAGTCCCCCTGACCGATCCCTTTCCTACAGTTCCAGATCCCAAATCCCAACATTCTTTGAAGGTCAATTTTCCATCCTTGGAATTTCCAGAGTGGGTTGAAACCTAACACAAAAAAAAATTATTCCACCATAAAATTTCTATTTTGCTTTACCCTACATTTTATCTAGAATTTCCACCCACTGGGAAACACAACTGACTGAAAACAGGGCTCGACCCTATCTCACCTGTGGGATGGGTGAATTCCACCCCCCCCCCCTAACCAAATTTTTGTTACCAACACTAAAGTTTTGAAAGAAGCATTCCAAGATTCTGCCTTTTTGACCTTTTACCTATACTGCATCAAATAACGAAATGTTGATAATCTAAACATAGCACTGTGACCATGACAACCAATGTTTCACTGTGTAGTCAGCAAAAATTGTACAATCTTTTTGTCATTGTTTTAGATCTCAAATCAATGTCCGTCGGTAATACCAAGTCAAAAGATCATGGCTGCTGTAATAAGGATGAAACCGAGGGTCTATCCTCCTCAGGTATTGACCGGTTCAAAACTCCAATGTGCTGTCATGAAGCTTTACCCCATGATCATGAGTCGCTCCAAATCAAATACACATTCGTTCGGCTTTCTGTATCTTCAATTCATCTCTAAACTCAAGCCCAACCTCAACAAAATCACATGTCATCTCACATGAGTTTTCTCACAATAACTCTCACAATCACAACTAACTACTCTACTCTAGACGCCCCCTCCACTTCATAACTAAAACTTCCACGATCCTTAGCAGTCAATAACGCTGTCCCACACAGTCCACTTACTTCAATGAGATAGGGTTAAGGAAGGTTAATAAACGATAATTTTCCTTTACAGAAAACTACTGGAACGGCAATTTTTACCAACTAAGACTGGTTAATTCAACATACAGTATGTATGATGCATTTCTACAAACTCTCTCTTCGAAGCTTGACCAAACTAACAATACACTGCACATACTCTATAGACTCTAGTCACAAAAATCCCACATCATCTGAAGAAATGCGAAGACATTGGAAAAGTGTACAACACATCAGCGGGCATTTTTGATCCGGCCGGTATAAACGCTTTTTCTATAAGAAACTGGATTACAAGAAACTAGTATTAAGATAGCCAAAATTCTAAGTAGCTATAGTACTATGTCTGAGAAGTATTAAGAAACTTTTCAAAGTTAAAAGAATGGATATTATAGCAAATGTATCATTGAACCTCTATTCTTTTGCAATATCACCTAACCATTTGTGTTTTCATCATGACAGAACACTGTTTATTCCTATATGATGTTTTAATAGTAAAGAAACATCTGCAGCAGTGTTAGCGACCACATTGACAATTCATGCATTCAAAAAATAAGAAACCAATTATGAAATTTTAGTACTAAAATGGACAAAATTTCATGTTAAATTACGAAACTTTTAGTATTATGGCCTGATCCTAGTCAATCTCGTCCCCAGAGTGAGTTCGTTGCACTACCTCTACTCTGGGATGCAAGAGGCCGTTCGGCAATCTGATTGGCTGTTCGCCATTTTGGGCTGCAACTCCGATTTGCGCGGGGTAAACGACCTCGGCATGTCAAAATTCGACGTAAAACTACATTCTTTACCTACACCGACCATCATTTGCAACTTATTTCCGAAATTCGAAGAATAACGAGCCATTTTATTTTTGAAGCTGCGGTGAAAGTTTCCCGAATTTGCAACTTAGGCCCATTTTCGCTCTAAACAAACCGAGCTTATTTTCACATTAAACAAACTTGCCGACCCCAGATTATTGCTTAGATACCTGAATAACGGTTCAAATAAGGTCTTCAAAGTGTTTGTTTTCAATTTCTCCTTCCATCTTCTGCAGAATTAGCGCCAGAGCAACGGCCATTTTCCGTCGCTTGGCGTTGCCTAGCCAACGGTGAAATCCATAATGGCTTCCAAATGCACCCAGATTCTGGGCGCATTTCATCGAAGTGTACCAGGGTGTTCATTCGGCTTCGTGATCAGCGTATGACGTAAGAACACACTGGGAACGAGGTTGGATCCTAGTTTCTTATAAAAAAAGACGTGGATCATGTCATATAACACTAAGCAACAATCTACCTCCATGTACCTGTTTATGTTTGTTTGTTTTTGTTTTGTTTTTATATCTACAGGGTGTCTCAAAAAAATTGTTCGACGTTTGATTAAATGCTAAAAAATAACGATACGCTGAATGGACCCTTGGTCAAGTCACCCTTGTACTGAGATTTTGAATTAACTTTTGACACAAGAATCTTGCAAATCCGATAAAAATTCATGGGGTTACAAGCTTTTGAAGTTCAAGTTTGTGCGAAAGCTGAAACCAGAGGCCTCGAAATGGCATTTTTGGTAAAATTCCCATAGGCCGTCGTTTCTGTTATTTCTCAATTGTTTCAGGGTGAAACAAGTGGGATTCACACAGGTATTCGATAACCTAACTGTCAATCATATGGATGCTTTGAGGAAACAGATTCAGTCTCTCGCCGATTTTGCTTTGAACCACTGTTTTTGGACCTATGCAATGTTAGGGAATTTTGAGAATGATCGCAAGAAATAATTTACTTCAGAAGTCGTATTTGCTTTGCTCTGATATCAACGAGAGGTATAACATTGGATAAGCTTCTCTTGCCTCCGTCTTCGAGCTTTTTGCAATACAAGTAATCTGGGGGGTCTCTGGTTTCAGCTGTCGCATATTTTTGATATTCGAGAGCTTGTAACTCAGTGAATTTTCAACCGATTTGCGCGTTTTTAGTCTCTAAAATTATTTCATAATCTTAGGAACAGGGTTATCTTTCCATGAGCCTGTTCATGTTGTCCTTATTTTTCAATATTTAATCAAACGTCGAACAATTTTTTTGAGACACCCTGCAGTATAGTTACTTCTAGCATTGCAAGTGCGAGCCACAGTGGAGACCAGATGACCAAGTGTCCTGCTCCGCTGTGGCTGGTACGTAGAAATGTATCTACTTTGTATTTTCAACGTTCTTTTGGATCAATAAACTAAAAAAAGTGCACCATGGGCTGTTACCACTTTTATAGTTTCTTTTCTTGGAGAATTACTTACATCAGGGCCGAAGCCAATGGGGGGCTGGGGGGGATGGAGAGCCTTCCCAGGAGACCATTTGTCGGCAAATGTTGCTCTCTTGTCAAAATTTTCGTGATTTGAATAACTAGTTTAAGAGGATTTTGAGGAGAAATGATGCATAAAAATATGAATTTATTAGTGTTAAAACATGAATTCCAACAGAAATTATTGAATTTATGGCATATTTTTTATTTATACTCACTAATTGCGTTGATTTCAAGGTTGGGTTGCGAAATGTGGCCAAATTTGGTTACTGAGGAGTTATATCGGTCATATAATGGATAAATTTAACGTATGACGGTTGTTGTTGCTGTTGATGGTTTTACCATCGGAAAATTTGGTTTTTCGCCCCCCTAGGCAGTCATGGCTGGTATCGGCCCTGACTTACATTCCAGCTGTATAACTTCGTATTGATAGAGGATCACCATCTACTGTGGCCAGCATTTTCAATCAAAAACATGAAGCGAACAAGTGAAGGATCATCTATATATATTAGAAAAACTGATTACCTACCAAGCCTTGTGCTCCGTTATAATAATGTGGCCAATAACGTCTAATCGATTCTGAACCTGAAAAAAAGAGTCCAGAATTCGAATATGCGTTCGAAAATGGATGCTGATGTACGGGTTAAGTTAGGAATAACAATTCCAGTTTCAAAGGCAACAGCTCATTTGATATCTAGGCAGGTTTATTAGCAAATATATTATATATTCAATTGCATATTTATTGCTCCTCCACACTAGCCATTCAAGCAACGTAATCAAAAATTAAAAATCAAAAAGTGGTTGATTGTATATTCGATTTAGATTAGTTGTATATATGTAAATATGTATAGCTAGGCAAGAATCGAATAAAATAAGTTGACAAACAAACAAACAAATAAAACAACATGTACGTCATTTGAATGGCTACTGTGAAGGAGCCATAAATGCAAATTTCCCATCCTTCAAAATTTTGAATGGTTTCAACTTAGAGCTTCGCACCGAGTTTGGGCAAATCTGGCAAGTGGTTGATGATTTATTGAGAAAGAAAGTCGAAATCAGTGATTGATTTAAAACCAGAGGATTTATCTCCGTCCTTATCCTTATGGAACAGCAAAAACTGGGCTGGGTACGTGTTTCAATCAACTACTTCGAATTTTAAGAAAGAAAAGATTGATGAATCCTCTAGTTTAGAGGCAAGCAATGATCTTGATCATCTTGCTCCATAAATCATGAGCTACTGATCAGATTTGCGCAAACTCGGTGTCAGCCCTTAAGTTGAAGTCTCTCCTACAAAAATCTTAAATTCGGAAAAAATGTGATTTATGGCTGCTCCGTAGCCGCCACTCAAACAGTGCAAATGTTTCTGGGACGCCCTTTAGAAACGTCAAATAGATTTTCAAATTTACCTGACGTAAATCGGCCACTCCATTCTGAAAATATGAGGGATTTTCTTCCGAAAGCCTATTCAAGGAAC
This sequence comes from Aurelia sp. 3 sensu Dawson et al. (2005), assembly GCA_964020215.1. NCBI lineage: Eukaryota > Metazoa > Cnidaria > Scyphozoa > Semaeostomeae > Ulmaridae > Aurelia > Aurelia sp. 3 sensu Dawson et al. (2005). The sequence goes on from OZ026580.1 coordinate 3,960,518, forward strand.
GTTCAAAATTGGCACAAAATAGCGATCAAATCTTCCAAATGCTTCCGCCCTTACAACAATGACATCGACACGTTTTGGCATAAGTTATCCTCTTGGGACTTTCAACCTCTCAAAGGGAAAGCATATGCTTAGCATGCAAAGCATGTATTAAGCCTGGTTTCCACATGACATGATCGCAATGATCACAAGAAACGCAAGGATCGCTGAAAATTGTGTCTTGCGATCCTTGTGATTCTTGCGATCCTTGCGACTAGTTTCCATTTGAAAAAAAGACTGAAGCAAGGATCAAAGGAATCGCAGGGATTGAAATTTTTCTATCTCAATAGCAAGAATTGCAAGCATCGCAAGCGTCACAATGGATTTTTAGAAGTAGTTTCCACTACGACGCAAGGATCGCAAGTCGCAATTTTCAGCGATCCTTGCGTTATTTGCGATCCTGCCGATTATACAGAAACCAGGCTTTAGTCCTCGCTGAATATCAGAAATATTAGGAAAATTTCATTGTGATTTTAAGCCGTTTATGAAGGTTGCTTAAGATTTCAGACAGATAAATTTGAAAATAGATTTGGAATTGTCTATCATTGCAAAATTTATCTACCGATGGTTTTTGCTTTGATATCTAGAGACTACTGGCCAATGCAAATGGGGATTGTTTTCACTGACTCAGCCGGTATGTCTCCTTGGAAAAGAAGGAGCAGCCGCACGAATGTTGCCCAAGGGGCACTCCCTATTAGAGAGTGACACGAGGGTCAGACACTTTTTTGGTTTGTGAAACGCCGTCTAGTATACCTTTGGGTATGCCCTTTGGCGCTTTATCGATGTATTTTTGGGGTTGCTGATGACAAAATTTGACAAAATGAGTGCTAGGCTGAGTTTTTCACCAGAATATTGCACGGCAGTTGCCGAAAAAGCCAATGAAACATCTAGTTTTTATGTACCATGAAGCAATGAGTACATTTTCGCGTCTGAAAATGTCCTCAATTTAGTGTATTTTTGGGTTTTTACAATGTGTCTGAACCCCCCCCATGGGGAATGTTGTGGAGAGCTCCAGATCTTCGAAATTACAAAGCGATTTGTCTGCACGCAGAACATGTTGCACACTTTCGAGTGCATTCAGCCAAATCAAATAAACAGATAGAAATAACGAGAGAGCAAAACATTATGGTTAGTCTCACAGGGTGTGGCATTTGTTGTTGAGGGTGCCAGATTGCTTTCTTTTAGCCAGACCTCGAGTGATCGTATTTAACATTGTGGAGACTTCCACAACAAACCTTGCCACATTTTCCGCAGATTTATCTCGAAGAATAACAAGATGGCGTCGTGTTTTCAACGCTGCTACGACGTCAGGCCGTCTGGACGAATAAGTTGTGAAGTGCAATTGGTCATCAAGCAATGGTGTGATTAAAAGGTATCAAGTGATGTAAACTTACCGCCAACTTCCTTCACATGTAATATTGCAGTTGATAATGATATATCCTTGATTGAGAATCCTGCAAGTCAAGAAATACTTTAGAACCATCTCAGTATGCTTACAGGATATTTTCTTGGCGTTTAATGAAAAACTTTCACAAAGAAAGGACATGAAAAATATCGAAAAGATTTGTTAAATGCTTTACTCAAGAAATTTGGCTGCTGAAGATCAAGTCTATTAGAAAGGCTAATGAGATAGGAACAAGCTAAAACTTGACGTAAATCTAAGACTGCGTTCACACGATGCCGGCACATTTTGAAAACGATGAAAAATGTGATGGTAGCAAAATTTGAGCTAGCGTTCACATGATGCCGGAACAATTTCAAAACGGTGCAAAATTTGCCGGTAAAAAGCTCGTTGCAGGACTTTGATGCAAAGAAATGTACCTAAACCCTAAGGATCGTTCAGTCTCGTTCCAATAGCGTCTGAGAATGTTCTCTTTTCATCATTTTCAATTGTTCACACGATACCATTTCCAAAATATGCCAATTAGAGTTCCGTTTTCAAAATCTACCGGCAAAAAATGTGACGTTTTCGTGTGAACGGGAGGCCTATCCGTCGAATTTTTCACCGTTTTCAAAATGCGCCGGCATCGTGTGAACGCAGTCTAAATGAAAAAAGGCCAAGGAAGCTGTAAAGTAGTTCTCTTACAGTCAAAGCGCAGGAAGTGTACCATCTAAATTTGAAGATTATTTGAAAGTAGATTTTCATGATTGGACGACTATTTGAACATTCCTTCCGTTGGGAAAAGCGTATGAAGAATTACGATAGAAGTTAATTTTTCTTAAAAGCCACGATGAATAAAGTTGGCTCAAAAAGTTAAAAAATACTGATTGTTTTCATTTGTTTTTTTAAAGTTGGTCTTGAAATGTTGAAAGAGAAGAAAAACCCTCCACTTCTGGAAATATTGAAGATTTCTGACAAGTCCAACATTAGAGTGAATGCAAATTAGCTACTAAGGTTTCTTTCAAGCATTTCCAATGATTTCTTTATGGAGACAAAACAAAATCCAGTGAAGATGCAATTCTATTTTGAATATTGAAAGCATAAGTAGTACCCTTCATCTGCTTTGACTGTACCATATCAGGGCCACCACAGGCCATAACTGTACAAGGGAGGCGCAACGAACCACATTTTCCAATGGCAAAATCACACAAATCAAAATTTGCAATGACAGCTGCAGGAATTTATACATTATATTCATGGATGATAGGGGTGAACCAGAATTATAAGTAAGCCCCCTCTTCATTGAGCCTCACTCTCACTTACATCAAAGTCCGTAATTTACCAAAGATTTTCCATTTCTGTAGCTAAACAAGTTTGCATGTTAACTTTGTTTTGGTTTGGGATAAAACTGTGTTGAATCTATATATTTGACTGATCTGACTTGGAAAATTGTATGTTGAATCAGCAATAATACAGGGTAAAAGTACTGCAAGGCAAAGAACTATATATATCCCTAGTCATTTGATCTTGTGAATAAGCCTTCTCTCTATTAAAGTAAATGAACGGAGATATAGCGACATAATCTAAACATAGCACAAAAGAACGGCATGCGCCACTAATCTTTTTATTGTTTTCGTAAATCGAAAACATCAAATACAATAGGTTATATTTAGATTACCCAGTCCCCTTAGCTAAGTTTGCTTTTAACCCCGTTGATTTACTTTAAGCCCCCCTCTGGAGTGCTCACAATTAAATAAGCCTCATTGCAGGGGCGGACTGGCCCGGGTGGCTAGGTGGCAATCGCCACCCGGGCCCCTCAAAACTGTTAAAAGCGGGCCCTTCATAAGAAAATTTTTTGAGTTTTATTTATCGATTTATAGCTTTTTGCATACTCCAAAGTCAGTTTAGTGCAACTCACAAGGGCCTTAGAGTTAAAGGGGCCCAAAGAGACTCCTTTGTAATAAACGTACTGTATATGGATAACCACTATGCCCCAAGATTTCAGTGAACTGAAAGGCGTTACAATATAAAGTTTGATTACTGATTTGATTTGATTTGATTTGATTTACAGTAATCCAATAGGCCCCTTTAATCAAATAAAAGCCAAAAATAGAGTGCCGAATCTCAAATTGTCTTTGGATTTATTCATAGCATAACCTATGGCTTTTACGTTAGCGAATGGTGTTGATGGGGACTATTGCACCCCACTTTTCTCTAAAGATGGTTCTCACTCAGGATTCAAAAAGAAACAGAGGCTCACGTTGACTCATACTGTATTGTATATAAGATAACTGCTACCAAACTGTCAAATGTTCAATTTTAGCACTAGTAAATACGGTATTAGGGGATGCTTTCTTAGCCAAATGATGTTTCTTCTAAACCATTTTCTTGCTCTCTAATTCATAGCGTAACTGTCACAAAAAAAACAAACTTTCCTCAATGCTAATGGCATGTATGATACCAGGAGATGCATTCTAAGCCAAAGTAAAGGGCGTGGCCCCAAAAAAATTTCCTTAGGGCCTCGCCCCCAGACCCCCTCCTTTCCCTGCTCTCATTAAATTTACCTTGGCCACGCTGTTGTCTCCAGCTACTAGAAAAACACTAAACACACTTGCTTTATTAGCAATGATTTTGTTACATGATTGATGCCCGGATATTTAAAAGTTGCAACTTTAAAAGTTCATTCATCTTGTAGAACGAATGCAAAAATCCACAAGATTGCTAGAAGTATATCGTTTCTCAATTGAAGTTCTGTTTCTAAAATTGCCTTGAGACATCTTTCTTCAACAGTAATCCTTTTCCCTATTTCTTAGTGAATCTTGCATGAAAGACGCAGTTTCCCACAATGTAAATGGCAAGTTGTAAGAAATTTCTCCCGGAGCATAGCCTCAAATGGCAAAATTCTGCTCGCTTTGCTCACACTAGGTTATGCCTCTCCGTACTGTAACATGTTTCCCATTGTGATAGGCGTAGCCATTGTACACATTATGAAAGTATAGGGCCTAAGTTGTTGATAATTCTACTTTACACATTGTGCACTTGACTGAAAACATTTTTTCGGTCCGCATATTTTGTTCTGTTCCACATGCTCATTTCTTTCACAATTTCATTTTGCGAGAATTTCTTGCGATTTTGAGTATCCTCTCATTCGTGTAATGGTGGCAATTTTATATATGAAATACACAATCAACAGTCATGAGGTCATTGTCAATATGCTTATAGATGATATAAACACTCAAAGAACACACATACATTTGAACGTTTCGGCTTAAGCAAGATGTCAGCTGTCAAATGTAGGCATATGCATTCAAAAATATCTAGCAGCTTTGATTTCCCATAAGGTAACCCTGCAATGATAGATCCTAGTGCCAAAAAGCCCAAAATTTGTATACATTCTTCTGATGTGTGAAACACACCCATTGAACGCTTGGCCACACCCATTGAGCGCTTGGCCACGCCCAACGGGCCCTTTGTAGCCATGAAGCCACCCTTGGAAAATAGTGCCAGTCCGCCCCTGCCTCATTGGGGGCTTAATAGAGCTTTCCAATATTGCAGACATTCATGAACTATTGTTTTATGAATAATATTCCATGTTGGCTCAAAAAGTTCAAAAATATTGATTGTTTTCATTTGTTTTTTCAAAAGTTGGTCTTGAAATGCTAAAAGGAAAGAAAAACCCTCCACTTATAGAAATATTTAAGATTTCTGATATGTCCAACGTTAGCGTAAATGCAAAGTAGCCACAAGGCTTCTTTCACTCATTTGCATTAAATCAAAATTGACTCAGTTCAAAGAAATAGGGCATAGAACTTTGCACTGAATTTTTTAAAGATTTGGAATCTATGTTCCGTTTGCTCTACCTCCATGGTCATATTCACACAAAAATCAAAAAAATAACAAGCGAACAAACAAACAAACCTATTGTTGGACAGAATTCCTCTTCATTTTCCCCACAAAGCTTTGAGAGAAGCTTGCTTTTTCCTGCTCCACCAAGACCTAATGTAAGAAGCTCAAATTCTTGTTTTATCACTGGCTCCTTTCTGCAACATTTGCAACAGCACTAAAAGATAAACAGAGGAGGATCTTGCAAAAAATGTGGAAATTGAGTTATGATCAAGTCACAAACGAAATGCAACAAACAATCCTTGTACACCATCTTTACCTTAATTGTATGTTACCAGACAAGCACCAAAATGTTTAGACATTTGGAAGCAAGTAGTTATCAAACCGCTTATCAGATCCTAACAGGTAAGTCAAAAAAGGCCCAGTGTATAGAAGCACTCTGATATTTGCAGTATCTTGTAACAAGATCCTGGTTGTATATTTAGCTAACATGTGCAATTAATTTCAGAATTGTTCCTGGCTGAAACTGATCACTCCGTTCAGATTTTGCAAAGGATTCTCTAAGGAAATTCCCTTAGAGAAGCCTTAAAAACATCTTAAAGTTAGAAGCAAGTTTCTATGATCTGCTTTACGAACAGTGAAGACTTTAGCATGTGTGCTATCCTCTTGGTAGAATGAAAAATTCATCCTAGGGTATGAATAACTTATTCCTGGGGATTCCATTCTCCGTAGATAACAAAATATGTGAACCAATGCAAGTGTCATTATTGCTACAAAGGAGAACAAATTGAACTCTTGCTTGTTGTTTTCACTTGGTTTTGCAGGATTTCAAAAGGGGCGTTCTGCAGAAACTCTCCCATTTTGAGGGGGAGAATGGCTAACTACAGCCAGGCACCTAATTAGACATATCAGGAATGAGACAAGACAGTTTTCAATATCATTGCTTTGATGTTCAGGGAGCAGCATTTTTTCAAACGTCAGGCCTTTTTATTGACTCACCCAGTATAAACGAACAAGGCATGTGTGGCTGACATCCCAATTTAGATAAGAAAACTTGGTTTGTCAAAATTGGTATTGGTAGGTGATTGAAAATGGGTCTTTAAGATATTAATGCTTTAAGTAAATTGAACAAAAGAGGCTATGATGCCACTGTTGGAGCCGAAGATGCTTCGAATGGCTGAAAAAGGCACATTTTCTTCTGGTTTCAGTAGTAGAACAAAGATACGAACAAACTGATAAAGTTTAACATTTGCACTTCAAATGATTAAATTGAAGTCCAAATAAGGAACATTTTATTTAGTTGTTTAGCCAACATGTATCACTACAAAGGATTTTTTAAGGTCATAACATATTTGCAGTTGATTTTGATTATGTTACTGTGATCTTGCCTACAAATCTTTTCATAATACAGTATTTCTTTCCCTGATTCCCAACAAATGATATAAAATTCGACTTACCATGTAGCAAAAGATTTTGCATGCACCACACAAATATGCACAGCAGTATGACATCTTGCCTTCATGTAAAATGGCTTACCTGAAACATAATAAAATGTTCTAATAAACGCAAACATTCATGATGAAAAATATTCAGATATTTTTCAGAGAAGATAAATTCAGCTAGTTATGTTCACACCCACTTTGGATTGGCATCTAGGTTCCAAATCTTAAATCTACGAAAAAAGGTGGGTGTATTCAATGACCAATTTCTTTAAAATGAATGACTTGAAAAAAACTTTAACCACTTTTCTATGATTCCACCATTGAACTTTTCATAAATTTTGAATATCTGTCAAAATTACAGCCTATTTTATATTTCAGCTCACTTTATGATGCGACATCATCAAAATTCTAAATCAGAAACAAGAAGAATGAAAGAGTTTCACTTGATACTATATTGTAGACATCCATAAACTATGGCTTTCTTGAAAATTATTTAACTTTTCGTCAACAGGTTTAGAAATTATGGTAGTTTTAAGTTTTTTTTTCAAAAATTTTCTTGAATTATTTAAAAAGAAGGAAAAGAATGTAATTCTGAAGATATTGAAGATTTCAGAAAAGTCCAAAGGCAGATTTACAGTAAAATAGTTTAAGTTTCTTTGAAGCCGTTCAGTTCAAAGGAATAGGTCATAGAATTTTACACCCAACATTTTAAAGATTTGAAACCTATGGTCTTTGGGTTGTATGATTGTCCTCTCAGGGAAACTTTCTTTTCAGTCAAGTTAAGAGCATTGCACCATGAAAAGCATCAAGCATGTACATGAATCAACACATGAAGTATATCTTCTGATGTTCAACAACAAGATCTTGGAGTTGAATATGGTTATTTGTTCAATCTTCAACCTTTCAAATGATGCTTTGACGCAGAAGTAAAGAAACTCAAGTACTGGGAAAATATGACCTTTTGATGAAACTATTCATTTGATAAAGGAAATCCTTACCATATTTTTACCTTTTTCACTTGTTTCCAATATCATATACATGTAAGGTGTATACTTGAGTAAATTCTAAACGACTTGAAAAACCTTGTTTTGAAAGGTTCATGAGGGTACATGGTGATCATGAAGATGAAGCCTAAAACTTGTAAGGAACTCTGAGGATTGAAAATTTCATAATTTTAAGAAAACTTACGACGGGATTGTAAAAGAAGCACAGTTACTCAATTTCAAAGCATTGTTGAATATAATTATAGCCACGGCACGTTGTACAACAAAAAACAATCACAGTTTTCTAGGGGACGCCAAAACTGGCTGTGCCCCCCCCCCCAATCTATGATAGATAGGAGGATGGATTTGCTTCAAAATGGACTAAACATCAATCAGCTCTACGTGCAATTCAAAATTGAGGGAACCTCAGAAATGTGAGGAAAGCCACTGCTAAGAGCTAGTTCATTTCGGAGCAGTTGTTGCTTCTAGCGGGGTCCAATTGCGAATACTTTTCATTGTTGATTGTAGGTAGGCCAGGGGCCCTTCCCTTCTTCAAATCTTTTTGTTCTTTGTGGACTTTATAAGAGATTACAATTTGAGTGTCATAGTTACCTCAATTAGACTTGCTTGTCATGCTGGTTGTCTGTGGATACTGAGTGGGCATTTGCTTTATATTTTTCAGCGTAAATTGATCAATTATTTAGAGAAAACTTGCTGTTTTCGACCGCCTTATATTTCTGTTTGGAAATTCAAATTGAAAAAGGCTCACATTAGCGTGGAACTGAGACTCCCAGAATGCAGCAGCGAGAAAAAGTGGCAACAACAACAACGGCAACAACCATTTCTATGGCAACAACGCAAAAGCATTTCAATTTGACTTTTTCTGACTCACGGAATAGACCTTTTAGCTATTCTGAAAACGAATGTGGATCGAACGATATTTCATTACAATTTGTAGAATTTTCGAATGTGGACAATTGCGATCGAAGCGTTAACGCCACTCTATCGAACCTGGAGTATAAAATTGTATAAAAATATCGCTCGATCCAGGCTCTTTTGTAGAATAGCTAAAAGGTCTATTCTGCAAAGAAAACGATATCCATAACTAGAACAGTAATGATCCACAACGTTTCTAGCTTAGCTCTTCTGGAATTCTTTCCCCACATTCAAATTGTGAAAAAGGTTTTTCGGTAAGACACTGGATTTTCGAAGAACGGAGCAAGAAAGACACACACTTGATGTGGAGAACGGTTCGTTGTATATCCTTCCTCGAAAACAAAACCAAGGCTAACATAACCTTCGAAGGCTACCTCTGAGCACTGTAAATTACGCGAATCTCGATGATAATAATATATACGCCAACAATGTACTATGGCACAGAACAGTCTTTCGCAAGCACTGCCTGCCCTTAAAATTCAATAATAGTCGATATGCGAGATTCTAAGAAACTAGGCCACAAGAGCTTTCGCAAGCCTCTTGGGCTAGACGGTTAACTACCCCTATGCTTAGCCTTACATTTCCGTGCTGTTCTCACTAAAATATCTGGAATACCGTTTATATAAAGCTACGAATAAGTAAACAACAGGAAGGCATAAAATGTTTTACGTACAAAGATTGCGTAGTAAGAATGAGAATTTTCCCGACAAAGCTAATACATACGTAATAACGAAGGCAGTTAAAGTCGTGAATCATAGATAGAGAAGTGATTAATATTGAGAAAAAGAAATTAAAGAATGAATGGAGGAAAATATTTACGCAGAAAATAATAGCGAAAATGTAGCAGTATGACAAAATATTTTGACAAATGAGCCATCCTTTAGTAAACTCCCTTGGCGTATTTGAATTACACAAAATGGATTTATTTTACACAATTGTAAAAATTCGATGTCTATCTTGGTATCACATCTATGTATTATCGTTATAAATCTCAACATACCAGTTTTAGAAGTTTTTCAGTTTTGATTTCCCAGTTAGAATCGTAATAAGCCATCTATCTTGTTATTTGACAAGTCCCCCTCGTGTTACCCTGGGTACCAGACTCTCCCAAGAAAGAAAATTGAATTTCTCAATTTTCTTTCTTGGGAGAGTCTGGTACCCAGGGTACCCTCGTGTATGCCCTCTCTCGAATAAGCCCCCAGTCAAAAATTAATCTTTATAAAAATGCCCCCGGGGCGAGGGGCATTTCACTCATTCGAAAAAGCGTACGAGATTTTTCAGAACAAAAGGACTTTGACGGATTTTTGATGGATTTTTTCTTGAAACAAAAGGATTTTCGTCAAAGGTGTACGAGATTTTTGGGAGTGAATGCCCCTCGCCCCGGGGCTTATTCGAGAATTTACTCTTGCAGGATCTCTGTAAAATTTGGCAGCCTCGCTGCTGAAGACATCCGCACAAGAAATCATGAGAATCAAGCCAACATCGATCAAGATTTATGTGGATGAATGATTCCTTGGATTTTCAACCTCAAATCTAATTTCCACTCATACTGCACAAGTTTGAAGCCACAGCTATCATTCAGATCAATGCAGAAAAATGAGACGCAAAAGTCAATCTGCTCGCATGACAGAGATACATACATTTGTCTCAGATCCCCCGGGGGGAGGGGTACATGACTTGCGGATGGACGGGGGTCTGCCACCCGGTTTTCAGAAAGGTACCCTCTTCTAATTACCGAAACTTGCGGACATACCCACTTTTATGATGAAATTTGGCGGAAAGCCACCCATTTTTTGCTATTTTTCGCCAATTTCTGGATAACCAACCCTTGTTTAAGGAAAATCTGCCGAAAAAGGGACCCTTGTTTAGAGAATTTGGGGCCCAAAACCCACCCATATGGGCGGCACATACCCGTACCCTCAACATGTTATGTACCCCCCCCCGGCTCAGATCTTTGTGAAAAGTCAATTCAACCATTCAAGAACAATTCATTTGTCTGCAATTTTGCCGAGGAGGGTGGCTTCATGTACAATCAATGCTGAAATAATGAGTTGATGTTTTACTTCCTTGAATGACTGTATTCAGATGATCTTTTCTCGCAGCACATCTGCCATCTTCCAGGAAAGTAGCGTGCTGTCCCATACCCCTGTGAAAAGGTCTATTGGATAATACGAAATTCAAGTACATTCATACGATGCATACAGGAGAGATCTTGTCGACAGTGTAAATTCAAAGTTGCAACTGTACGGGCTCTCAAATCTTTCTAATGCTCTAATATTGTACGCTGATGAAAGGTTATCTGTTGAATCTAATTCAGAAATCCTTAAAGCAACTTTAAGATACATATACGCAACACAACATTTTGAATAAAAACGATGCTGTTTAAACTTAGCAGCTGCAACTTGGGGGATTTAGATGTATTTTTTGCTTTCTTTTTTCTGTCCCTTCGTACTTACTCCCCCTTACTTGCAGTTTCTATCTTTATATTAAATAGCCACGTAGCCACGGGGGGGGGGTTCTCGGCTAAATTTCGGGTAGGGGGGTGCCGCCCACAGTTTGAAAATGTAACCGTTGGCTAGACCAATTTTTGTGAAAATGATACCCTTGGCTAGACTAATTTTTCCTTCAGAAGTGCTCTGAATTGGCATTTTCTAGGCAAAACTTGCCAAATTTTCGCATTTTCTGGACCAAAATTTTTAAGAAGTTGGGTTTTTTTACAAAAATTACCGAATTTTGACATCTCTTTGACCAAAATTCCCAAAAAGCATACCCTTGCCTAGACCTAACTCGACTAAAATTGCCAAAAAGTACACCCTTGGCTAGACTAGAAGTCCGAAAAAGTATACCCTCGCGGGCGGCACATCCCCAGGTACCTTTACTATGGAAGAACCCCTCCCGTGTAAATAGCCTTGTGTTCCTTACGGTATCGTTTTGGTAGTGTAGTAAATTTTGTAAGTAGTGTAACTGATAGAGAATTTTGGAAGTAGTGTTGTTAGTAATATCTTATTTAAATGATTATTGAGTATAAAAATTCAAGAAATTTGTCACCCAATATCAAATGCTGTAATTTGTACATGCCCTCAAAATCCGATGCTCGATTCTATTTCAATCTTGGCAGGGGGAATATTGAGATATGTACACAAGACTTCAAGTCACAGTAGTAGCCTCATGAGAGCAGTAGTTTAGACCACTAGAAATCACCTGAAAACAAAACATGCACATCCTAAGCGGCATTAGCAATAATCACTCAAATATTTTAACAGTCAGCTAAAACAAAACTGCCGACAAATAGAGATGGTACTTGCATGGTGTGCCGCTAGCAAATGTTTCAGTTGCAGAGATATGGAACAAAATAACACAATTATTAGTTGACTATTCTATCGTCTTTAACGTTCTAGTTTTAGCACTTAAAGTTGCCACAATCTCCTTAATATTTTTGGGATACTGCACACAAGTTATTCTAAAAACAGACGCCGAGGGTTGTTCCAACGAGCACTGAAAATTGTATTCCAAATTTCACACAAATTCACTTTTCACGCAAGCCTTGAAAACTTACACGATTGTTCAGTGAATCTGCATAATTCTGATGTTTAAAGGCAAACTGTCGTGGCGCTGATTGGATGAAAAAGACAATATAAAAGAATAGTATTAGGCAAGCTTCAGTAATTTCGCTGTACACTGAAGTTCGTGAAGATGATAATGATCTGACTCCCTTTATTCTCGGAATAATGTATGACCTAACAGCATAAAGGTTTGTAGCCTGGCTGCGTGGGAAAGTAAAGTCTGCACGCAGGCTAAAAGTTTTGGTGATTGTTCAAAGGCCAGACCTTTTCTTTCTGACTTCGACATCATGCCTAGCCAATCATAGCCACAACAGTGTGCTTGTTAGAGAGAGTCTGGTACCCAGGGTACAATTTCACACGCCCTACACGATGATGTTTGCAAGCTTTTGCTGCCATTGCTAAAAAACATCCTGCAGTCTAATGAGCGGTCAGTTTAGGCCCATAATATAGAAGAATGACTGGAAGCTTGCGTCATCAGAATAATGACGGAATAGAAATACATAAGGAGGGAGAGGGAAAGAGCTGAGAAGTTAGCGGCCCAATGCCGCTAAATGATCAAACGTGGATTTTTGGACGGCTCCTTTCAAACAGCAGCGGCCTTTCAAACACTTTCGGCCTTTCATAGCCATGCAGCAGCGGTCTTTCAAACAGGGATTGGTTTTTCATCACCTGACGAAAAGTAACAACAATGATGGAAATTGAAATTAGACTCACTACATAGTCCCAGTTATCGCAACAGCAAAACAACAACCACAACAATGACCACAACAACAGCAACAATGATAACAACGAGAAAAAAACAAAAATGACAACAACAACAACAACCTTCTTTATTTTTGCTCTAACTGAATGTTCATCAGTCTATCAATTGCGATAACTGTGACTACGCAATCACTATAGATTGGAATGGCCTGAAACAACCCCCAACGACATGCAGATATATAGTTTACATTTCATACAGTAAAACTTACTATACTAAGTCAGTCTAAAGACATTAATTTGTCTGGTACAAAAAGTACAAAAGTTTTCCCACAGGATTTAATATGTCTTTGTTCTAATATGTAATTTCTGAGAATGGATTGAGCTCAAATGCTATACGTGCTGTGGATTTATCTGAGCAAACTCATTTTTTGGGAGTGTTTGATTGGTAATTTCAAACCTACCAAATTCTGAAAACAGTAGACTTCAGAAAACTAATCATACTTTGTTTTGTAAAATTCGTCCTTGCTTCATTGAACTTCTACGTAAAAACAATAATTTTTTTACTTCAATGTTTCGATCTCTTGATAGACCTATCGGCCAAGGTTTCTTGTACCCAGTTCAAATCATGTGACCATACCCTTGGGAAGTCTCAGCAGTATTCTACTCTCTTTACATTTATGGCAAAACTTTTTATGGCACGAAATATATCGGAGGAAACATAAGACGTTTTGTCAAGAGACTAGTCACATGACTTGAAATGAGTGTAAACAAACCGTATAAATTATGTTTATTGACTGAAGGAAGAAGGACAACTTTGGAGTTTATTTAGTCTATAGCTTAACTGTTTGTGTACTTGGTACCAAACACATCCCATCATTAAATTGTTTCGGAATGGGTCGACCAAACGAAAGGAAATAGACTGCGAGCAAGTCTGAATTTTTCTCGTTGTCCACGAAGCACTAGAAGTATTATTAAATTCAACTTCATAAAAATTTCATGATTGCAAAATTACGGAAAAAGGGCCTAAAACATCGATCAAATCGTAAGGACTCTATTCACATCGAACAATAGGCAATGGGCGTTTCACTTCCCTCAAGTGTTATAAGACATCGATTTTCAAACAAATACAGAAGATTTTCAATCCCATGGCAATTAATGTGCGGAGGATATCTCTCACCCATGAGAAGTTGCATTCCCTTCAGTATTCTGTGCGAGGGGTCATTTATGCTTTGATCGATGTTTTAGGCCATTTTTCAGTCATTTTGCAACCATGAAAATTTTGTAAAGTTGAATCCACCTATATTTGTAGCGCCCGTGAGACAACGAGAAAAATCACAAAAATACTTCAACCTTTTGGCTTTTAACTAGAATTGGAATCATTCAAATCTGTGAAATATTCTTGCTGTTATGAATTTTCAAAAGTGGGAACTTTTTTCTGGCTCATCCGGTATATACCTGATCTGAGGTACAAAAGGCTATTGTTATTTGTCCCAAATTTCAATACAACAAATGATGAAAATGGTATTACTGATCAATCTTACCTGTTACTTCTCAAATAAATCATTGTGGGACTTTAGAGTCTCAGTTTCAAGCAAAAATGACAAAGCATACCATAAACCTCAAATCGGGAAAAATGACATTCGAAAATGCAACCCATTCCTACAGGTCCATTCCTCCCTTCCCTCCTCCGCAGGTCCCAGATAAGGCCTGTTCACAGGGTATGATGGAAATCGATTTAAAAATCTACCTTGCTTGAAATCGGCCATTCTATTTTGTAATGATAACAGATTTCCTCAAGAAAGCTAGACTTGCCCCAAGTCTATTTCGCCATCTGTATTTCCTAATTTTCCCTTTCCCAATTTTTTTTTTTATTGACGAAATAGACTTGGGGCAAGTCTACAAGAAAGCCCATTTTGGAAACCGTCAATGAAGGCAAAAATCACGACTAAATTTTCCTTATATTTCTGCCTTACAGCAATGACTTCTACATGCGGGGTAAGTGACTGAATGGCTTATACAGTCTTTGTCAGGTGACTGAAGCTAAAAGGACAGTCACGCAATGTAAAAAAACTTCTTTCGAAATGACAATTTTGCAGCACTTTTGAAAGGCCATATCACACAGACTTTCTACTGTTTTTCTCAAAATGAAGGTGTTATATTGAAGATGGACTCTTGAGCTTCAAAGAGAAACAAACGAAACACTCGTATGTTGTAAGATAGGAATCAAATGTTTTAGCCGAATTTTGCTCGTGGCCCATGGCCGGAAACCACCAAAACCTCGTTTTTACGGACCAATCAGACGGCGAATAAGTGAAGAAAACAAAAGAAACGTGTGAAGATTTTTCTAAATTTTACCTACCCTCATAAAACGGAACCAGGACAAAAAACTGCTTGAAATTTCCCGAATTTTTTTGAAGAAATCTACTCTCCATACGTTTGGGCATTAAAGTTTGGATGCCGGTCAAAATATCTCCCGATTCCAAGGAGTTATGGCACCTCAAACTCAGGACCTTTGTTCGTTTTCAGCTTTTCTGAGCTTCCAGCATTCTTAGTACTCAACTCATTCCTAAAGTCTTCTAAAACTTACCTGAAACATCATTAATTCCCATAAAGTCGATACAGTGGGACTGGGGACCTTTTCTTGCTTCGCAGAGGGGAACTTTCATCCGTGTCATCACTAATCACGACGACATGGCGTGTGAAGTGATCACGTGGTATGTAACATTTTGACACCTATCCGCCTCATCCCCAGGCCCCGCAGAGCGCAGCAAATGTGGTACACGGATGAAAGTTTGGCCGAAGAAACACAGAAGGTAAAATTTATCTTGCGACTTGTTGGATTATTTATCGCAGAACATGTTTAAAAAAGGAGACCAAGCACAGTCTGGCACATACACAGAACTACAGGATGCCTTAAACAAACGAAAAGAGGTGGGTACCCTTGAAATTTCTTACTCAAAAATACAATTTAGCACATTCTAGAGCTAGGCCATGTTTCGGACATCAAAGAAATCATGTCAGATTTGCTCAGATTTGCTCATCTGCGAAGCAAGAAAAGGTCCCCAGTCCCACTGTATCGACTTTATGGGAATTAATGATGTTTCAGGTAAGTTTTAGAAGACTTTTTAGGAATGAGTTGAGTACTAAGAATGCTGGAAGCTCAGAAAAGCTGAAAACGAACAAAGGTCCTGAGTTTGAGGTGCCATAACTCCTTGGAATCGGGAGATATTTTGACCGGCATCCAAACTTTAATGCCCAAACGTATGGAGAGTAGATTTCTTCAAAAAAATTCGGGAAATTTCAAGCAGTTTTTTGTCCTGGTTCCGTTTTATGAGGGTAGGTAAAATTTAGAAAAATCTTCACACGTTTCTTTTGTTTTCTTCACTTATTCGCCGTCTGATTGGTCCGTAAAAACGAGGTTTTGGTGGTTTCCGGCCATGGGCCACGAGCAAAATTCGGCTAAAACATTTGATTCCTATCTTGTATGTTGTACGATTGCAGAGATATTGGTGGATATTTGGAAGTAACTTTCTTGTGGATTCACCCCATCCACCAGAATCTGTGCAGAACACAATGGCCACGTGTTGACAACAATATAGATTATAGAGATAAGGTTTTTTTACGGTTAAGTGACCCTGTCCCT
Organism: Aurelia sp. 3 sensu Dawson et al. (2005); assembly: GCA_964020215.1. Lineage (NCBI taxonomy): Eukaryota > Metazoa > Cnidaria > Scyphozoa > Semaeostomeae > Ulmaridae > Aurelia > Aurelia sp. 3 sensu Dawson et al. (2005). The sequence goes on from OZ026580.1 coordinate 3,977,047, forward strand.
TTAAGCTTGAAGTTGAGCCACCTTAAGTGAAGAGCCACCTTAATGCTCACTACCGAAAAATTTCAAAATAACGAAACAGTGAAGGGTGGTTGTGCACCAAGTAAAAATAAGTGCAAAACACAGAAGAAACAATAAGTTAAGGAGGCTCGCTTCTGATACAAATTTGAAACTGCTACATACTGGGTGTCTTATCGCTCATGAAGAAAGCTGGCCGTTTTCGGTTTCTCTTCATTGCAGGAACTTTAAGCATGATCACTTATCCGGTCGCAGGAGGGACAATATTTTTCATGCCCCGTTCTGAAAGGCATAACGGAATAACTAGACCCAGAGGACCGGACCCTAACGGACCAGACCCCTATAAATGCCAATTCCTTTCCGTCGTGAGTTTGTAATGACGGTACAGAAGTTTCATTTCGAAAATGAAGACTAGGCCAATACAATCATCGCTGAAAAGAAATAACTAAACTCTGGATACCACATTAACTGCAAGAATGCACAATCTGCCACATTGATCATCTAATCAACAGACAAACTTCCAGTTGAAAGAACGAAGACCCACGAAGATCTACGCGTGATCAACTCTAGCAGGGCCCTGTAACTCACTTCAGTTTCCCAAGGACAAGATTCTCATTGATATTCAGAACAAGATTCAAATAACATACAATGCCAAAATCTAATGCAAAACAAAACTACCACAACCAACTGTCTTAGCTTTCTTCATTTTAAGATGATACATTGTTAAACCCCAGGGGGCTTTCTAGGAATCATGACATAGGCTCTAGTGTGTAAAAAGCAAGTAGCCCATTATCAATGTACCCAATCAGTCATCTGGAAACATGGAAATTAATAGGCATTCTGCCGGGGTCCGGTCCGTTAGGGTCCGGTCCTACTGGTCCTGGGTTTGTTTTTCCGTTATGCCGTTCTGAAACATAACTACCTGTAACAGCATCGCCTTGATATCCATGGAACAATGGACTTTTAAACGAGCATCGTTTTTTGCAAATCACCCAGCAGAATTTACATCACCGTTTCAAATATTGGAGCCCATGTTAAGGTTTATCAGCCAACAATAAGGCTCCCTTTACCACTAATTCATAACCACACCATTGCTCTCCTTATTCGCATCTTCCTGACACAATTTACATGTGTCTGCAGTTCTCCTATGCGTTTCAACTAGGTGTTCTAAAGAACAACCATTAATTGAATTGGATTCTTTTCTATTTGCAAGAAAGTCATTAATTGATTGCCGTCTCAAGTTCGCTTTTTGCTGTGCCCGTTCTTTTCCAAGCAGTCCTTCTTGAACCGGCTCTGTAGCAACCGACCATCTTCTTTGTGCTCGAAATAACACTTCATCAGCGGAGTTCGGACATCCTGTCTGTAATGTAACCTGCAAACATGGAAAGCAAAGTAAGATTTGGATGTGTTGGTCGTATCGAGGAAATGTTTTTATCATATATTCAAAATCAAGTGGTACACAGGTAATAGGGAAAAATTATTAAAAACAACAAGCACCTCTCTTTTTACTTTAGTGTTTGCCAAATTTGCCAACTTTGTCTAGATACGGCCAATGACGACAATATTTACCATACAAACAGTTGCGGTAACTGGCCATCATTATGTCAGAGGAGGACAGGGAAACACGGGACTCCATTTCATAATTCTAGTATGAGTCCCTGTCCAGCAAGGTCTACAGCAGGGATACGAGGACTCATCGTCATAAGTCTAGGTTCACACGACAGAGCAGAAACTGCGCACGTAAGAGCAAGAACTTGCAACTTCGAGCCCCCTCCCCCCTCCGCCCCCTTCCTAGCTCCCTGTAGCAGATCCAGAAATTAAGCTACACTTGATATTATATTCCTCGGGCCTTCAACTGCTGATTTATCATTTCGAAAAGCTTATGTGTCCAATGACGTCATTTTACGCAGTTACTGCTCTGTCGGTTTACACTAGGTCTTTGGGTTGTTAGGGTAGCTGAGAAACGCTCAAAAGGCGAGAGACTCAAACTCTGAGTCTTTGTCTTTTGGGTCATTCTGAACAAAGCTGACGACTCAAAAAACCTAGTGTGAATCTAGCTGAAGTACTACGAAGTTTTAAACGCCTAAACTTTCGTTTGGAGCATCCGGTACACAGTACTGTGATAGATTTAAAGCGGACAAGGTTCCCTACCTGTTTCTTCAGGTCCAACAATTTATGAATAGCAACATGTTCTACTAAGACTTTCACATCGGGAAACTCTTCCAAGATATTTTTGAAACTTGCAGCTGGTAATACAAATAAATCACAAACACAGGCAGCTCTTGCACTTGTTATTCTTCTGGCGTTCGCAAGTAAGCAAATTTCTGCAATTGAATATATGAAAGATTATCAAAATGGCCAATCAATCAACCAACAAAACCAATCAATCAATTACTCATTCAATCACTGAATCAATCAATCAATCAATCAATCACTGAATAAGTCAATCAATCAATCACTGCATCGATCAATCAATCACTGAATCAATCAATCAATCAATAACTGGATCAATCAATCAATCACTGAATCAATCAATCAATCAATCAATAACTGAATAAATCAATCAATCAATCAATCAATCATTTAATCAATCAATCAATCATTCAATTAACCACTGAATCAGTCAATCAATCAATCAATCAATCACTGAATTGGTCAATCAATCATTCACTGAATCAATCAATCAATCACTGAATTAGTCAACCAATTCAATCAATCAATCAATCAATCAATCAATCACTGAATCAATCGATCAATCACTGAATTAGTAAATCAATAAATCAATAAATCACTGAATCAATTAATCAATAATTGAATCAATCAATCAATGAATCAATAATTGAATCAATCAACCAATCATTTAATTAATCAATCAATCATTTAATCAATCAATCAATTAATCAATCAATCATTTAATAAATCAATTAATAATTCAATCAATCGATGGGTTGATATCGATCAAAACAATTAACTTTATGCTGAAAAAAGATGTGATTCGATCAACTGCACTACAGTATTTTTGTAGAGAGAATCAATCATGGGAAGGGAAAACATAGCCTTAGTGCAGACTTTACTTCCTCCGAAGTAAAGTCTGCACCTTTTCCCTTTCCGTCCGTCCTCCTCCCCAGTAAGGTCTGCACACAGGCTAAGGAAAACAAAGCGATAGAAGCAATCGCTTTCAAGACGCATATGTAACAATTGATAAAGCCGTAAAATAGTTGACAAATTTCAACGGGTTTTAGATGTCTTGTTTCACTATGCTATTTTTTGCTAATTTGGTGCGGTGAAAAAAGATAGCAAACAATAATAGGGATGTAGCTCTGCCCTGCAGCTACCACATAACGTTTGAATCACTGATTTTTTATAGATTATCCCCTTACGTGTAAAGAATTTTCTTTCCTTGCTGCTTTCCCAATATTTCCCAGAAACAAGAGAAGAGAAAAGGGTCTTTCCAAAACCAGTTAAGTAAAGAAGTAATGGCGATATTCAAGGTACAAAAGATCAAACATGGAACTTTGAGGTATGGGTAAAGTCTAGACTAACGATGTAGTGCCAGTAATCACAACAATAACAACAACAACAACAACAACAACAACAACAATGACAACAATGACAACATTTTACAGTCGTGGCCAAAAGTTTAAGACCACGTTTTTGTCAACAAAGTTTCTTGGAGTAACGAAATGGAACCCTAGCGCTCTGACTGATTTACTCGCTTGGAGTTAGTTTAGGTCAACTTTCTACGTAGATTCAGAATTTCGATGCTGTTCTTTAAATTTCTGCACCATTTTGCTCTGACGTCACAATGAAATCTGTAGAAATTCTCAGAAATTCCAGAGGTTCTGCCGAAAAGGGGTGTGACCCGAAAATTGTGTTACTCAGCTGGATTTTACATCAATCTATGAACAATTCATTTCTATGATTAGTTTGCAGAATATCGAAACCTTGCGAAAACTATTGCTTCAGGGAAAATGGTAGTAGAGAGCCTTCAGTCCAAAGCTTTGGCCCAAAGTTTAAGACCAGCACTTTATTTTTAGTTTGAAGCAACAAACTTCATAGTTATTAATTTTCAATATTTCCTTTACTAATCGAATTATCGAATATCAAAGGCTCTTACATAATAATCACAAAGTTTTTTCACCCTTTGCCAATCATGGTCCTAAACTTTTGGCCAAAGCTTTGGACTGAAGGCTCTCTACTACCATTTGCCCTGAAGCAATATTTTCCGCAAGGTTTCGATATTTTGCAAACTAATCATAGAAATGAATGGTGCATAGATTGATGTAACGTCCAGCTGAGTAACACAATTTTCGGGTCACACCCCTTTTCGGCAGAACCACTGGAATTTCCGAGAATTTCTATAGATTTCAATGTGACGTCATAGCAAAATGGCGCAGAAATTTAAAAAACAGCATCGAAATTTGGAATCTACATAGAAAGTTGTCCTAGACTAACTCCAAGAGAGTAAATCAGGCAGAGCACCAGGGTTCCATTTCGTTACCCCAAGAAAAGTTGTTAAAAAAACTGTGATCTTAAACTTTTGGCCACGACTGTATATTTTTGCTCAATCTGGGACTTATGGACCTGTTTTAGCATTGGAGGTTCGAGCCGGCAACTCAGGCCCATCCGCCATTGCCTGGAGTTCGTGCAGTGTTGCTATGGTTTCCATATCTAGTTATGAAATCGATAGGGAAAGCTTCGTTCCAGTTTTCAATGTGAAATTCCACGAGTCGTAGTTTGAGCATCCATCAGTCTATTAATAGCGATAACTACGAACATGCAATCAGTCTAAGTAATGTCAAAATAGTCACTAAACTCCTGGCTGACAAACAAATTAAAGTTTCCGAGAAAATGATCTTATGTCTCCTGGGTATGCAGGGCAATATAAATCTGCGAAAATTCAAAAAGATCAATTAATGTATACATGATGAATCTGAAATTGATAAAAATTTCTCAACTTTCCAAAAACAAACTCACCTCCGAAATAATTTCCTTCATTCAGTGTCGTTATGCATTCGCCATTAACAAGAATATCCACAGATCCTTGTCTTATGAAGTACATTTCAGTACCAAATGTTCCTTCTCTGATTATGTAATCTCCTGGGAGAAATACTTCAAACCGCAGGAGAGTTAGGACCTTTCGAACAAAGATGGCACTGCCATTTTTGAAGAACGGTACAGCATCAACCAGATCTCGGCAATTATGGCTGACAATTTCCTGCAAAAAGTAACATAGGATTAGAAAAACAAGTAAATGATAACAAAATGTATCATGAGTTCATTTCATTTCAAATTCTTTAAGAACGGTAGTCCCATTAACCAAAGAGGGCTGCTTTTCAGGGAGCCGTGCAAAACTTAAAACCTAATTACAACATGTATGTAAAAATCAAAGAAATAGTTACAAGAAATGGGCAGTGGATAGCTCTCAACTATTAACAATGAAAATTTCTTTATTGATCTTTGCGAGGAGTTCCTTATGATTTTATCAATGTTTTAGGCTCTATTTCAGTAATTTTGCAACTATGAAATTTTTGTAAAGTTGAATTTACCTCTATTTCTAGTGCTCGTGAGACAACGAGAAAAATCACAAAAATTCTTCCATCTTTCGGCTTTTAGCTAGAATTTGAATCATTCAAATCTGTGAAGTACTCTTGGTGCTATGAATTTTCAAAAGTGGGAAGTTTTTCTGGCTCACCAATGTAGTTATTAGTCTTCTGAAATTGCCGTGAAAACGTCAAAAAATTACGTGAAAAAACCTCAAAAAAGTTGTTGTCCGAAATGCTTTTTCCGAAATTCATTCGCACAAAATTTCGCTTTTCAATTTCGGTACGCAACAAATTTTTAGATTTTTAATTCAATCAGGTCATCTTTAAATACAACTTACCTCCTTCAAAGGTTTTGAAATTTCTCCTAAAATTTGTTCCTCGTCGAACATTTTCCCTTGATATTTGTGTTCATAATAATTTGACAGTCTCTCTTTTACATGTTCAGGCAACGTTCTGTATGTCATATATTCCTGTATTTGTTTGAACTGAGAAGGAAAAAGAGTTGTAAAACTTTAAGGATAAAACAGTCAACTGCAAGGCAAAAGCTATAGGTGTAGTGTAGACTAACAAAGTGCCACGCACTGGGTGACTGTAGAGGATTCCCATACAAACCCTTCACAGGCATTTGTCTAATTTTTGGATCCTAAAGACGATCGATTTTACCAAACAAAATTTTCTCATCTAAATTAGCTTGTGACTGATACATTAACATTTTAGTTTTGAATTTTACTTTTTATTCCACACTCCGCCAAACGGGTAAGCTCTTCTTTAACTCACCTGTTATAGCCTAAAAACGCTTTAGCTTTCTTTGACTCGACTGGTATGGAGAACGATTACTTTTTCAGAATGCTGTCTTCTCGATGAGTCAACTTCTATGCCCTGTATATAAGCCGCAAGAGGTGCAATATGCACGGCATAGAAGGTCACCCTAGTGATTTTACTGACGATTGGTATGTATGGTGAGGCATGGGGTCAGTGGCCGAGCGGTTTATACCAGGGAGCGCTCCCTGGTTTATACAGTTTTCTTCAGGTGACTGAAGTTAAGCTCGATCGAGTGAGGTCAAACTCCGGATGGGTTACCTCGGAGGCCTAACCTCGCAACTCACCTTGCCGTCCTTCGGAACGCTAACGCTAAACTCCCAGGTGGGATGTCCATTGGTATGTGACGGGAGGGGGGAAGGTCAGACACAGCATATTTTTTAAAAACCGAAAGATATACTAAATTTAGGACAGTTTTAGACCTTAAAAATATACCAATTACTTCCAGGTACATTAAAATTAAAGGTTTCATAGCTTTTTTGACAACTTCACTAAAATATTTTAATGAAAAATGTAGCCTAGCACTCACCTTACAAATGTTCCTCGTCAGCAACCCCAAAAATATACTGATTTTCTACCAAACAGTAGCCTGCGTGCAGACTCTACTGATTTCTTTTCAGAGAGGGCCAGAGAGGTTCTCCTCCAATAGAGTCTGCGCATCGGCGACCAAATCCTTGTTCATAGGCACGCGCGATTCCCTCTCAAGAGGAACCAAGTCACTGAATTGGATTCAATAGAGCGACCTATAGAGTGAGAAGGCATAACACCCACACACAATAAAGTTTCATTGGCCAGCTTTGTCCATGGAAGAGCTAATTAAATACCTGCAGACTCGAACAAAGACAGAGACGCTCATCAAAGAAAGGGGATATGCGTCAGCCAATCAGGAAAGGTTCCATGTTTCTCATGAACTGACAACAAGGATTTGGTCGCTGATGCCAGACTCTAAAGGAGGAGAACCTGTCTGAAAAGGGATCAGTAGAGTCTGCACGCAGGCTACCAAACAGCGTACCCAAAGATATACCAGACAACACTTTGCATAATCAAAAAGTGTCTGACCCCCGTCACCTACTAATAGGGAGTACCCCCTGGGGTTTAAACAAGGGTTCTCATGCCTCATCGCGGAGCTAGGAATTCTGACAAGCCCATTCAAAACAAATTGCTACTACTACTACTGTATGGTTCAGAAGGATAATAGAGCGTTGCCCCAGTGATCAAACCACGGGGGGGGGGGGGTTCTTCCATAGTAAAGGTACCTGGGGATGTGCCGCCCGCAAGGGTATGCTTTTTCAAACCTTCTAGTCTAGCCAAGGGTATACTTTTTGCCAATTTTCGCCCATTTAGTCTGGGCAAGGGTATACTTTTTGGCAATTTTGGTCAAAGAAATGTCAAACTTCGGTAATTCCTGTAAAGAAACCTAAATTTTTTTTCAGATTTTGGTCCTTAGGATGCAAAAATTTGGCACGTTTTGCCTAGAAAATGCCAACTCATGGCACTTTTGATTTAGAAATTAGTCTAGCCAAGGGTATCATTTTCAGAAAAATTGGTCTAACCAACGGTGCCATTTTCAAACCGTGGGCGGCACACCCCTGCCCGAAATTTAGTCGAGAACCCCCCCCCCCCGTGGATCAAACATCAAATATTCGAGAATTACCTTTTCTGCATACTGTCTTCTCGCAGAGTCAACATGCTGTATATAGGCCATAGAATGTGCAATAAACAGGGCATAGAATGTCGCCCCAGTGATCATGCTGAATATCGTTATGTACGCTTCTGAAAGATTAGCTGGTGGGTAACGACCATATCCAATACAAAGCATATGTGACAAGGCTTTGAATAATGCCCACGAGTATTGAGTTGTCCATGGTGCATTCTGCAAAGAAATTTACGATATTAGATTGTTCATACCGGGTGAGCCAGAAAAATTTTCCCACTTTTGAAAAATGTTATCACAAGAGTATTTTACAGATATGAATGATTCCAATGCTGGTTAAAAGCAAAAAGATCGAAGAATTCTTTTGATTTAAATTCATCATAAAAGTGGGTATGACGGCAACTTTCAGTAATTAGAACAGGGTAGCTTCCTGAAAACCGGACGGCAGACCCCCGTCCATCTGCAAGTCATGTACCCCCGAGTATCAAAATTCTCACGTGACATCTATTTGAGTTAGGCTTTAAACAAATAGTACGCTTGTTAATCCCAAAAACATGTTTTGGGGCTACAGATTTAATCCTGTCAAGTCATCGAGGTTTTCGACTGGGGTTTTAGATCGATTTTTTAGTCCAAAATGTCATTAATCTTTAAACTGTGACCCATTTCGTTGTTAAACAAGTCTTGACCCAGCATTTTGCTTGATTCTTGAACAAATGGGTGAGTTGACTCTCTACTAATGCAGTTTAAACATCTGAAGTTCCAAAATTGGACGAAATCGTCAGTTTTTGCGTAATTCAATCTTTCAACCAGGTGACTAAAAAAAGGCCTGACATTTGAAAGGCTACTGCCCCCTGAGCGTATAAGCAATGATATTTTGCAAATCCTGATTGAATAGCTAACATGTTAAATTATTTTCAGAATTTTTTCTGGCTGAAATCGGTCCCACCGTTCTAATTCTGTAAGGGATTTTCTAAAAAGGATCCGTCTGAGGAACCTTAAAAAATGATTTTAGAATTACAAGCAAGCTTCTCTAATATGTCTCCCTTACAGCGATGACTTCAGTACGCTTTAGTACGTGCTTTCCTTTTACCGGGTGAAAAGTCTTGTCCATAGTATGAATAACTTATTCAGGGGGATTTCATTCTCCCAAGGGGACAAAATACACGAGCACACATAGGTGTCATTATTGCCAGGAAGGAGAACAGAGGGTAAACAACTGTTTTCGCACGTTTGTGCAGGTTCTCGAAAAGGGCTTTCGGCAGAAAATCTCAAATTTCGACAGATTAAAGCCGGGCCGATTAAAGCCGGGTAAGTAATTGAAACTATATCGAGAATAGGGATAAAACAAGACACTTTTCGATACCATTGCTTTGATATTCAGGGAGCAGCATTTTTTCAAGCGCTTAACCTTTTTATTAACTCACTCAACCGGTATTTTACTTAATTTGTTCGTAAAATTGTCAATCACATGGTAATATAACAGCAATCACGACTCATCATAGTTCCGACTATGCTGCTTTGCGTAACCTGCGGTGCTGCATGGCCCGCCCTCAATACACTGAAGACTATCTGGAAACCCTACTAGTAATAAACTAAATTATATCAAGATTAATGACTATGTTTTTCTCACTTCTGCTAAAATTCCTACAAAATTCACTTAAGCAAAAGCTTTTTAAATGTCCCATGCTAGAAAACCGGACTAAGACTGCGTTCACACGATGCCGGCACATTTTGAAGGCGGTGAAAATTGTGACGGTAGCAAAATTTGAGCTAGCGTTCACACGATGCCGGAACAATTTGAAAACGGTTGGAAATTTGCCAGTAAAAAGCTCGTTGCAAGAATTTGATGCCAAAGAAGTGTACCTAAACCCTAAGAATTGTTCAGTCTCGTTCCAAAAGCGTCTGAAAATGTTCTATTTTCATCATTTTTAAATGTTTACACGATGCCGTTTCCAAAATGTGCCGATTAGAGTTCCGCTTTCAAAATCTACCGATTTCAAAATCTGCCGGAAAAAAATGTGCCGTTTTCGTGTGAACAGGAGGCCTATCCGTCGAATTTGTCATCGTTTTCAAAATCTGCCGGCATCGTGTGAACGCAGTCTAAGTCAGCAATTTTCGGCCGAATTGCAGTATTCAATGGCAGTAAAACAAACAATTCACGTCATAGCTTCATACTACGCTACACTTGCCTGACTTGCGATGCTGCATGGCCGCCCCCATCGTATTGGGGAAAAAATTTTTGGAATGCACATATCTTTGATAAAATTTCAACAACAATAGATCATATCATATTCTGTTAGCTAGAAGTCACCCATTGTTCAGTTTCGTAATTTTTTCATAATTTCAGTTTTCAATTTCTGTGTGCCTCGAGAATTTGCTCAGGCTAAAAGGCAGAGGCTCTGCTTTGGAGGTGGAGGTCAATTTGAACTTTCAAGACTGATATTTATACTCTCCAAGCACCAGTATCAACGAACAAGGTATTTATGTTCAAGTTAACTATTAAGGCGCATTTTGATAGTGATTAGCCATTGATTAAAGCTAAATTTACACTGCTGGACCAAACCAAATCTGTATATTTTTTCTGGGTTACCCGGTAAAATACACAAATTTTGAGAAATAAAAATCCTACTGATATTAACCAGAAATTTATATAACGTAATTATAAAACTAGAGTCAATTTTGCAGATTTGACATTGGGCAAGTCACTGAATGATATCAAAAACTTCTATCTCAAAATTTAACATCACAGTTTTGAAATTCCTGCAATTTCAAGTCAGTGAATTCTTGAAATTTTGAACATTGACAAGCTTTGTGAAATGTCTTTTAAATCGAGAAATTGGAATGATGAGCTAAAGTGAATAACAAAATTGATTTTGTGATTTTTAGTCAAGGGAATATTTAACACGGTTTTAGCCATTTGAGTTTCAATGAAGGCATAGACAAATACATTGGGCCATTGATATTCACGACTTTGTGGAAGAAAAAATGGCCTCTCACGGAGGTGGGGGGGGGTACATGAAGGATAGAGTTCTGTCGCCCGGATTTCAGAAACACGCCCCCTTCTAATTACTAAACTTGCCGTCGTACCAACATTTTTGACGAATGTTGGTGGAAAACTACCCATCAATCTTTTTTGTGAATTTCAGCCACCAAATCCAGCCATGTTTAAGGAAGTTCTACCAAAATATGACCCTTGATTAGAGACTTTCATGCCCCAAAATCTACCCAAATGGGTGGAACATACCCAAAACCTCCACCGGAAACGAGTTATGTATTCCTCCCCCGGAAACGAGCCTCACCTTCAAGTTATTGATAGTAACCCAGCAATCATCAGGGAAATCTTGCAGCATTGGAACCAAGAATCCAAGACATCCATTCCAGTGTGCAACTAACAGCATCATTGATATCAACTTGATGTAACGCATAAAGGATGTCGTCATGTGAAAAATCTGCCACAAAGATAGGAAAAATATGAAAATCAATGGGATTTAGTGTCTGTTTATATGCAACCTCGTTCCCAGGGTGTTCTTACGTCAAACGCTGATCATGAAACTAAATGAACACCCTGGTACACTTCGATCTAATCTGACCAGAAAATGGGTAGATTTGCAGCCATTATGGAATTGCAGTTTGCTATGCGACGCTAAATGACGGAAAATGGCCGTTGCTTTAGCACTACTTCTGCAGTAGATAAATCGAAAAACTAAAAACAAACACTTTGAAGACCTGATTTAAACCTCTTTTATGGTATTTGAATGATAATTTGCGGTTAGCAAATACAATGTGAAAATAAGTTCAGTTTGTTTTGAGCGAAAGTGGGCCTAAGTTGCAAATTGGAGAAAGTTTCACCACAGCTTCGAAAATGAAATGGCTCGCTATTCTCCGAATTTCGGAGAGAACCGGCAAATAGACCTTTTAGCTATTCTGAAACAGAATCTCAATCGAACGATACTTTGCAATATTTTGCAGAATTTTCGAATGTGAAAGATAGTGATAGAAGCTCTAACGCTACTCGATTGAGCCTCGAGTATAAAAATGTATAAAAAACGCTCGATCCAGACTCTTTTGCTGAATGGCTAAAGGCCCATTTCCACTTCAATCGCAATTCGCAAAACGGATGCGATTTGCGAATTCCGAATTCAAAAAGCCTGCGAATTCAATACACACTTCAAACTCATTCGCACGAATTTCGATTGTTTATTCAACCAATCAAATCTATCTCCTTTTGATAGCGCGTGTCGCCTTTATCTCTTTGTTTCGTAAAGTTGTTTTCTGATTGGCTGCTTTCAATCGGAGACAATGGTTCGCATGCGAACGTTCGCAAGAAATCAAACATTGCGAACAGGTCAAAATCGCATTGCGAACGTTCGCATGCGAATTTCAAACAAAGGATCGCATGCGATTTGCGAATTGCGAATGAAGTGGAAATGGGCCTTAAAAGGTCTATTATGGTCGAAATGGGTAAAGAATGTGATTTCCCGTCGAATTTTGACATGCCGCAGCCGTTTACCCCGCACAAAACGGAGTTACCGCACAAAACGGAGTTGCACCCAATCAAATCGTAGAACGTCCTCGCATCCCAGAGTAGAGGAAGAGCAACGAACTCATTCTGGGGACAAGATTGGTATGTATGTATGTGTGTATACTTTTGCCATAAAATTAAATCACAATATAAATTAATAAAAGGAAAGTGTTTTAATTACAGGAATATGATATTTACAGGCAAAAAGTTAAAAATGAAGTTTAAAAACACCACAGGTTAAAAATGGCAAGGATAACATTAAAAAGGTTAATATGACCTTGTTTCCATGGTGATCCCTCCAGAGGTGTTATAAAAAAGAAAAAATAAATTTGTTCCGAAAACATGGATCTCTTGGTTTATATGGGGAAAATAATCCCACCTTCCAGCAAGTGAGCTGAGAGGTGAGATTCCACCCTACTATGGGATCGCTTGTAATTTTCATTTTGTGTGAGCTATACCTGCTAGGTGAGATCCCACTCTTCGATTAAGTACCAGGTTTCGTCGATTAAATCTTTACTTAACGTGGTCTTTATTGCATTTTCTATCTGAGGAGTGACCGTTGAACAGAGCTAAAGCAGTCGTTTGATCATGATTCGATCGATCGAATGCAGAAAATAGGGTCAGCTTTTTCTCTTTTCAGTATGAGTCCCAGTTGAGCAAGGTTTACTGCAGGGATTACACACCAAGTTTCGCCGATAAATCTTTACTTGACGTGGATTTTATTGCATTTTCTTTCTGAGGAGTGACCGTTGAACCAAAGATAATCTTTGGTTGAACAGAGCTAGAGCAGTCGCTGGATCATGATTCGATCGATCAAATGCAGATAATAGGGTCAGCTTTTCACCGCTTCAGTATGAATCCCTGTTAAGCAAGGTTTACCGCAGGGATACAAGGGACTCATTGCCCTAGGTCTATATAATGTCTTGATACTCTGTGCGCATGCAAAGGATCATGGGAAGCACAGGGTCTTTAATTGAAAATCTTCATAATTGGCATAAAGCTGCAAAGACTAAAAATCACCGTAATATAGCTACATAGGTTTACATTTATTAAACCAATCTTACTGTTTTGTAAAGTTTTCATCCAATCAGACCGACTCGTTAACTTGTTTACATGCAACTGTAAATCTGTCATTGAATCTGCCTCAACCTAGGTTCCTAATTAAGCCTGATGAATGTCGTTTGAAATCTATTTTTAGACATCTTAATTTCAAGAAATCCTTTTTTGAAACTATCCCTAACACTCGGGGATTAAGAAGTAAGCTTTTGTAAGCAAAGAAGAGAAGTCCAGGATTTCTTGAGGATTAAAAACTGACTTTTAATATAAAAATACACAAAATGCAAGAATATTGTTAACAAAATTCCTCCTCGCGTGACATTTGCCACATTAGAGAGTTTATGAAACCAGGACGGCAACGCCAGACAGAACGTCATCTGTTATTCCGCAAAGAAAGTATTGTTTCCATATGCTACCGTTAATATATCATCCACAAAGCCAAAATAAGGCCTCCTGTAACTCAGAGATGCCTAAAAACAATATATTTTCTTTGACGACAAACATTTAAAAAGACTGAGTTTTACTTCGGAGGCCTAGATCTGCGCTACAGAACGCCAGAAATGGAGCATTCATGTCGTGAAATTGAAAAGGCCAACTTCAATAAAAAACAAGGAATCTTTTGAATCTAAAGTTCTGAAAAAAAAGCAACATTGCGTTGCAGTTGTCGTTGCTGTCGTGGTTTCGTGAACTCTCTATTCTAAGCAAAGCGGTCAGCAAAAACATGGAGTTGATATCCCCAAGTCAATACACCACTTCGATTAAGCAACCTCGTTTTGGAAATTTGTCAAAATCCCTTCCTATTGTTCTTATGAAAATTTCGAGCCCAGATTCGGATTTAGCACCCAAACATTAGTCTAGTTACGCGTTTTTACGCTACTGGCGACTGTGATGTTGGTTTTATGACAAAGTAAAGTTCAAAAATTTATAAGGGACTTGACCGTGAAAAATCGTTCGGGGTGAAACTTTAAACCCCCGAGTCATTTTCACGGTCAAATCCCTTACAGATTTCCAAACTTGACGTCGCCATAACGTTAACACCACGAGTGCCAGCAACATGAAAACTTGTGGTTAGACTAAAGTTTGGGTGCTAAATCCGAATTTGGCCTCCAAAATTTCATATGAACGAATTTTGAATAATTTCCAAAACGAGGCTGTTAATCGAAGTGGTGTATTGAATTACAAGCTGAGGCCAAAATTTTTGCCTAATTCCCAAGGGTACACTTTCATATCGTTCCGCTTTTAGCTCTGTTTTCTGGATAGCAAAATATAACGCTCGCACAGAAATGGGATATTGGTCAACAGTTTTGCGCATCCCAATTTAAAGCAATGCCAAAAGAATGGATCAATTTCAAACAATGGATCTTTTTGGAATGCTTTTGTGTTTACAAGGAACAAAACGGTAGATATCGCAACGTCCACTATTCGATTGACTTTTCTCTGCGTTCAAATTTTCGTAACGATGCCGAATTTCATTAATAATTTCCGTAAAGTTTGCAATACTTTCGTACATTCCCCCTTTCCACAACTTACGGCCCCATTAAAGTCTGCAACACGCTCTGATGAGCACGGAAAGCCGGTTTTCAGAAATCCTTCTCTCTAGAAACTTGTTAATGTTAATTGAATCGAAGGAGAAAAGGACAAAAAGGACACGATACCAATGTCGCTCGTCGGATCCGAGGATGCTTGCAGTGATCATACGTGAATAAGTTTGAAAACAGGAACGCCGCAATGCGACGAAAAACGACGGCAAATGTGTGCGAAATTAAGGATGTATGTTAAATACAAATGTTTCGTCCTGCCATGCAGAACTTCTTCAGGGCTGTTATTAGCCCTGAAGAAGTTCTGCATGACAGGACGAAATATTGGTATTTGATATATATTCTTAATTTCGCACATATTTGCTGTTGTTTTTCGTCGCATTGCGGTGTTCCTGTTTTCAAACTTGTTAATTGCTCTGCAACCAATCGGGATATCGAAATTCTGTTAAAGGTATGGGATTGCTCATACCCTTGGCAATCGAAAGACATATCTGACAAACTGTTTGTTTTCACGGCTTTGGAGAAGGCTCATTTCAAAATATTTTACTAGCTTCAGAAGAACATTTTCCACTCCGCTAATCTAAAGATTTTGATCAAACTTTCTAACCAAACCGATGATATGCTCACCGACACACATGCCAAATTTGAAGTCAAAAGCTTGGCCAGTTTTTCTGCAATAAAATTCTAAAGTTTGGTAGCGTACTCGACAACAAACGCAAGAAAAGTTGGTCAGTCGATTACGATTGGCAACTGCGAATGATTCAGTGAAGCGCTTGCAATCACGTGTGAAAACAAGTCGGCAGTCTTTCGAGACTGACAGTGCAAATCTTTCTTTTTTCACACAAATCTTTTTTGCTTGCACGAGCTATGGAATATCTTGTTTCAGTCCCATGGCGAAGAAAAAGAGAGAGGTTTGCAAAACAGTGTGTGACAGAAAATGATCGAAAAATTCCATACTTTGCTATCAAAAGGTTCTTGACAGAAGTCAGCTGCTTTTATCAAGACAAAATGATTCACGAAAAATGATATAAGATATGTGCGAAAATGGACCTACCTCTTCATACTGACTCATATATCGCAAAATCCGCGAAACTCGGAGAAGTTTGAGCAAGCTTAGCAGTTTGGCAAGTCGTAGAAATTTGAGAGCACGGGAAGCACCTTTGACGGCAAGGCCATCGGTATGTCCTGTCGCAGCATTGAGAACATAGTCCAATGGTAACGAGCTAATGAAATCTAGCCAGAACCATGTTCGGAGATACCTGGAAGAAAATGTGACAAGGTTACAGCATTTCTGACTTTTTCAAGATCAAATTGCATGAGCCAAATAAATTCTATGATTTAAAGCCACTTCCCCTGCATCTTTTTGCCAAAAGGGCTTGTACAAATTCGTGGCCATAAAGATCAGAATAAAGGTTACAGAATTTGTGACTTTCAAGATCAAATTGCATGAACCAAATAAATTCTATGATTTAAAGCTACTTCCCCTGCATCTTTTTGCCACAGGGCTTGTACAAATTCGTGGCCATAAAAAATCTACAGCCATTCAAATTTTTCAGGTGGTACCTACATTTCTATGCATTTTTGAAGGACTTTTGACGAAAAAATTTTCAGTTCTGAATTTCGATGCTTTTCCTTGCTAGAACTAGATATTTACAGTAAAACTCAATTAATTCCTTTGCTTGTTGCCTAACTGCTGCGCCCCCTTTAGATAGATTTTTTGCGAAAAAATAGCGTTCTTGCTTATTCCTCATCATAATAAAAGTCGAAAAACTTGTGAATCACCAATTTTATGTAAAGTTGCACTTTGTAAGCTCGTATAAATGTTGCTTTTCTTGTTTCTGGACCACATGAATGACGTTTGGTCTTTGTAAATTCATTTAGCGGGCCTTTATGCTAAGATTTGTTCAAAATGTGCGATAAAATAAAGAACAAAAAAGTGGCCACGGAAAAACTTTGAACGGTCAGAAAATTTTTATGGTAATGAATTTGTACAAGTGCTTTGGCGAAAAGATGCAGGGGAAGTGGCTCTATATCATAGAATTTATTTGGTTAATTTTTTTGTATTCAGTGCTGAATTTCACAATTGACTTTTTAAGCCCATCCATTTGTCGAAAAGCCGCCATTATAAAATTGCTTTCAAAATATCAAAAGTGAAGAAATTAAAGTATGTTTAGAGATTACTTCAAAGTACAGGAACAGTTGTTTCAAGTGAGACAAAAACGAAGAATTTCGGACTTTCTTCCTAGACGGAGAAATGAGGATTTAAAAAATGCCCTCAAAACAGAACTATTCCGGAAACGGTATTGTAAACAAACAAACAAATTAGGCCAAAATTCAAGAATCAATGTCTTGACGATCCCTTGACCGATATGAAATATCTTTTTTTACATTGACCCCCAGGGTGTGCTCAATAAAGATGGTGTAAAAAGAATTTGATATTCAAAACCTCATTTTTCGACTTTATTCCCTTATTTTCGCAGTTCTGGATAACTGTGCAATGGAGCCCTAGCGCATGGCAATTTCGCATTCATTAAATAGGGATTCAGGAACCCATTAAATATGCCCTGGAGACTCGGAGCCCGAGATCTTATAGGAGGCCACCTCAAAACGAAAACAAATGAAAGACTTCATAATCTTTAGTTATTTATTTTTTTATTCATATAAAATAATTACAATACAAATTTTACATTTTACTATACTAACCCCTAATTACTTTACTACACTACGGGGACGACACCATGAGGAGCGAAAGACAATGACTATCCCATGGCCAATACATAAAAACGCACAATATAAAGTAAAGATAGAAAGAAATATAACTAAACCACTAATTACGAATACAAAGTTAACCGACAAAAAGTAGGCTCTAATGAATGGGAATTTGCAGCAATGGAACATTTAAAAGCGTACTGAAGCATGAATGAATTTGAGGGTTGCCTGAAGTAACTTCTTATTGGTGTCAATGGTTAGCCGCTCGTCACCATACGAAATGAATTTGAGTAAGACTTCATTTGAAAGAGACGAAAAACCATAAGGGAGCAATATTGCATTCACACTATTGAGAAGATCAGATCTAGGTCCGTTATAGACTGATACCATTTCGTCCCTCGTTTCCCTGCGTTCCTTGGTCAAGAGGGACTAATAACATTACTCTTAAATAGTGGGCCCACTTTAGGCCCGCGTAGGGTGGTTCCGTATTCACCAATCAAATCGCTAGAATTCAGTTTTTAACCAATCAGGGGCCGCTATTCAGAATGTTGTTGTTGTTGCTCTTAAACAACGGTTGAAGAAGTCTGTGGTTCTCGCAGCTTTGATGGATCTATTTTGCTTCTACAGAGGAAGATTACTGCCTGAAACGTATGCATTTTGCGCTTTGTAGCTCAACACATCATCCTTCTTTGTACTAAAAGTTTCCTTTTCAATGTTCGAGCTCTTTAAACCAGATTTTGAAGCGATTTTGTTGAGTGTACGAAAACTCCCACCTGTTTAGGCCATTTTGAAAAAGTGGGCCCATTATATAAGCGTAATATCATGAGTCCCTATTGACCAAGTGATATCAGCAAATCAAAGAACGCAGGGAAACAAGGGACGAGAAGGCATAAGTCTAGTCCTCTACCCCGTATCTTTAGTTATTTATAAAGCATAAGTTATTTTTGCGGAGCCCGGTAGAGCATTATTGCCTGTGAATTAATCATAGTTTCCGAATCTTTGTAAAATTCAATGAACTATTTCTTTAAACTGAATGACTTCAAAGAAACTTGAACTATTTTGCATTAATTCTGCCGTTTAAATTTTCAGAAATCTTCAATATTTTCAGAGTTGGAGTATGATTCTTCTTTTTCGAGAACTGAAGAAAAATTTTCAAAAAATCTTAAAATTATCGCAATTTCTAAACTGTTGACACAACATGATTTAATTTACAGAAAACGATAGTTTATGGATGTCTACAATGTGATATTAAGCTAAAGTTTGTTACTCGTCTGGTTTACGATTTAGAAATTTGATGACGTCACATCCTCAAATGAGCTAAAATGGAGAATACGCTGCAATATCATGTAATATTCAAAATTTTCGAAAGGTCCTACGGTAGAATTTTAGCGAAATAGCTAAAGTTTCTTTTAATCCATTCAGTTAGAAGAAATAGATAACAGAATTTTACACCCACCCTTTTACGTAGATTTGAAGATTTGGAACCTATGCTCGTGAGTGAAAAAAGAATAGATACCTTTTAGCAATGAGCTTTGGATTCAGTACAATATGAGATCCTTGTCCTGGTGCCAGAAAGCCTGTCCTGAAGTTGAGGCAGATATCGGACATGAAACAGATGTCGGAGACGACATTGAACACCACCATGACATGATTCAGATCTTGCCGGAAGAACGTAATTGTGACGGGTAGGATTATCATGTTGCATACGAGAAGTAGAAGGATAATTAGGTCCCAATAATTCCTGAAAAATAAATGAGATATAAGTTTGGATACGACATTTAACATGACCATGAAATGATTGAGATATTGTCGGAAGAAGGTGATTGCGACGGGTAGGATTATCATGTTGCATACGAGAAGTAGAAGGATTAATTAAGTCCCGATAATTCCTGAAAAATGAATGAGATAAATGTTGGATACGACATTTAACATGACCATGAAATGATTGAGATATTTTCGGAAGAAGGTGATTATGACGGGTAGGATTTTCATGTTACATACGAGAAGTAGGAGAATGACTAGGCCCCAATAATTCCTGAAAAATAAAATGGGATAAAGGTCGGACACGAAATTGATGTGCATGACATGATTGAGGCATTGTCGGAAGAAGGTGATTATGACGGGTAGGATCATTTTGTTGAACACAAGAAGTAGAAGGATGATTAGGTCCCAATAATTCCTGAAAAATAAAATGGGATAAAAAGTCGGACATGAAATTAATGTGCATAACATGATTGAGGCATTATCGGAAGAAGGTGATTGTGACGGGTAGGATTTTCAAGTTACATATGAGAAGTAGCAGGATGATTAGGTCCCAATAATTCCTGAAAAATAAGTGAGATAAAAGGTTGGATACGACATTTAACATGACCATGAAATGATTGTGATATTGTCGGAAGAAGGTGATTGTGACGGGTAGGATTATCATGTTGCAAACGAGAAGCAGAAAGATAATTAGGTCCCAGTAGTTCCTGACAAATAAGATGGGATAAAAAGTCGCACACGACAGTAACGTCCATGACATGATTGAGATATTTTTCATTTTTCATTTGATGTTATTTATACGCAAATTGACCCTTCAGCACAATAAAATATAAGGATGAAAATCTAATAACAGTGAGAACAAGCCTAAGAATAAAAGGCTATAGTCCAACAAATCGTAATTATTGCTGTTCTTACAGGGAACTGTGTTTTAGCGTCTGGCTCTTTAGATGCGTTCTAGGTTGTTTTTTGAAACAATCTAATGTCGGTAGCTCACGAATTTCAGCAGGTGTCGCATTCCATAATTTGAGAGCTGCGTAAATGAAAGCATTTTTTTGCAATCTAGGGATCTAGAGATCTATACACTGCCTCGTATTGTAGGTCGGGTGAAAGGATCTCGGTTGGTCTTTATCCACTGGGCTTTTAGGGCCTAGTTTGTTCATTATCACCAGGGTCTATTATCATGCAGGTCGTGACATTCCGATCATAACGGAAAAGATTTTCCAGGTGTAACCAGGAAGCCGACCAACTATCATTTATTTATTTATTCTTCTAGGACACAAGAAGGTTGAATTAGATCGGATTTGATTCTTTGCGTACCTTGAAATGCCATAAAATCGTCTTCCTCGACATTGGCAGTTTCTCGTCCATATTTTCTGCCCTTTAACTGCAGAGCTCCGTCAAATGTGCCTTTCAGAATGCTCGGCCTAAAGTCGACCTTTGGTTTCTCCTGCGTTTTATCATTTCAAGACCACAACGTAGGACCATAAAACAAAGGACATCATCATCATTAACATTATTTAAAGTTGGGTTTTAACCAAGTACATGGCACTAATTCATTCCAACTGTAAAGTAAACTATTTGATAATATACAAAATGTACTGTATATATCTAAACAAAAACGTTATAAACATAGTCTGCATGTGCACTTGTCACCAGTCCATGATTTTATTTGATTCTTAAATGCTGCAAGGGATGAACTTTGCTTGATTTTGTCACTAAGTGTGTTCCAGAGGAGACTTCCTCTGAAAGAGAGTGACTCCGCGCCAAAACGTTTCTTGATCTTTGGAAGTTTACAAAGGTCTTTAGTTCTTAAGTCATACGTTACTTCTTTCCTCTCGTGAAATTCCCATAAATATGAGGGGTTTAGTTTTTTGGTTGACTTATAGATTTCAAACATTAATTTCTGGAGATTTTTAACAAGGATAGTTTGACCGTTATCTCGGCTCAATAGTAGCTGGAAAGAGGATTCATAGTCCTGGTATTGTATCCGCAAACAACGTTTATGTGCTCTGTTTATTTCATCGTTTGCAGCATCGCTGCAAAAAAGCCATACCAGGGGGCTGTAATTGAAATTCGATAGGATTACGGTGTGACAGATTTTTGTTGCTTGATCTGGCGATAGATATGTATCTAACCTTGCAAAAGCTCTAACTTTCTGATTAACCTTTGAACAGAGTTCGTGTATGTGTTTATTTAACTTAAGCTTGTTATCTGTAGGCCTTGGAGTTTCACCGTGTCTGTAGTAGGTAATTTTTTCCTTCTATGTTAAGGCGCAGGTACCTTTCATCTTTTAGACCAAGGAACATAATCTATGGAATTTTTCAGGATTTTATCATTCCATTTTTGACAACCAGTCTAACAGTGGACCTAGGTAATTTTCCCAACTTGATCAAAGAAAACATAGTTTTATAGCATTACGCAATGAATCTCATCCGATCTAATTCAACTTAATGGTGTCCTACCACTCATGATTGAACATGCCCAGTCTCGAAGGTATTTAAGAGCAGCTATTTTTCTCTTTGATAGACTACACCCAGACAAAATCGGTATGACGATGCTGACTCTCAATTTTTCCGCAATATACATAACACAGTTGGGATTGTGGAATAACATTTTACAATTTTCTTTAAGCCTACTTTCCACCAGGCGGAAAATTACTCTCGCAAAAATCTTCCTTTGTTTGCAAGTACGATTCCGCTCGAAAGTTGAATGGGTTTCTACTTTTGAGCGACGTCGCTTTTCCGCAAGCCAATCAGATTGCTGGAAAAGGTCGCTGCGAGCGGAATATTCCGCTTAATGGAAATCAGGCCTTAGAGCTGCAACACCACTACTCATTTTGCCTTTGGTGCGCTTAAACTGTTCATCCAAATTTAGTTTTTCATCAATTATCACTCCAAGGGATTTTGCTTTATCTACTCTTTTTATATTATTGGAAGGCAGCGTCGGTCAGAGAAGTAGTTCTCAGTACTCAGGTCATAATTTTCAGAGCGCGGTACAGTTCGAAATTTAGGCCCATGTCAAATTATCGACAGCAAAGGCATCGGCTCCCAAGCAAGAAAGAGAAGATAAGCAATTAATTGAAGACAAGTAAGGTAACGGAACACATTTATTCATTCATTCAAGACAAGTCCGGGTTGGTGTAATTGTTGATTATTCAAGAGATTACACTGTTGTGAATGATGTGTAGTACTTTTTTCAATCTTTTTCTCTTTTAATCTGCGAAACTACATATTTCAATCTGCTAAGAAGTGCGAAATGACGTCATTTTCTATGACGTCACTTCATGTTGACCTGAACGAGGCTGCCAAATGTGTTGATATACCAATCACATTGCTAGCCTCCTTATCGCGACTTCGCAAACTCGTACAAAATACAAAATGGCGACGATACTTGGCCTAACTTACGAAGATTCATACACCAATCTATCAAAGTTGGAGGCATCAAAACTTGGACAGAACTCACGATTGGCGTTCAGCAGTTGGTAGGGTTGCTTGTTAACAATAATTTTATCAACCCCGGACTTGTCCTTTAAGGAACATTTAAGCCAAGTATTGTGAACACGATCAACACACAAATTGGGTTCACAATACCCATGCTTTTATTCAAATGGGATATTTTTTTTTAGATTGTTTTGCTACGTGCAAATGCAAGCTTTCCCTTTGAGATTGCAAAATTACAGAACGAAATTCACTTATACCTGTTTTTTGAGAAGGTTGACAAATTGCTATCCCTTAATTCGTTGATTACTCTGATAAAGCATATCAAATCATCAATTTCATCAAGCCCGATTCTATGAATCATTTAAAGTTGAAATTTTGCGTTTCTGTCAAAACTGTTTTAGGGAATCTTATTAAGATAAATATTTAAAGAACAGTTTTAGGATAAGTTAACTTTTGCTGTTTTTTGAATCAGTAAGATTTTATCAAACCTACTTTTGCTAAAACGTTTGACCTGACTTTTTATCTAGGTTTTTCAAAATTCTCTTTGACAAGTTGGTAATTTTCCGCGTCGAAGTTCTTGAAATTTTTGATTGACTAGTGTTACGAAATTCTGATCTTAGAGTTTTCCGCCGTTTCAGTGAATAGGTCTGTTTATAATTATAATAACACAAAACAAGGGGAAAATCAAAAAAGTTGTTCAGGCTCTCTTTAATTATTGTCCTTTTGTAGAGAGCGACAGTCCCAAGGGATCTAAACCTTTGATCTCTGTTCTTTAACTGTACACAGAAGATCCCGCTTATGAAAATGTCCAAGACTCAAAGATCCGAATAGTTCAATTATTCCAAAAGCTTTGCATGCAGCAACATTATTAAGGCCTGGTTTCCATATGATCGTGACCGTATGCGGCCTACTGCGACACATGAGCGACATGTCCCCGATCAGTCGGTGATGTGTCCGAGCGCGAATTTGCCACATCATTTCGTAGCATTTCGTTGACTCTGGTCGAATGATATTGCCTATTGATCAAAAGGATCGTTAACCGAAGTGGCTACTGCACTTAAAGACAAATGACGGATATATAGCGGTAAGTTTAAAAATAGTACAAAACTTGGGCGCCTGCCATCATTTGTCCAATTGTTTTGATATAATCTTTGGAGATCATCAAATACAATAATGGAATACAATAGACTATGTCTTGATTTCCCAAGGCCCTGATTTAAGTTGTCTTAGATTATGTTTTATAACGCCTAGCTTACAAAGAGAGCAAAAGATGGCCGCCTGCCATCATTCCTCCAATTGTTTTGACAATCTTTTGAGATCATAGAATATATAGGAATACAATAGGCTATTTTTAGATTGCCCAGGCCCCTGATTTAAGTCGCCTTATATCTCCGTCATTTGTCTTTAAGGTGGCTCATAATCGAAAAATTTAAAAATTATGAAACAGTGAAAGTAAAAATGAGTTCAAAACACAAAAACAATAAGTTAAGGTGGCTCGCTTCTGATATGAATTTTAAACTGCTACACACCAGGTGTTCTATCGCTCATGATTTAACTTTAAAATCATGCAAAGATTCGAACCCATTGCTGGCTCGTGAACGACACTTTAACTGGGTAAACTGAAAGTTCTCTGCGTGAAAAAATGCTCCTTGTCCAGCAGAATGGTGCAAAATAATGGCAGAATTGTGGGTTTTGAGGTAAAAGCATGCAATTTGGCACACCGATAGAACTTGACATGCTGATTATTTTAAAACTCAGACCCATCTCAAAATCTCATTTTATGACGTCATTATGACGTCATCAAAATTTTATTGCCTCTTTATGTACTAAATGGAGAAATGTTTCCACTTTCGTATCATTGAGGTTAAAAGCATTGTGTCCTCCTTTGCACACTGATAAAACTTGACCTACTGATTATTTTGAAACTCAGACACATCTCAGAATATTTTATTATGACGTCATTATGACGTTATTATGACGTCATAAAAAATTTCGTTTTTTCTCAGTGCTAAATGTAGAACTTGTTGTGCTTTTGTAATATGGAGGCAAAACGTATTGTATCATTTGCGACTGAATTAATAGTTTGAAATCGAGTGTGAAACCTTTTTCAAGCATCAACTGTTAACAAATTTCTTTCAAACATCGTCGTGTCTCACCTTGATGAGCGCTCATTCGCGAAGGGCACTTATCTGATCTTGTATCCATGTCAACCACTTTTTTAAGAACGTCGAGAAACTGATGAATTAAAATTGGAAGCCATTAGATGCCAATTTCGTCAGATGTTTTGGTTTAGAAACATATCGTTCTTTGTGCTATCATCAAATGTTATTCTAACAGGAAACATTCTCAGCTAGAACGATATTTGTTATTGTGATTCATCAGACAGCTGTGCAGCATTATTCATTTCTACGCGAAAGATTCATCAACTATGCGTGCTGCTGTATGATTTTGTATGGCAATAAGTTGTGATGTCAAAGAAGGTCGTAATTGTCGACTGTGAAAGATCTGCGATACCAGAAAGGTCTATTATTGTTGACTGGCAAAAATGTACTATTTGCCAGAAAGATACTCCGGAGAAACTGCAATGCCCAGCTACCTTCCAGAGAAAAGGATATGACTGCGATTCGACATATGAGGCACTGGCTGCAAATATCCTCAGATTCGCCGAGTTAGGATGCATGCCAGTTGATTTGGATCTGTCTGCTTTGAATTGTGGTAATGGCATCAAAGAAACATTCAAACAGCGTGAGGCAAAGTTCCACAAAAGCTGCAAGGAGAAGTTCAATGACCTGAAATTGGGAAGAGCCTTAAAGAGAAATGAAAAAAGTGGTTGTCCTGAAGAGGACTCTTCTATACTGCCAGCCAAGATCATGCGAAGTAGCTTTTCTGTTACGGTAAAAAAGACACAAGAAAAATGCTTATTTTGCGAGAAATCTGAAGGGTCTCTGCATAGAGCCTCTTCCTTTCGACTAGACCGAAGGGTTAGAAAATGTGCACTCATCTTAGAGGATGCAATGCTGTTGGGAAAGTTGAGTGCTGGAGATATGATTGCCATGGATGCAATGTATCATGCCAAGTGCTTAGCTGCATTATATAACAAAGTAAATCGTAAACAGTTTGGTGATGATTTTGATAACACGGAGAAGCAGCTACATGGAATTGCACTTGCCGAATTGGTTGCTTTTATTGAAGAAGCCTACCTTGATTCAGAAAATGAAATTCCACTTTTCAAGTTGGCCGATCTTGTTAAAATGTACGCTTCGAGACTGCAGCAACTCGGAGTAACAATAAACAGACGTGTTCATTCAACGGAACTTAAGAATAGAATTTTAGCTAGTATTGATGATCTGACATCGTACAGAAAGGGTAGAGATGTATTCCTTGTCTTCAATTCCGATATTGGATCAGCACTAGTGAATGCATGTGACATTGATTATGATGATGAAGCTGCAATTCTTGCTAAAGCAGCTACTATAGTGCGAAGAGATATGTTGAATGAAAACAAGCCAGAATTTGATGGCAAATTTGATGAGAAGTGCCAACAAGAATATGTGCCACAATCACTCAAAACATTAGTAGCCATGACTTTGGGCGGTGTGAATATCAATAGTCAATCTGCTAACCAGTCTATTGCCCAAGCTGTACTCTCTCTTTCCCAGCTTATAATGTTCAACAGCACAATCCGACGAAGAAAGAGTTCAACATCATCCTACCACTCAAAGCAAAGAGAGCCACCCCTTCCCATCTACATTGGCTGTTTGATTCATGCTAAAACAAGGAAGCGTGGCTTAGTCAACAAGTTCCACGAGCTAGGGATGTCAGTTTCATATGACAGGGTTCTGAGACTATCTACAGACATGGGGAATAGTTTGTGTGCACTGTATGAGGAAGAGAATGTAGTCTGTCCACCAAGCTTACGCCATGGACTATTTACAACAGCTGCTGTTGATAACATCGACCATAATCCTAGTGCTACGAGTGCACTTGGTTCTTTCCACGGAACTGGAATTTCTTTGTTCCAACACATTGTGCAGAATGACGAGGGGACTGAGCGATGCATCCCAGTAATTCAAAAGGAAGTAGCGGGTAAACAGAAGCTCTCAAAATTACCCGATTTCTATTCAGAAGTTCCTCCTGTTTCTGCATTTGAAAGAGACCTCAACATTACCGATACTGCAGCCAATGTGCCCACAGGTGATAGTTCACCATCTGCTTTCAAAGAGGATCAGAAGTAAGCCTTAATCATAGATTTTTATCAGTCTTGAGCTTAATTTGTAGTGAGCTCTCTTCACTAGATGCTTCTACATTAGATTTGTAGTTTTAGAACAATTTCCATCTACAAATCACAAACTAAAACACAGAGTAATATGAAAAGATGTCTTTCTTCTAAACATTATCAAAAATTATTCATTTCAAAAGAGTCATTGTCACCCAAGGCCCTTTGCGAGCACGCTACAATTTCAGAAGAAACCAGGTTTGAAAGTTTTACTTTAGTTAAACAGTTGTATCAGATCAACTATAGCACTATCGATCAATAGTTTCCATTTTGGCCAAAGATGATTTTCAGACAATCTGAAATTGTATTGTGCTCGCAAAGTACCCTAGGTGACAATGACTCTGTAATAATTCAAATAAAAACTGGGTTCTTCTGTCCGTACATGCTTAAATAGGAAAAGTTACTAGGAAGTGTACAGTATGTTTTTTCTCACATTCTCAGTTGAAAAGGGAAGCCCTGCTGCAAGGACATTTTTCCGCATTTTGCCTGCATGCTCTGAAACATATTCATGACTAGGTTGGGCCATAGGACACGTTGCTTTTGTGGCGATTAATTTCATTCGCTATTTTGTTTCAGTTGGCTTGATCATGTAAGCAAAGTCATAAATGAGCAGAATGTTCTCAAAGAGCAAGATATGACCATGTCATGGTCAGCATTCCATGCAAATAACATCGAATCGCAAAAGCTTCATGCAGATCTAAGTGCCCTGCTTCCTTTGTTTCAAGAAGATTCTAAGTCACCAGCGATGATTAGGCATGCTCTGGATGTGATCAAACAAGCTGTCGTCTATTTGAATGGTAAGCAGTCCCCTGTGGTTGCTTTTGACCAACCTCTTTATGCCATTGCTAAGCAAATTCAATGGCAATGGCCAGCCAAGTATGGCGTTGGTGAATTTGTCATCATGATGGGCGGCCTGCACATAGAAATGGCAGCTCTAAAGGCCATTGGTAACTGGCTCGCGGACAGTGGATGGACATCTGCCCTAACAGAAGCCGGCATTGCTTCTTCTGGCAAAGCAGACTCTTTCATTCATGCTGCACATGTCTCAAGAACACGGCACGCACATCAAGTTACAGCATGTGCTTTGAGAGTCTTAATGATGAAAGCATATGAATGTTCTATTGCTAGTTCCTCAAAATCCGAAACTATCAGCTTTCACAGCTGGTGTGCCGAGAGAGAAATCGAGAGTCCCCACTTCCAATTTTGGTCGATAGCATTAAAATTGGAACTTATCATGTTGATGTTTGTTCGATCAATCCGAAGTGGGGATTTTGAGTTGTACAAGTACTCACTGAGCAGGATCATGCCATGGTTTTTTGCCCTAAACCACACGCACTATGCACGTTGGGTGTCCGTGCATTTAAATGATATGCTTGCTCTTGAAGAAGCAAACGAAGAGGTAGCAAAAGAATTTGAGCGTGGCTCTTTTGTTGTGGAGAAGACAAAGCATAAGTTTTCTTCCCTTGCAATCGACCATGCTCATGAGCAAAATAACAAATGTGTAAAAGGAGATGGTGGAGCTATAGGGCTTACTGAAGATTCCACTCAACTTCTACGGTGGATGCTTGCTGGTCCAGAAGTTGCTCGCATTGTTGGTGAATTTGAAAGGTCAATGTCGACAAGTGGCGAAGATTTTGGTTCTGCTGTGTACCGGCACCATGAGCAGACGTTAAGTGTGCAGCAAGAATTTGAGAAGCAAGTCCGCTCTCTAATAAGTGTCATGGAAGGCATGGGAAATCCTTTCCTGGAGGAAAGTCCAGACTTGCTTGTGCTCGATACACGCGACATAATGGATGAAAAAGTAGTGGAAACAGTAAGAAATATCGAAATAGCTGGAGATCACCAATACAGCAAGTTTGTGGAAGAACGCATATTGAAGAAAGACAAGTCAATATTTGACTCTATACCAAAGAATAAATTCCCACTCTTCAGCTGCCCTCCTATGAAATCCAGTACATCAACGAAGATAGAGATAAATGCACTAAAGAAAAGCTGTCAACTCTTCTCTCAACTTTATGTAGCATGCCAAGTGCGAGAAGGAAACCTTGCAGAATTCTTTCAACATGAGAACAACAGTTGCCCTCCTGCACTTTCAAAAAATCAAGAAATGCGCTCAGGTAACAAAGCAGACTTGATATCTTGTCTGGAAAGTGTTGCCCCTCCATCCACTGAGAAGCCTGCTGTCAATACAATCATCCTTGATGGTGCAGCTATTATCAATATGCTGAAGCCAATGAATGCAAAAACATTTGAGGAGTATGCAAACGATGTTTATTTGACATTCATTAAAAGGCAGCTCAGAGATGCCTCAAGAGTTGACGTCGTTTGGGATGTTTACGTCTCCAATAGTCTGAAAGCATCAACAAGAAACAAACGCGGGAAAGGTGTTCGGAGAAGAGTGCAGCCGGATTCAAGAATTCCTGGATGTTGGGAAGCTTTTCTTCGCTTGAATGAAAATAAAACCGAGCTGTTCAAGTATCTAGCAGAGCAAACAACAACAATCGATATTAGTGACAAGCAACTTATCAGCACTTACGAGCAACATGTTATATGTAAATTGCCACAAGAAACAGCCGCTCTTTCTCCCTGCACCCAAGAGGAAGCTGATACTCGAATTTTGCTCCATGCATGTGATGCAGCAAAGCACGGCTATGACAAAATCATGATACGGACAGTCGACACAGACGTCGTGGTGATTGCAACTGCAATGTTTCACGAATTAGGCCTTTCGGAACTCTGGATCGCATTCGGTACCGGAAAAAAGTTACGTTATTTGCCTATCCATTCCCTTTGCAACAGCATTGGCAAGCAAAAGTCAAAGAGCCTCTTGATGTTTCATGCTTTGACAGGTTGCGATCAAGTGTCTTTCTTTGCAGGCAGAGGGAAAAAGACAGCTTGGGAGACATGGAAACACTTTGAAGATGTCACGCCAGCTTTTGAATCTCTCTGTGAAGCACCGGCCATAGTTGATGTTGATAAAAGTTTACCGATTTTGGAACGGTACGTAGTCCTGCTTTATGATCGAGTGAGTACATGCTGCTCTGTAGATGACTGCCGCAGAGAGCTTTTCACGAAAAAAGGAAGATCCATTGAGTCTTTGCCTCCGAGCAGAGCAGCGCTACTTCAACACGTGCGGAGAGCTGCTTATCAGGCTGGGCATTGTTGGGGCCAGTCACTCGTGGCTAACCCTGTGCTTCCATGGCCAAACAATTGGGGGTGGGAGAAATCACCAGCTGGGGAGTTCGTACCCTACTGGACAAGCTTATCAGAAGTATCCTCGACATGCAGAGAACTTGTGAAATGCGGATGCAATCCAGACAAAGGCTGTCGTGGTAGATGCAAATGCCTTAAAGCGGAGCTCCAGTGCACAGAACTTTGCAAGTGTGGTGGGGATTGTGAAAGACTGTGACCGTTGTACCGTTGTTACTTGGATACTGTAGAGAGTAAAAGCTTACAACTTGAGTTATCGCCATAGTTGTTGTTCTGGTCCCATAAACTTCATTATCATTCTATGTTAATCCGTCTGAAGAATTCGAGCACCAGCCAATAGTTTCGCTATGACGTCATCATGGCATCATAATGACGTCATCATGACGTCACTATGACAATAGATACGTCCCACTGATTTAGATTTGTTTATCCTTTGTCCTAGCAAGGTGACTGCAGACCTTTTTCGTTCAAAACATAAATATGTTCGAGGATTAACTAGCAAAAAGTGTATCGTGAAGCCACCTTAGTGTGACGTCATCGTGACGTCATGAAATCGATTTTTCAGAGTGGGTCTGAGTTTCAAAATAATCAGCATCTCAAGTTCTATAAGTGTACCAAATTGCTTGCTTTTACCTCAAAACCCACAATTATTTCACCATTCTGCTGGACCCGCCAGCCGCTGAAATTTCTGTCTTGCACCGAGCAAATAATTAAAAGGTCACAGGTGATGATACCCAAATGAAGAATATTTCCTTGAGCTTTAAAAAAATGTTTTACAGAAAAAGTCAAAGGCTTGACCTCAAAATTTTTGAAATCGATTCTGTAGGTATAGGATTAAATTTTGAAAAGCATTCAAGATGATTTCACAACTCTATGGTTTGACAGCAAACCTTTCAACAAGTTTCTTCGCAAAAACAGCCTTTGTGGTTTATCAAGAAACCAATTATGTATCAAAACTTTTCAAGCAGCACTGATTTCTAATGCTGCTGTTGAGACTTTGCGACTAAGGATTAAAAGAAGTAACGCAAGATTGTGCGTGGACTGCGTGGGAAGAATCACCCAGCAGGCTGAAAGATAAAATGCGGGGGTATTTTCCGACATCCTACCTTGTCAGTAGACTCACGATATAGTCCAAGTTATCGCAACAACAACAACAACAACAACAACAACAACAACAACAACAACAACAACATTTTTCATTATTTTTTCAATTTGGGACTTACAGTGAAAGCGGACGAAGCGTGCTACTCATGTCAATATTCATGATAGAATCATAGCATAGCGCTCAGATCTTTAAAAGGGTGGGTGTAAAGTTCTATTGTATATTTCTCTGAATCAAAGTTCTTGACAGAAACTTTGGGTAATTTGCTGTAAATCTGCCATTGCAACTTTTTGATATCTTGATCAGTTTCAAAATGGCGGCATTCATTAATTTTGATGCTGTGACGTCATCAATTTTCTAAATTCTTAACGAGAACAGCAACAGATTTCTCCTTTCCACCATATTGTAGACCTTCATAAACTATTATTTTCTTGAAGATTGTATCAATTTTTCTCAAGTAGTTTAAGATTTAAGACGCTTTTAATATTTTCAAAATTTTCGATGAATTTTTACAAAATTCATTGCTGCTGCCTTGGAAATTCATGCTGCCATTTTGAAAATAATCGAGATGTCAAGACTTTGCCACGACAGATTTACAGCAAATTAGCCAAAGTTCCTTTTAAGTCGCTCATTTCTAGATCTTCATTGGATTCTGTTTTCTCTGCTTGAAGATATCATTGCACATTGTTATTCATTGTGGTTACGCTACGCCCAACAAAAGCAGTGTTCGAATCGAACGGATGCAATTAACAAAGCAATATTGGAATAGTCATCCAATCATGAATATCTATTTTCAAATAATATTCTAATTTAAATGGTACGCTTCTTCCGCTTTCACTGTAAGGCTGCGTTCAGTTCACATTGCACAATCTTTTGTAAGCGCGTAAACGCTCGTGCAGAAATCCACCATACTGTTCCCTTAGAGTGTTCAGACTGCAAAATATTTGGATGCGGAAACAATCTTGCTCGTGCGAAAAAGCTTGTTGGTTAGCAAGCAGATTACTTACACGCGCTTGCAAGCGAAATCTATTGTGAGCTCTTCATTTCACAAATAAAAAGCGACCTGCTATATGGGATCCAAGGGAATGTCAATCTGAACCATGGAATGGGTTTCTACTTTTGAGCGACGTCACTTTTCTGCAAGCCAATCAGATGGCAGAATGAATACGCTTAGGCGTGCGCTCTGGAACGAGGCTTAGGTGTCGTCTCAGAAGCGAGGCAAGCTACTTTCGACAGTTGGAAATTCTCATTGCTGTGGTGAAGTTCGTGGAAGTTAATCGGCCTTAAAAATGAAGAACTCCTGGTTCACTGTGAAAGATTCGTTGATTCTTGGATCAAGGAAACATTCATGGCCATTTTCTTGGCCAGTCGTTTGAAATCTGCTTGCAACACAAACTATCTTTTCCGTTTAGCCATGCCACAAACAACGCTGGACAAACACTTGTTTGTTTCTGACAAGCAGAAGATGTTCGTTTAACTTTCTCAAAACATTGGAAAACAGATTTTGTTAAATTTTGCTCTTGGTTAGCCTTTGTCATCATCATTTCAGAACCCATGCAAATTGGCGGCAACAAAGGCCTGCCAAGCATTGGCACCTGCAAGCCATGCGGTTGAAATGGACCCTTTAAGAGAACTGAGTGAAGGCATGCATTGGCATGCGTTTTAAACACAGAGTGCATCTAAGCACAAGTCTGTTGATGTTTGGGGGGGGGACGGGCAGTTGGTCTTTAAAATGTTATTAATAGTATTTGCTTCGGCAAATTTTGAAAACTACAACGCGTGAACACACGAAAATTCGAAAATGATGAAACGGAGCATTTTCAACGCTTTCAAAGTGAGGCTAAACGGTTCTCAATTTGTAGGTACATTTCTTAGCATCAAATTTTGGAGAGATTGGCACCGATTTAGATACTGTTGAATATTCTTTCGTTTTCAAATTGTGCTGGTATTACTAGCCCAAATTTGCAACCGCCACACTTTTCACCGTGTTTAAAACGTGCCGGCATCGCATGAACGTATAGTCTAAAAAAGTGTTTGGTGAGCATAGGCCGAAAACCTTAACACGGTGGCTATAAAATCTCCCATGCCTTGCGGCATCCAGGAATGGGTGTAGGGACGTTAGGCGCCCCAGTTTTGGGCCTTTTTGATAATATTTTCCCATCTTTGAATGTGAATTTTTCCTTTCTTCAATTTCTCCATCTTTTTGATACAAAATCGGCATTGTAGGTCACTCCTTGAAAGCATACAGCTCAAATCCGTACTGGTTGCTGAAGCACGCGGACATCATCCAGTTCAACCAATCAAATAGCCCCTTTATAACCAAGTGATACCAAATTGGCCGTTCGAAATGACGTCTTGAGTAACCTCACGAAAAGTGAAATGGCTCCTAAGTTACAATAATTATATGGAATTTTCTTTCAGTGGAAGGGCTGTCCCTCTACAGTTTGTAGTGTGCTTGGAAAAATATCTCATTTGGAGCAGAAATTACATACATTTTCCGGTCGAAAAATATTGACATTCGTGCAAACATCGATCACAGTCACTCAAATAAGATATCAGGATAAAGATCTAAGAGATGATGGATATTGCCCTAAGCAATAACCCAAGCACCGTCCCTTCAGTCACATCTAAAAATCGCAGGTGATTTTCAGCGATTTCTGCCAGAAATGTGATCTGGGCCTAAACTTCTCACCGATTAAAACTCATTCGTTATTCTTGAGCTAAATGACTCACTTACCAACGGCTCAAGGATCCATTTGACTTCATTTTCCACTTAAATGTCTCCAAATTTCGTTTAAAACATCCAGTCTTGAGCAACTTTTTGCAAATTTGTCTCGTTCCATATTTTTCTCTGCAAGCGCCAGGAATCTCCTCAAAAACCAGGAATAACTGTTTGGTTCACAAAACTAAATTTTTTGTTGCACTGAAAGTTTACCGCTTTGCTCCTTTTGTTTGATTGTATTGACTCATGAATAGATTTGACACATTTCTTGCACGAATTTTTTGTTGCTTTGTTGTTTTGCGTAAGATCTATTCATTTGTGAACCAAACAGCCAAAAATGTAATATCCCTTTGTTTCCATTGAATGAATTGAGCAAAATCAGGCATGCCATATCTATTCACGAGTGCATGAATTGTATCGAGTTGCATTATCTGTAACACAAAGCCTTCGATGCGACGGTTTTGAGGAGATCACTGGCATGGCGCTTGCGGAGAAAATATGGAACGAGACAGTCTGGTTCGCTGATGTCATTTCCGACTGGGAAACTGGGCTCCACGGAAGCGGTCCAAAATAACGTCTGTACAAAAAACGTAACCACGCACCGTAACTATGGCCCGGGCTTCTGTTGTCATCGTGGCATGCTTTAAATCAAGCAAGCTTTAAACCTTGCCCGCCAGCAGAACGACGCTTAGCCGGGATGGATGGATGGATGGATGGATGGATGGATGGATGGATGGATGGATGGATGGATGGATGGATGGATGGATGGATGGATGGATGGATGGATGGATGGATGGATGGGATGGATGGATGGATGGGATGGATGAATTAATTAATGAGTGGATGAATAAATGAATGAATGAATGAATGAATGAATGAATGAAAGATAAACAGTAAATTAATGAACAATTAAATAATTAAATATCTGAATCTGAATCTTATGCTGGCTGACAGAGCAGAACTGCATAAAATGACGTCATCGAGCAATCTGAGACAAGGAAGTGTTGGAATACATAAGCTTTTATAAATGATAAATCAAGAGTTTAAGGCCCAAGGAGGAAAATATCAAGTGCTGCCTAATTTTGGGATCTGTTGCGGGGAGCTAATGGGGCTCAAAGTTACGAGTTTTCCTGCATGCTGGCACAGTTTCTGATCTGTCATGCTGGCTAGATTCCGCTCATTATCATCGACAATATTGCCAAAAATGAAAATGTTCATTCTGACTTGTTGAACATGTTGCCGCCAATTAACATTTGTGTCGAACAATGTCGGCATAAATTTCGCCAACAATTATTGACCCGTGTTTGATGTCCTTTATATACGGAGTCAGTAAAAACAAAAGGGATAAAACATTTGGTGAGCAATGGCATGAAAGGTATGGATTCGATACAGTAAAGTCCCACCTTGAAGAAACTGCATTATAAGAAACTCAGGCCTGATTACGCTGATGAAATACCTCTCTACAAGAAACTATCCAGGCTGATTCATGTTCAGTTTCTTTTACAATGGTACATAATAATAATTTTTGTGGCATATATTTGAATATGGGTCCAATAGCCCTCGATTCTCTAGAAACAAGAATAAAAGTTTTAAGCCCAAATCGCTATAATTTCAAGAAACCTTCAGTACTAGCCCAAACTATCACTTTCTTGTGCAACTGTGAATATTGTAAAAGATGTTTTCTTACAAAATTTTGACAGCTGTTTGGAATATTAAAGTGTTTCTTATACCATGGTATACACACCCTATTTTGAAGAAGTATATCTTAACATAAGAAACCAATCAGGCTGTTTTTGTGAAACAAGTTTCTTAAAGGCGGGACTTTACTGTATTCAAAACTTAAATGTTAATCCATCAATCAAAGGCTACATTCGATGTAAAAATTTTGCTTGATAAAATCACTTGTATTTTAGACCGCGTTCAGACGATGCCGGCACATTTTGAAAGCGGTGAAAATGTGACGGTAGCAGAATTTGAGCTAGCGTTCACACGATGCCGGAACAATTTGAAAACGGTACGAGATTTGACAGTAAGAGACTCTTTGCAAGACTTTGATGCCATAGAAAGGTACCTAAACCCTAAAAGTGTAGATCAGTCTTGTTCCAAAAGTGTCGAAAATGCTCTATTTTAATCATTTTCAAGTGTTTACACAATGCCATCTCCAATGTGCCGGTTAGAGTTCAATTTTCAAATCTACTGTTTTCAAACTGTGCCAGCAAAAAATGTGCCGTTTTTTGTGTGAACGGGAGACCTATCCGTCACATTTTTCACCGTTTTCAAAATGTGCTGGCATCGTGTGAACGCAGTCTTAAACTCAGGAATGAGAAGAATGGTGGTAAAGGGTTAGTTTAACAGGGGTAGATTTTGTGATACAATAGCATCAATAGCTTTGGTTCACTCCTCAATTCAAAGCAATTAGCGACTACAGACAAAGGAACTTCTCTCAACCAGTTATTCAAAATAACATAGCCGCAAAGCTGCTCTGAAACCAGTACGGCAAACTCGCACTTGGCGCGGGCGAAGGGACGTTTTTAAGAGAAGTTGTGTGCCTATAACGAAAGAAGAAGGATAAATCTAAAGTCTTGTCTGCCGGATTCTGTCTATTTTAAGGAGCTGAAGAGTAACTGTCTACATTTGAGCAATAAATATGAAGAATTGTAATGCCCTCTGCTCGGCTTCTGAATCATGTAAAAAAAATTCCGCCAGACAGAGCTTTAGATTTACCCTTCTTCTCTCGTCATAAGCACATAGGGCCTCTTAAAAGCCTTCCTTCACCTGCGCCAAGTGAGAATTTACACTACTGGTTTCGGTGCAACTTTTGCGGCCGTGATTGTCTTAAATTACTAGTTGAGAAAATTTCTTTTGCCTGGATTCGCTAATCGCTTTGAAATGAGGTGTGAACGAAAGCAACTGATGCTATTGTATTACAAAACCTGCCCTTGCTACTTTTCATTCCACATCCAATCAAACGCTTAACTTTTTTATTTATCCGTTATGAAATGAATGAAAAGATGAAAAAATGAATGAAATAAAATGAATTAGAACAAACCTGAAAATGCTGTATGGATGAATAAGGAATCCAGCCGATTTCATCCTATGCTGCTCTTTAGCAAGACCTCGATTGCCACCAAAAATTTTCAAATTCACAGGATTTTCAGCGGGTTCAAACCATTTCCTAATTTTCAAAAATCTGACTTTCCCAGAGTCCTCTGTTTGGTCTTCAGAATCGATTGGAGTTTCAGGGGAGATAAACATAGAGTTAAGACCATAGCCGCTCTCTCCCTCCCCGCGTAGCGGCACTAAAAGTCGACCTATCGGCGTTATTTTCTCGTCAAAGGTCGATTGATGTGCTGGTTTTGAGAAAGCACTTTGAATCTCATTTGCTCTCTCATTTGCTTCAAACACTGATAGTTTTCTCGTTCGTTGTCCGATATTTCGGTCTTTAACGTTCTCATTATTACTGTTACATTCTGTGTTACTCGAATTCAGATCAGTTTCACAATAACGGCCGCAATCCTCCTCTGAATCGCTTCCTATGACATTAATAATTACTTCACTTGTCGTAAGCTTTGTCGTAAGCTGTGTGATTTCGCTTTTCGCATCGATACAGCTACGCTTAGAGTGAGGCGAAATCTTCTTTCGTAAGCCGTTACTCTGGGATTTGCAACGCGGGGCACGCCGTAAATGAAATAACCGATGCCATTTTGTATCACTTTCCCGTTTCTTTATTTTCTCCTCAAGTTTCGCTTCTCGGTTTTCAGCCTTCTTGTCTTCGGTCCCGATTTTCTCTCCAGCCCCGCTTTTCAGTCCAGTATGCATAGCCTTTCGCTCGGTATGTGCGACGTGCAGTGAGTGCTTCGATCCCATACCGTTCTTTGCCATCGGGTATTTCAGTATGAGCAGCTCTTCGAGCAACCTCTCGATTAGAAACATTCGGCAAAGAGATGAAAAGTTATCTTGGTTTTTGAGTACACATAAGAATAAGATTATCACTTTGATTATGAAAATACCCACTTTATACGTTCTCTGATTTAAGCAGCTTATCAAGTCAAGGGCGACTGCGTAACTGCGTCCAGTGATGATCAGTCGGTTCCAGGCCTCTGTTCTCTCTCCTATATTAGCCCAGGCTGTCAACATCCATCTGCAAAGTAATGATGAATCAGGAACATTTCCCTATTCGTTTTGCTCGTAATCCTCGCAGCTCCTGCAAGCTGTCTCTAAATCTTTTTTTCGCAGAAACTGTAGCGCCAAGAAGCCGAATATAGCCTCATAGTTGAAATTTCTGATCCAACCTTAAATAAGAGAGATGAAACGCAAGTTAACGCATTGACAGATAACAATATATGTCCTTCTTACTTATCGTTTTACAGATATTGGGCAAACCAAAGCTTTATGCACCGATTCTGTTTAAAAATTTATGATGTAACGTGCGCATACTTACGCAAAATCAAGAAATGGAAACAGTTAATAAAGCACCATTTTCATTTTATCAATATTTATACACGGGCTACCTTTCAGCAAATACACTAATTATTAACAATATTTGTTCAAAATAATATGGGAAAAGATATAATTAATATGAGTTGCTGCTCTACCAAGGGGTCGTGTTTGGGTCCTGTGAAAGGTTCAAAAGATAGTCTCTAAGACCTGTTCTAAAACGAGCGATTGACTCTCTTTCTCGAATGTTGTCAGGGATATCATTCCAGTTTTTGACACCAGAGAAGTAGAAACTTCGCTTTGCATATTCTAACCTAACTTTAGGAATTTGCAAATCTCCACTGTTTCTGGTTCTATACTCTGAAATCATGGATCTTTCAGTGAACTTATGGCGAAGATTTTCGGGACAGAGGTCATGCAAGATTTTATATGTCATGACTCCTTGGTCAAAGGAGATCAATGACTTTACATTGAGCCATTTGCAAGTCCATCCGTCCTTATACTTGGCATTCGCTATTAGCTTCTTTGCCCTTGTCTGTAATCTTTGCAACTGGGATACCATTCAGCTGACATTCTTTAATACCTTCTTTAACGAGTGTTTTAGCTGAAACAACGTCTCATGATCACCTACTCTCGAGTACCGAATAAACGGGGGGGGGGGGGGGGGTTGGAAATGGTTCGATATAGCAATAATCGGGGGGGTTGGAATAATCGAGGGGGGTGCTTGGAGAAATAGAAAGTAGTCATTTTCTTAGGTAAACACGTATCTTTTATATATTCATGTGAACAGTGATGTTACTGATTCAGTTACTTATGAACTCTGGTTCTGTTGAATGCACTTATTGAGACTTTTTCTTGCGTTTATTCAGAAATTTTGTTTGCTACCATTTCATTTTTCCAAAAATTAATAAAAGGGGGGTTGGAATAAGAGCGGGGGGGGGGGTTGGAAAATCTTTGAAAAATTAATAAGCGGAGGGGGGGGACGATTATTCGGTACTCGAGAGTACTTTGTTAGACTGATTATATAGTCGTACTTATCGCTACTGAAAGGCTGCCGGATGCTCCCAACTACGACTCATAATTCAGGGCCATATTATTTTGAAATGATTATATCAGCCTCGTTTCCATCAGGGCACACTAAAAAACACAAACACTCGTATTTTTCAAATGAAACAAAATAATTTGAAAACTTTATAGTAAGTGCTTAACGAAAGCAACAAAATCGTATCTACATACATGTCCCGCCATTGCCGCCAACTGTTTTCAAAGTATTCTTGTTCGTAAGACTTTTCTGTCAGGCTAAGTTCCTTGAAACTCTGCTTTGAGCTTCGAGTTTCCGTTGGTCAACATCAATCAATCAAATTTTCACAAATTCTTATGGCGTTGTATTTTGCTCTATGCTTTGTACATGCATGTGTATAGCAGCCTCGTTCCAAAAGGCGTTCAAAAGTGAAAAAGGTCGGCCCAAAAAATTGCCCTAATATCACAGTATGAGCGGTCTCGGTTTGGTCAGAAATCCATATGAGGGGTACCTTTATTTTCATAATTAGTTCTTTTATGCTATTGGCATTTACCTTATGGTAATTCTCTTGAATTTAGCCTTTCTCTTTTTGCACAGGTCCAATTAGAAAACAGTTACTTTTTATTGAAATCTGTTAACTTGCATAAATGCCAATTTATCTTTAGAAAATAAATGAAAAATGAAATGATTGGATTCGTCTTGAACAGCGGTTACTGGGACTCGTCGCAATTAGTCTACTACTGGACGACCCAATAAAAAGTGAGGCTTTTTCAGAGGTGACCTGAAGCGAAAATGCTTATTGACGCAAGCGAATATAGGACTGAACGAATGCAACAGGACATTCAAACATCAAATTTGTGTTTTCAAGATTGAAAGTCTGCCACTGTTTATTTCCAAGGACAGCAATGGATTCAAGTCCAAACATGGGCGATTCTGACACGTGAAGAATGTTTCAGAATTGTCCATAATACTTCTCAAATGGATTAAAATCCTTACCTGCCTGTTTTTGTGGGTATTCCCTTTGATTTCCTTGATTTTGTTTGAGCCTCATTGCTCACTGCAAGTCTCATCCCGTCTGCCATTTTGAAATTTGAAATTCGGCCGTTGGCTGACTTTGCAAAATGTCATATTTCTCAAGCAGGTCTTCTTTCAAGCAAATGGTAAAAAACTTATGGGTACGCAAATAGCCGATTTTTCTTAGGAGAACCATGGCAAGCACCGC
Organism: Aurelia sp. 3 sensu Dawson et al. (2005); assembly: GCA_964020215.1. Lineage (NCBI taxonomy): Eukaryota > Metazoa > Cnidaria > Scyphozoa > Semaeostomeae > Ulmaridae > Aurelia > Aurelia sp. 3 sensu Dawson et al. (2005). The sequence goes on from OZ026580.1 coordinate 4,018,100, forward strand.
GTAACTTTCTTTTGCCCAAAGCATGCAAGAACAGAAGGGAGTTTTGATCAAATCACGGGGGTAACTACATGGCATTGCTACATGGAGGAGATATTTCGCTGCTTGCGTCAAGGAATCTCAAATACAGCAATGGTATGAAATGCAATGGATGGTATAGCGTGATAACCTCCGTGTCTCAATGCAGAAAAGGAACGTTTCATGAGGTCCCGGGTGTCTACTTGTTTTTATTTGAACGGGGATATGCACTCCAGTCCAAGAAATGATCTTTTCACCCTGCTTTAGAAATTTTGCCTCCAAGTAATAGGCCGAAAAAATCTGCCGAAATCATACACGTTTTTTTTATAAGAAACTAAGAATTTGGACTAGACTGAAAATTTCTTAAAGTTATCTGATTTTGAGAACTCAGAGTTTCTTACGAGTCTCTTAACGGTTTCAGAACAATCTTCATGTTCACTACCTGTACCCTCCTGAACAGCTCAAAACAATGTTTATTGAAGCTTGAAGCGGGCTTGAATTGAAGCCTTTCCAAAGCCTTTACATCACTCAAGTGCCTGTTGAGTAACATGATACAGGAAACGAGTGAAAAAAGAATTAAACTATGTCAAGGGTTTCCTTTATGAAAACAAATAGTTTTTTAAACTGTATTTTCCCAGTACTGGTGTTTCTGAATCTTTTGGCGATCTGAGAGTTCAGTTTCTTATAAGCAGTTTCTTACATAACAAATACGTGTACTCCAAAGCGCAAAAGATACACGGGAAATGACGAAATAATAACTCACTCTAGCAAAATACCCCTTCTTACAACCGGCTGTAGATCAATTGTCTTCTTTTGATGCCCGGCTTTAGAAAAGACGATACCCGGGCAGGAATGCACATCCCGTCAGAGAATTTCAGTCGCTCCAAAAAGCCTTACAGCCATGCGACAGATTTTTAAAAGGTTAATGGGTCGAGGCCACCGATCATTTTCAATAATTAGCCCGACAACTACGCGTATTTCACCAACAAAATTCGAAGTTTTTTTGTCAAATTATTTTCTTTAGATTCACCCTTCTACCAAATTTGGGCCATCCCCTTCGACAAAAATATTGCCAAAAAGTATAGCCCTTCCTAACAGAAGTTGTCAAAAAGTATGGGTTAAAATCCCAGCTTACCTGGACAAACAATTTGGGATTGGTCCATCATCTTTGTCAAGGCAAATATATGAATACTCGAATCTTTAGATTTTACCATTTTCAAACATTTCATGGGTCAGACATTTTTAGTGTCCGAAAGTGTTCTGTTAAAGATGTCCGAAATTCCCTGAAAAAAACATCCAAAAAATAGTTGTCCAAAAATATTTTGTCCAAAATTCATTAGTACGAATTGTTTTGCTTATGTAACTAAAACGATCATTTACTGCGGTTCATGTTGTTTCCCGGCCTTTTAACCCTATTTTGGTTGGGGGGGGCAAATTTGCCCCCCCCCTAGTAGATTTTTTTAAATAACTCTGCGAGGAAGAATTTTATAGCCATGAAACTTCTTGACTTTTTGCAACTACTTATTGTGCAACTTCTCAAAAAGTTTCATTGAAATATTTTGAAAAATGAGGGGGCGGGAGACAATTTTCTGGGACTGACCCAGGAAAAATCGCAAATTCTCAAATCTCAATTATCGCGAAAAAAGGAGCAGAAGTGGAATATTTTGCAAATTTCTTTTTTAATGTTGTGTTATTTGATGCATTCTATCATAAATACCATGTTTGGATGGAAAATATGCTCCAAATTTAATTTTATCTCGATTTTCCTGATTTTGGCCAATTTTTCCGCTTTTCTTGACCACACGAAGGAAAATGCTGACGTAAGCAAAAATGGTGGCTATTTTTAAGTTAATTTTTATATTTTCAGAAAGTACATGCCTGAGGCTTTTAGCACACCAAATTTGGTCGCTCTATCTATTACCAGTAAAGAGTTAGATAGGGGGGGCTTTTTTGCCCCCCCCCAACCAAAATAGTACTATCAAATAGCCCAACCACTATAGGGTTAATGACAATACTGTTGTTGTCGCTACCACGAAACCTTCTCTCGCGTTTACCCCCATGTGTTTAAAACCTTGCTCAGTCGCTAGCTAAAAATGCCCGGGCAGTATTCCAAATATGGGCAAAAGAAAGTTACGCGGTGCTTGCCATGGTTCTCCTAAGAAAAATCGGCTATTTGCGTACCCATAAGTTTTTTACCAAGTAGGGGTTTGCTTGTAAGAAGACCTGCTTGAGAAATATGACTTTTTGCAAAGTCAGCAAACGGCCGAATTTCAAATTTCAAAATGGCAGACGGGATGAGACTTGCAGCGAGCAATAAGGCTCAAACAAAATCAAGGAAATCAAAGGGAATACCCACAAAAACAGGCAGGTAAGGATTTTAATCCATTTGAGAAGTATTATGGACAATTCTGAAACATTCTTCACGTGTCAGAATCGCCCATGGTCCAAACTGTAGCTAGGTAAATACATGACATTCTCCAGTCGTGTGCCCATAATGCAATATGATCCCAGTCATGGTTCGTGTCGCTAGGAGCTAAGTTAGATCAGCAAAGGGTAAAATCTTTCAAATCTTTGATAAAGTGGATGTAAAATTGCATCACATTTTACTATGAACTGAATGACTTGAGAGGAGCTATGTCTAATTAGCTGTAAATCTGCCGTGATGGTGGTTGCCAATGAGATCGCCGATAATCGGTGATGAATTAAAACAACGCTTAACAAGGACTGAAAAAAAAATTTCTCTTCTTCTTTTTGCCTTTTTTTCCAACATACATTTAATTTTTTGCTTAGTCTCGCTAAACTTTTTTCAGCTTTCTTTTTGGACCGCATGGTTTGAGCTCCTTGGAGCTCTGGTGGTGGACTCTCGTGGTGCCATCACTGTTGCTGCTCTACGAGATGTAAATCTGAGAAAACGTTGTGAGGCGTTGCCACGTTATATCGTTTATGTATATCAACTAGGACAGATTTTGCAATACAATAACATCATTTGCCTTTGATTCACACCTCAAATCAAAGCGATTAGTGAGTTCAGACAAAAGCAATTCTCTCCATCGGTAATTCAAAACAAACAAAACCACGAAAGATTCCCCGAAACCAATAGGCCAAACTGTCGCCTTGTGCATGCCACAGGTGGTTTTTAAGAGAAGGTAGCGATGTGCTTATAATGAAAGAAGAAGGGTGAATCTAAAGTCCTGTCCGGTGGATTTTGTTTATGTGATCCAAGAGCCGTGTGGTAATCGTTCCATTGAAAGGGAGTACAAAGACCGGCAACCTTTGCTACCCAATGTTTATGTTTTTGTTTTTGTGAATTTCGTACTAGAAGCTGTGCAGAGCAAATCTCTGACTTCACGCAAAGCATGCTGGTCTTTGTACTCTCTTTAAGCCCAAAATACGCGAGAATTATTATACCTCCTGCTTTGCTTCAAAATCTAATACACAAAATCTGGCAGACAGAACCGTTGATTCACTCTTCTTCTTTCGCTATAAGAGCAAAACTTCTCTTAAAAACCACCTTTGCTGTGCAGAAGGCAAGAGTTTGCCCTACTGGCTTCTGGGCAACTTTTGCACCTTTGTTTGTTTTGAATTACTGGTTGAGAGAATTTCCGCTGTCTGAAATCGCCAATCGCTTTGAAGTGAGGTGTGAATCAAAAGCAACTGATCCTATAGTATTAAAAATCTGCTCTAGCCCAGCTCTTTTACATTCTCTTTGATTATAAGCAGTAAGCAAAACGCTTGAAACGAGTGCAGTGCAGCTTGACATGATTTGCGTTGTATTGATTTCGGAGGCAGCGCTCACCCTTCTCTGTTTTCATTTCCATTCGCCTCTTCGTTGATGAAAACCCTGCCCCTTCGCATTGCTCCGTTTTCAAAGGAATGCGCTCTGAATACGATAGGCGTTCACAATGCTGAAAGAAACACCGGGTGAGCCAGCAAAAAAGTCCCCACTTTTGAAAATTCATAACAGCAAGAGTATTTCACAAATTTGAATGATTCTGATTCTAGTTAAAAGCCAAAAAGTTTGAATAGTTTTGTGATTTTTCTCACGAGCACTACAAAAATAGGTAAATTCAACTTTACAAAAATTTCATAGTTGGAAAATGACTTAAAGATGGCCTAGAACATCGATGAAAGCATAAATGACTCCTCGCAAAGAATAATTAAGGAAATGCAGTTTCTCATGGGTGAGAGGTATCCTCCGCACATTAATTGCCATGGGATTGAAAATCTTCTGCATTTGTTTGAAAATAGATGCTTTATAACACTTGAGAGAGGTGAAACACCCATTGCCTATCGTTCGGTGTGAATAGAGTCCTAACGATTTGATCAATGTTTTAGGCCCTTTTTCCGTCATTTGCAACCATAAAATTTTTACAAAGTTGAATTTACCAATACTTCTAGTGCTGATAGGACAGCGAGAAAAATCATAAAAAAATACTTGAATCATTCGGCTTTTAACTAGAATTTGAATGATTCAAATCCGTGAAGTAGTCTTGGTGCTATGAATTTTCAAAAGTCGGAACTTTTTTGGCTCACCCGGCAGTGCTGCTAATCCTTTTTTCAAAACGAAGTCTTTTAGTAGCTATCAAATTGAAGGGCAATGTAATTAGCAGCTAATATGAATGAATGCGAAGATTTTCAAATTTCTCCGTTCTGGCGTTCACACTACAAAAGCATTGTTTTCAAGCTTATCCGCTTCCATCACCGTATTCGAAAGGCTCTGTTTTCACAGCGGAGCTTGTGAAAATAAGGCAAAGACGAAGAACGTTTGCTCCATTTTCAAATGAAGACGGAGCGATGTGGCCTCAGACCCTTCGAGTAACTTCACAAATCCAGGCTAGAACTGTCTACAAAACAATGTGAAATAAAAAGGTTTCCAAAAAAATATCTTTTACGTTCTAAACTACTAGCTAATAGCAGCGAAACATTATTAGCTAAATGCTAGAAATGGTCTGTTGGCAATTTCATAGTTTGCATATGTGGATTAGAGTATTCAGAGGTATAAGCATGCAAGGATTTAAAAATAGAGGCATCAAGAAAAGCTAGCCTAACTTAGAGACACGAATTTGCTACCACAAAGCTCTTAAAACGTGTTTTAGGTCATCCACATGCATGATATCTTTAAGAAGTACCCATGATTTTCACTTTCATGAGTAAAATTTGGTTTCTAACAAACTAAAGATTATACTAACTGCAACAAACTGAAGTTTAAATGATAAAGTTTTGAAACCACATGGATATTGTTCTTACTAACAACGTAACGAATTCATTTAATTTAGTTTTTTCAAATAGCAATGAGCATTGTTAAGCGAAGCATTCGAAAGTAAACATTTTCAGCCAAACACAACTGAGCCAAATTTCATCAAATCTATATATATAAGCGATGAAGAGTTTTGTTACGCACATTCCTGTTTGTGACACTTTCCCGCACGCAACTCCTCACGCCTACTGCTTACCTCCAAAAATTTCAGAAAAAAGATGTAAAATAGCTGACGATAAAGGCTTGCCTGTGGTCCAATACTTTTCTTCGTACAGTATCTTGGGGTAATGTGAGGAGGGGTTTTGTACCCAAATTTTAGCAATTCAATTCAACAATAGGCCTTAACCTTCGACCTTTCTTTGTGGATGCTGATGGCAGCCATAGAAATGTGATGGCAGCGTTTAATCTGAGCTAAAAACAAGTTTTGTAGCTGCTTTTTCCAGACACCGAGGGAGTAAAAGGTTGCAAATAGTTGATATTATGTTAGCTGCAGCATCTATCTGGCTTGTGGTAAGGTATTTCGATGCTCACGTTGGATACAATGAAGTTATTGCTCTATTTTGCAGAGGCTCTCCTCTTGGTTTTGTCGCAGCGCTACAAATTAAGAATTTGCCCTTGTAGTTTTTTCGGTCTTCTGCTTATAAATTTACTGGTTGCAACGCATAGAAACTTTGCTCAATTCTTAATGAAGATTTGGCCCAAGTTACAAAGTGATTACTCTTCAAACTGATTTTTGACGCTTTTATTAAAGGCCATACACGCAAAGCACGAGTTTCTCTGCTTCGGCCAAAATGGCATACAGTACAAATCAGACCTGTGACCCTAAGAGCATTTCCAAATGTTGACGGGATGACTGGCTCAAGGCCAAATCCAAAGAAATCCTGTTTACCCGTATAAAGAATGTTTGATTGTAAACTGTTCCTTAATCAAGTTTTTTACCAAAGAAGAGTACGGTTAAAGTTTCACAGCGAGGGAGAGCCTCGGTTATTACAAAAGGGGTGACTTGGAAATAACCTCAATCACAGTTCAGCAATTCACTCATCGCTGGGGCTAAGCTAAGTAACATAACTGAACTGTGCAGAGTCTGAATTTGGCGAAACGATTTTCTTATTAATGACGAAATAGCTATTTCCTGTCTGCTGTTGAATGAAAATAATGCAAGTTTAGTAATGAAGTAAGTAAAGCTTACTTCGAGTCCAGTAACTGCCTTTGCTACTCCCCTGATTCATCGCTTTTCCATGATTTCAAAATTATGTAAATACTGATGAAAGGTCCTACCTAGGTCTATTTTTCGACGAGTTAGTAAATGACATCAACTCTATTTTCCTTCTATCAGAATCATCTTTTGTACTACTTGTTTACGAACTCTGAAAGAGAATTCAGCATAAAAGGTCCAACAATGGACAGATTTTCTGCCATAAGATCATTTCTGAAGTCTTTTTACTTATATCATGCATGCAGCCGTTAGCTTGCCAACTCGCAATACTGAAAATCTGCCCCATCACGTTATCTGTTCATCATTCGCACAAAAAATTCAGACGTTCTTTTGACCGGACCCGAGGACTCTGCGACCCGGGACTTGCAACCCCAGATCATACGACAAGGCGACCCAAGGCCAAAGTTTTATGTATTTGGTTAACAAGACTTTGTTATGATGTATTGATACTTCCATTATTTTCAACGTCAATAGATATGCACATGAGTGACTGGGGATCTGGATGATAATAAAGAAATGTTTGCATTTAAGATATAACTTTCTTACTTCTTTGTTATTGTTCTAAAAAATTAGAATGGCTAGAAAGACTGGAGTAGCCCTAACGGTCGAAATGCTTTATAGCCCTCCATTTTGAGTCTGTTACTTTCATGGCCTTCTAACTGAAACATGGAAAATTTGAAGAAGTGCATATTTGTGGATATTTTTTTTTATTCATATAAATTAATTACAATACAAATTTTACATTCTACTATACTACCCCTAATTACTTTACTACACTACGGGTACGACACCATGGGGAGCGAAAGACCATGACTACCCCTTGGCCAATCAGGAGCGGATCCAGACAGGGTTCACAGGTTTCAAAAACCCGGTCAGATAATTTGAGAAAAGCTACCCTCAATGAACACGTGATTCACTGCCATAGAACCGCAAAGGAATGCTCGCTTGACAGCAATGACTGCGATTGTCTTCCAGCTGATTGCTTGGACTATTGCGGTGGCGCTTCTTATCGATATGAAACTCTTGTGTTTGGAACAAGGAAGCAAATATCTGTTTCCTGATGAACAAATGGTAGTGAACAGGCTTTTGTTTTGCCCTTTGAAACATAGCATGGAAACAAAAGCACCGGAAAAATATCAGTTATCTCTTCAACAAAGGAGGATTTATCTCTCTGCGTCATAATCTGTACAGGATTGGATGGCACCACTATTATTGCACAACTGATCCATTCAAAAAAGTCTGAAACCTCTTGTTGACGAGTCCGAAACCAGTCACCACATTGTTCTCTCTGTCGTAAGGGAGTCCGAAACTTGTCATAAAAAGTCGCAACCCGGTCACAAAAAGTCGGAAACCTGTGTAAATTGCGTAATACTCTCAACCAAGTTGGTTGTGATGGTTGTGATGCGTGATGTGATATCTTCGAGGTTTCCTCGCCAACACAGTGTAATAAAAGGGACGGCGAGGAAGTACGATCTGATCTGGCCTTGTGATGTTGAAATTCATTGAAAATCAGGGAGCTTCTTGAACGAAAGGTTGAGGGGAAGGGAAGAGAGAAAGATGGGGAGATGGGGAAAGATGTGCAAGCCTAGGTAACAGTCCTTGCGAATGCTTGCTCCATGTGCAGAGATGGAAATCACACCGTGATATCATTCGATTTGAATGAATATATTGAGATAGGGTGTTTCCAAACTGAAAAGGGCGTATCGAAATGCATATTGTAAAGGGCGTTTCCTTAAGGAAAATGGGCGTGGCCCAAAAGAAAAAGGGCGTGGTCCGAAAAATTTTCCGGGGGCTTCGCCCCCGGACCCCCAGCGCACCCTGTCACCAAACTTGCTGGATCCACGCCTGCCAATACATAAAAACGCACAACATAAAGTAAAGATAGAAAGAAAGATAAGTAAACCACTAATTACAAATACAAAGTTGACAACTAATTTTGTGGATATTCAACATAGATATTCATCCATTCTAATTGTATTCAGAGGGGCCGGTTTAGCTCACAACAACTGGCTAGCTCAGTATGAATACACAGAATTCTACGTGACCAAGAAAACTTTGACACGTACTAATGTCTTGCGTGTTCACTAAACCATCGGTGGTGAAAAATTTTTTAAGCTATATGTATCAAACTTTGGACCGGGGTCGTATGGTCGAATGGTCGTATAATCGTATGGTCTGGGGTCGTATGATCCAGTGTCACAGGGTTCGGGGTCGTGCGGTCGTACAGTCCGATTGAAAGGACATATCCCATGCCACTGAATCCTCTGAGGCTAAAGGTTACCTATGGGAACCAACAAGATATTCCATATTTCAATAAAATCGCAGTTTATTCATATGAAAAGCTGAATTCTAACATACCATAGTATTTTCTCACAGAGCACCTTATTTCCAATTCCATACATATCAATGCACACATCTATTTTATAAGTGTACAGTTGAGCACGAATGTTTCTTTCAAAAAAACTGCTGATAAGAAACTCCATTCTTATATCATCAAAACATTGATATTTTCATTGCAAGAAAATATAACTTAGCAGCTATTCATTTCATTCATGGAAAGCCTTGGCATAGTTTGACTTATTTTCACTTATTTCCTGTATCATACTATACACTGCCTTCGCAGTTTCCTGTGTTACTGCGAAGGCACTAGAGCAATTTCTAAATATTGGTAGGCTTCTTTAACAGTGGCAGAAATTGTGGGGATTGGGGACATTGCCCTCAAATTCCGAGGGGCATTTCAAACTTCTTGTACATCTTCTGCAAAAGTCCTTTTGTTTCCCCGAATGTTCCACCAAAATCCGTAAAAATTCCTCTGTTCTGAAAAAATCTCGCACCCTTTTTCGAATGAGTGAAATGCCACTTGTCAAATTCGAGAAGATTAGGAAACTTTATTCAAAAGTCAGAAATCCTTAAGTAAGATCGAAACTGCAATGAAAAGGTGATTCACAGTGGAGAAAAAGAAGAGCTCTTATTAGCAAAAGCAAATAAAAAGGATATGCTCAAAAGCATACTGTTCAGCTTTTATTTACACTTTCATTTCTTTAAATTTGAGAAGAAAATGGTCGGGTAAGTTAGCAACATTTCCAAGCGACGTTGGAGCGTGGAAGGGAGAGGCTTTTTGCTCCAAATCTGACCATTCAAAGAATTACCCTAGGAGCCAACTTTCTTTTAGATATTTGAAACGAATCTATGCATGACATGTCTTTATCAATAGGCTCCAGATTTGACCTAAACTGTATGAAGGGAAACAACCATCTGACCCCCCTTTCGAATTCCTGGGTACGTCGCTGGCTTAGAGACAGATGTATCATCTATCTATAGTAGATTTAGAGCATCAATGGTCGGCAGCAATTAAAGAGCCATTGTCACCCAGGGTCCTTTGCAGGCATGTTGCAATGTCAGATTATTTGAAAATAAAACAAGGCATACGTAAGCGGAAATATGTATTCACTTTGCAGCAGATGAACTGAGGAGACTGATACCTTTTACTACGCCAAATTTGATGTACAGACTTTCTGAAGATGCAGCCTGTATACAAAAAACTCTAGGTGACAATGGCTCCTCAGGAACTCAGAAAAAAATTGAGGGGACCAACTTTATCATTTGAATGAATTTCAAACAGTGGCCAGGGGCGAAGGGCGCAATTGTCTCATTAATCATTCTGAAGCTAAGAGACACGAGGGAGCCCTGAAGCATCTGCTACTGGATTCATGTGCTGAAAACGTGACAATTTTGCTGAGGTTTATGTGAGGCTTATTTGGGAGTAAAGGAATGTTATAGAAAGAGACATGTCTGATTTTCTCATTTTATGGAGAATAGCATACCACTCTTACTTAGTTACTTGAATTCTTATGAATGACCATAACTGATCTGATTTGTTGCAAGGCTGGTAACTTGGCTTTTTTTCAGCAAAATTTTGGAAATTTGGCTCGTTTCCCTTATTGTTGGCTTCAAAAATTAACTTTTAATGTTTGGCTTAATTTTGGCTTCTTTTAAGATGTTTGGTCAATTTTCATTCAATTCGCTTCAAACTGGAGTACAGACAATCACAATCTAGGACATTTTTCTTTGCAAGGCAACATCAAAGATACAGGGTTTTCATCGGAGCTACACAATATAGTATGTGAAAACAATGGAATGCAAGTGTCCATTGCTTGAAATAACAATAGAACAATAGGCGGTACAGCAATGGGTCATTGTTTTGAAAGGTTATGCTTTATCTGGCCTTTTTCCGACCCCTGGTTTGGTTTCGGGGCGGTCCGGAGATCTACCAACCCTGATTTCATGCTGAATTTAAATGGTGGTCACTGAAGGAGTACGGTAATCATATAAAGCACTCCGCAGGAGCTAGGAATGTTAAAGCGCGAGCGAAGCGAGCGCTTTTACTTCCTAGTACATGTATAATGTAAGGCCCCGTTCACATTGCTCCGTTTTTATTATGATCCGTTTTCGTTGCATAGATGCTACCCGTTCACATTACTCCGTTTTTGCACAAAAACGGAGGGGAAAACATCCGTTTTTGTCCGTTCATATTGATCCTTCTGATAACAAATACGGAGCCATAGATATCCGTTTTTGTGCATTCACATTGATTCAGAGCGTTTTCGAAAACCTCCGTTTTTGTGGTGCTTTTGTGCAGATCAATGTGAACATTATCACAAAAACGGAGGTTATTCTCTCGGTTTTTTTACAAACGGTGCAGTATGAATGGGGCCTAAGGCTACGTTCACACGGTTCCGTTTTTGTTTCCATCCGTTTTGGTTGATGAAAACGCTGCCCGTTTACATTGCTCCGTTTTCAACTGAATACGCTATGGATACGATAGGCGTTCACATTGCTCCAGTAAAACAGTGTTGTTGATCCCCTTTTCAAAACAAAGCCTTTTGTTTGTAGCTTTCAAGAAGGCACCAATCGCGAGTTTGAATGTCATTATAATCGACAGTTTATTAACAAAGGAAAGTGAACCGTTTTAAAATGTCTCCGTTTCTGGCGTTCACGCTTTTAACGGACCGCTTTTAAAATGATGCCTTTTCATTAGCGTTTTTGGACTTGCTACAAATCTCATCCTTTGATTCTCTGGATGAAGCGAATGAATTATTTTCACTCGCTTTCTCAAGAGAATCAGAGGATGAGACTTGTAGCAAGGCCATGGCGTTTTCGAAAAGCTCCATTTTCACAGCGGAGCAATGTGAACGCAAGGCAAGAACGGATATGTTTTCCTCCGTTTTCATATGAAAACGAAGCAGAGTGAACGGGGCCTAAGAAATCAAGCCTTTATGTTCATTTTCACACAAGTCTTTCACAGGGAACCTAAGCATGCTTAAGTTTTGATAAATATAGCCGTGCAAAACAATGGGTCTCCAACACGTGCCGAACTATATTTGGGTAACTGATCTACGCCAACAGGAAATACTGATAGCTGATTGGCTTGGGGTTGACTGCACTTGCTTGAACCATTGTTATATGCTTAGATTTCCTTTGAGAATTTCGAGCGGTTTCTTCGATAATGTACGTAGGGTTAAATAGCAACTATCCATGCAGGTGAACACTGAATAAAATCTCACTTCTAACTTGAAACTGACTAACATAATTAATAACTCAAATCAAGGGTGTTAGGACACGGATGTTTTGCTTGATTATTTATTTACCTTGTTTTGATCCCTGTGTCCCGTTTTCCTGTGGCTTTTCGGTTTTAAAACCTATCTTGTGCGAAGGCGCACTAAGACACAGAAATACAACGGAGCTCTATTCGAACAAGTTGAGAGCGGCTGGGCCTAACTACCTACGCTCAGTTGAAGACGAAATAGAACAGAAAACAAGACAACAAAACAAGACACAGGGATCAAAACAAGGTAAACAAATAATCAAGCAAAACATCCGTGTCCTAACACCCTTGCTCGAATAACAAACATGGCAACTCAATAACCTACAAAACGACCTAGAAAACTACAAACTGACGACTATAAAAAACTTAATTGACTCAAAATTGAACATATTTAACTCACTTGATAAGCGAGGTACAGTAAATCCCCGCGTATAAGAACCTACTTTTTTGAGAGGCAGGCTGAAATTGGTTCTTATTTCAAAGGTACACAGACTAATTTCAGGGTATAGAGGTTCTTATTTGAAGGGTGCCTCATGCAGTCCCCTTAAGAGTTTCAAAATGATTTTCTGTCCTATTATTTGTTTTAGAAAGGTTCTTTTGGACCTAATAAGTAATTAAGGAGGAGTATAAAGCTTTCAAAGCCAATTGGGACCAGAATGACCTTCATAACATTAATCAAAGATCAATTTTGCAACCCCTGCAATAAGAACCTATGTTTCATCAAACTGAAACAGGTTCTTAATTGCAAGGTACATACTTTAGGAAAAACAGCCTCTAGGTTCTTATTTTGGTAGGTTCTTATATGCGGGGATTTATTGTACCAGTAGACTCATGACATAGTCCCAGTTATCGCCACAACAACAACGACAACGATGACAACAACAAAATTTTAGCTTTGCTCAAACTGGGACTCATGGACATCTACTGGGTGAGCCAGAAAAAAGTTCCCACTTTTGAAAATTCATAACACAAAGAGTACTTAACAGATTTAAATGATTGGAATACTAGTTAGAAGCCGGAAGATTGAAGTATTTTTGTGATTTTCTCCCTTTCTCACCAGCACTAGAAGTATCGGTCAATTTTACTTAATAAAAATTTCATGGTTGCAAAATGATTGAAATTGGGCCTAAAACATTGATCAAATTGTAACGACTCTCCTTACACAGAACAATACGCCATGGGAGTCTACCTCCCTCAAGAGCTATAAGACATCAATAATCAAACAGGTACTAAAGAGTTCAGTCCCATGGTAATAAATGTGCAGTGGATATCTCTCACCCATGAACAATTGCATTTTCTTCACTGATCTGTGTGAGGAGTCCATTATGATTTGATCAACGTTTTAGGCCATTCCAGTCATTTTGCAACGATGAAATTTTTGTAAAGTTGAATGTTCCTATATTTTTAGTGCTCTTGAGACAAAGAGAAAAATCAGAAAAATACTTTGATCTTTTGGCTGTGAACTAGAAACTGAATCATTCAAATCTGTGAAATACTCTTGGTGCTATGAATCTTCAAAAGTGGGAACTTTTTTCTGGCTCACCCGGTATATAAAAAATTAGGACGGCCAGGCGCAGGTCTATCTGTGCCTTCATAAGCAAAGATAAGGGGTAGTCAGGGGCGAGGTCAAGGCGTTAGAAATCCTCATTGCTGTGGTGAAGTTCATAGAATCTGATTAGTTTTCAAAATGGTGAACTTTTGGTTCAACGGGAAAAGTTTGTAGATTTTTGGATTGAGGAAACATTCATCTGTCTACTGGTGTTTTTTATTCATGGCTAATATCACTAAAACCTTGGTTTTTCTGAGGCATTTTAGCACCTGAGGCTTGAGCCAGCAACGTAGGCCCATCCGCCATTGCCTCGAGCACTCACATTTTCGTACAGTGTTGCTATGGTTTCCATATCCGGACATGAAGTCGAGGGAAACATTGTCGTTCTGATATTTCAATATCAAGTCCATGTGAGTCGTACTTTGAGCGCCCACCAGTCCATCAATAGAAATAACTACGAATATGCCATCAGTTCAAGGAACTAGTATGCTTTACTGCAAACCTGCTGACCATCTGATCTTCCTTACAGACAGTTGCACTAAGAACAGCGGCAGGAAAATTTTTGCCATGATCCTTTGCGTCTCATGGCAAATTACCCAATCAAATCAATACATCACTCCTATTAAAGGGAATCGACATGGTTTAAAGCTGGCCTGGGCCAGGTCAAAAATATAATCTTTTGTACTCGACGACTTAGACGCAACCGGTTTCATTGTGTAGCTAAAGAAACAAAGGATTTGTGGGCGTTTCTCTAGCCTATTTATAGTGGCTACGAGATATAGCTATGTCTGTTCCCTTTAACAGTCTCGTTTTGGAAATTATTCAAAAATTCTTTCATATGAAAGTTTAGAGGCCAAATTCGGATTTAGCATCCAAAATTTAGTCTAACTGTGATTTTTCATGTTGCTAATGGTCGTAGTGTTAATTTCATGGCGATGTAAAGATTGAATCTCTATAAGGGATTTGATCGTGAAAATGACTCGGGGTGCAAAGTTTCACCCCGAACGATTTTTCACGGTCAAATCCCTTATAAATCTTTGAACTTTACATTGTTATAAAATCGACGTCGCAATTGCCAGCAGTTTAAAAACATGTAATTAGACTAAAGTTTGGGTGCTAAATCCGAATCTGGGCTCGAAATTTTCAAATGAACAATAGGAAGAAGCTTTGACAAATTTCCAAAACGAGGCAGCTCAATTGAAGTGGTGATTGAAATTCTTCAGAACGTAAATCATCATGGTGAAACAATGCATCACGCCATTTTTAGTGCAATCATCTATTGCGGGTAACTTTGACAAATCTAAAGGTGATCTGAAGCGAAAATCCTTGTCAACGCAAATAAATAGCACTGTGAAATGATAAAAAAATGTTATTTAAATATTTTGTTGTCTTGTTTCAGTTTCGGGTTCTCCACTACTTTGTAGACTTGCCTGATGACGTCATTTTGTTTGCGAAAAAACTAAAGAAAGTATACAAGGTCGACCATACGAAATGAAATATCAATGAAATTTACAAAGTGTTCCTTAACAAGGGCAGATTTTGTAATACAATAGCATCAGTTGCTTTGGTTCACACCTCAATTCAAAGCGATTAGCGAATGCAGACAAAAGAAATTCTCTCAACCAGTAATTCAAAACAAACATAGCCGCAAAGTTGCCGTGAAACCAGTACGGCAAACTATCGCTTGGTGCGGGTGAAGGGACGTTTTTAAGAGAAATTATGTGCTCATAACGAAAAAAGAAGGGTAGATCTAAAGTTCTGTCTGGCAGATTTTGCTTACGTGAGTCAGAAGCCGAGCAGAGGGCATTACAATTGCTGCATATTTATTGCTCAAATGTAGGCAATTACTCTTCGAATAAACAAATCCGCCAGACAGAACTTTAGATTTACCCTTTTCCCTTCGTTATGAGCACATAAGTTCTCTTAAAAGCCTCCCTTCGCCTGCACCAAGCGGTAGTTTGCCGTACCGGTTTCAGGGCAACTTTGCGGCTATGTTTGTTTTGAATTACTGGTTAAGAGAATTTTTCTAGTCTGCATTCGCTAATAGCTTCGAACAGAGGTGTGAACCAAAGTAACTGATGCTATTGTATTACAAAATCTGCTCTTGTTGTATTCCTTACCATAAAACAGTGCTGTTCATTTGTATCAACAAAAATTCTCGTTTCAGTTACCTTTAACAACTGATTTTTCTTCTATTACTGTTTCAAGGAAGTATACTTCTAGCTGCACTACTTAATGGCCCAACTTCAGCTGAGGAACCTCAGAAACTGAAGGAGTATATTTTTAGCTGGTACGAGATAATCGAAAACTTGCCTTAGACCCCCATTCTATCAAGAACACCTCCTTCTAAACTGTTACAAATACAAGAATTTCGCATCTATCTCTTTCATCTCAGCGCTCGGCACAACACTTCAAATGTAGGGTTTCTTGTGCCCGAGTGTTAACGCTGCGTACAAATAAGTGCACTTTAATAGAGGATTGCGCTAAAGATGGCGGCGAGGAATTTTTTACCGAGATGCATTGCGTTCGAATTACAAATCTTTAACAATTCTATAGGCATTCGATTAAAGAACGCAGTGCATCTAAGTAAAAAATTCCTCGCCGCCATCTTTAGCGCAATCCTCTATTGAAAGAATGTTTTTTTGAATTTGATACTTATGAAATAAAAGTACTACCGGGTTTAAAGTTTAGAACAGACAACCTTTTGAAAAAATTATCATATTTGATTAATAAATTCAATACAGTATTTAGACATCCATCATTACATCCATCATTTATTTCAACAGCACCTAGCTTCATTTCGGGTAGAAAGGTTCTTATGTAAAGCTTTCTTTTTTGCCAATTTTTATCAAAGGAGCATTAAAGGAGTCATCACTAAGAGTTTTAAATACTTTTATTTGCTTTGGTAATGTTATTATATATATATTTATAATAGCTATATCCGCATAAAAAAACTATAATTAGTTCTTTTCTGCTTTAGCAGCAACATAAATGTCGTTAACTAGTGCTGTCCAAGTTTGTCTCTCTTGCGCTAGTGTTCTTAAGCTTTTGAGATCGTGTATCGATTTGAGCTGGGTTATGCTGTTGTATCTATTTTTGAACGTGTTATGTTTCTTTAGCATAATTATGTCGTTGTGTAATGAAACTGGCAATGTAATTACTGGTCTTCCTCGAAACTTCTTTGCATTTGATTTTTCAAAATAGTAATTCATTGCTTTCTGGGCTGGTGTTTCTGGGTGTGATCTTAAAACATGTTAAATAATGTTATTATCAACTTTATATTTAATTCTAAGCATAGAAAAAGTAAGAGAGCAGGCCCAAATTTTTACAGCCAATTAAAAATTAACCTATTGCCTTTGTGATAAGAAAATATTAGTTTATCAAATAGAAACAGATGCTTAACTAATAATTCAGAAAATACAGCTTGCAGGCTCCTATTTTGGTACGTTCTTATACAGTAAAAACCCGCACATAAGAACCTAAGATTTTGAACTCAGCCTGTTTAGGTTCTTATGCTTTGAGGTACATCCCGTAATCAGGCTGTAGGTTCTTAACATAGGGTCCAAAACAAATGCAAGAAAACAAAGGATAGTTGAGCGTTTAGCATTGAAACATGATGGGAATATGGCTAGCAAAGCTAAGCTCTTCTTAAATAGACAAAAACTTGAAAACCTAAAAAGTGCTTTAGTCCTTGGGGATGAATTTTCTCATCTCCTGACCAATCCTTACCTCAAGCTTTACCCAGTTTACTCCTGCAGGCCCTGCCTATCACAGTTCTGTATATGTTTTGAAGTCCATCCATGAAAGAAGTTGATTGACAAACAGGTTAAAAACAAATATATTTCCCAGTGAATGAAAGAATGAAATTTTATACCCTTTATTAAGAACCTAGTTAAAATATCAGGCTGAAATGGTTCTTATATATTGGGTACAAAACATACAGTTTCAGGCTGTAGGTTCTTCATAAATGAAGGTTCTTATGTGCGGGTTTTTACTGTATGCGGGATGTACCGGGTGAGTCAAAAAAAGTTTAGGCATTTGGATGGCTGTGGAATAAAAAGTGCGTGACCGATATTCAAAACTAAAATGTTAATCTATCACTCAAAGGCTAACTTAGATGAAAAAGTTTTGTTTGGTAAAATCAAAGATCAATAAGACCCAACAACAATCAAAATGCTTGTAAGGGGTTTGTATGGGAATCGAGAATTCCACATTCCATTCTGGTCCATGATTTATGTAGCAATGAGGTTTACATTGCCAGTTTGAGATGCTGAATCCCAATTTCAATAGAAGGCAAATCATGGACTAGAATGGAATGTGGAAGTTTTGTTTCCAAATATGCCCTTTACCAGCATTTTCCTAATTTTTGGGTCTGTAAGATGAGGGATATTACCAAACAAAATTTTCTCATCTAAGTTGACGCTTGACTGATAGATGAACATTTCAGTTTTGAATATCGATCACATACTTTTTATTCCACAGCCCTCCAAACTTTTTTTTTACTCACCCGGTACTGTATAGCAAAGTTTTTGAATTGACTTTAATTCATGGGAATTTGCGTATTGACAAGATATCAAGTTGAAGCAATTTCCGCAATCACAAGGAAAGATAATCAAGTTGAATTTCAATCCTGCTGTACTATCTAAACTGGTTTCTGTAAGGCTGTGATAAGATGTTATGTTGTGAAGGAATACAACTTCACATGAAATCACAAATTATCGATTTCTGGCCAAAACCGAATGTTTCAAAATACCATAAAAATACTATGGCTCAATTAAAGTTTTCCATACCGTCATTTTCATCGTGTCTCTCCAACAGCAACAAAATAATGACCACCTACAATGCTATTTGTCTCTTGACACAAAAAGACCAAGAGAAAAAATTTTTTTTTTTTGCAATATAATCAAATGAGGGTACAATTAACTTGCAACCAGTAGGGAATTCCTGTTTATCTGTTCTTCGCATAAACCAAACTGAAGAGTGTGCGACGAAATGCGTATTTGGTGTAATAATTTGGTATGATAACGTTGTTGGTAAGTGATTAATTGATTTTCTTGCAGATTGAACGGTCTACTCTCCAGTTAAAGGTTTATCTTATATTTTGATTATTGTTCTTTTACAGGAGTTGACAGTACTTCCCTCCAGGTTACAAAGTTTATTGTACGTCCATAGGTTTATTATGATGAGTCCGCTATTTAAGGCTATTTTAAAATTTTGTAACACGAATCATTTGTTTACAAATGAGGGTAATTTTGCAAAAGGTGGAAGTTGTTTGACTCATCCAGCATTTGGCAGACCCAGTTACCTGATCGTCACTGGTAAGCAGATACAAACAAAGAGTTATTATAGACGACTTACCAGGGTTCACAAATGATCACTCCTACCATTCCTTATAAACTGCCGATCGTTGCTTCATTTGAATTTTCCATCACAATTGCTTCTTTATTTGAAGTACCTTCTCCTTCAACTGGTTGTGGTTGCATTGATTTCCTTAGCATGCCTCTTAAAATGTTTCTCCATTGTATTCGATCAAGCACGTGACCATAACGCCGTCTTATAAAGAAGGATGCGAGGACAATCAGTACCGTTAAACCAATCCACACCTGGGAAGAAAATGATTAAGTGATTATTCAATTGATAGAATGGTTGATAATACCGAGTGAGTAAAAAAGGCCTGGCATGTGAAAGGTTCGAAGGCAGTAACACCACAATACAACGCAAAAGAAATGACGAATAGTATTTGGATAAAATATAGATTATATATGGTATACAAGAGCTGATAATTCGCCTCGGCATACGAGGCTTCCTCAGAGCTAAACTAACGTAATCACAAATGTAGAATAATTTGAATAAACTGTAATATGATTGGCTAAGGTTTGCTACATCGCAGGGATGAATGTAGGTGGATGTGGGTGTGGGGGACAAGTATGTGTTGGGCAAGCATAATAATGTGGAGGAGGAAAGTAACATGATAATGATGCGGAGAATAATGATTAAAGATTGCTGCTTCCTGAATACATCGGCTACAACCGGTGCTACAACATTCTACAACATTTGCAGGGGGGAGGGGGTGGTATCTTGACTCTTGACCTGTCATCTGACGGGGACGTGCCATCTTCCATAAAAAAATTGTTACCCATAATTCCATAAATTCTGAATTATTTCTAGGGCCATGATTCCACAAATAAATTGAAAATCTGGGCTGTAATTCCACAAATTATTTCCTGAAAAGGATACCCATAATTCCGTAGAATGTCTCAAAATTGTGAAAATGATACCCAAAGCTAAAAAGTTAGGTTATCAAAACTCTTTTCAAATTCCATTTGGTTGCTCTAAAGATAAACGAGAAGGAAACGAAACCCACGCTACCTTTGCCGAAAAATTTCAATTATAGCCCTCTGGTTCTCTGGTTCCAGCTTTTGCACAAACTTGAACTTCAAAAGCTTCAAAGGCGTGAATATTTAGTTGATTTGAAAGATTCTCGTATCTAGAATTAATTAAAGATCTCAGCAACCGCGTTATCATATCTTGGAGTCCCTTCGTTATATCGCAATTTTGCATTATCTAATGAAACGTCCAACCATTGTTTTACGACTCTCCGTATTTGCTCGCTCTGCCATAGTATTGCAGCCTTTACATAAGCCGATGGTACATAAGCTCAATTTTTGGCTGCCTTGGCGGTGACCGGTGCATGGAGAGGTACAAATAGGCAAAGGCTGTTTAAAGAACTGACTTGGGAAAGTCTCTATCAGAGGAGATGGTATAGACGCTTGTGCCATATTTTAAAGTTAAAGAACTCACATCATCCTGGGTATTTGTATGTAGAAAGCCCACCCGAGCGTCAAGTCATGTACAATCTCAGTTGTGCGCATCTGTATGAACAAAGCATTGGTGGAATAGCCCGGTTTTCAAACACCTACTTTCAGAATACCTATTTTGAGTGGGACTCGCTCACCCTTGATATAAGAAATTCTACATCAATTGCTGAGTTCAAGCGTGAACTGTTGGGAATCATTAGACCTGCTCAAAAGGTGTCGTGGCACCGTGGTGTAATCCTCTGACTTTGCAATCAGAACAGTCAGACAGAATAGGTTCGATACCCGGTAGAGCACCATCACTTAAGCGTCACGACAATGGGGTCGCGGACTCGATTAGCGCTTAGTTGTTTCTGCGATTCAAGCGCTTGGCTGTTGGCAGCGCTTGGCTAGGATAGTTTAACTGTTGTCATTGGTTGTATATTTCAACATTGTAGGATGATAAAAAAACCGATAGTTTTCTGTTCTCGCTGGCTAAATGTAATCAATCAACGTGATTTATACCACATTAAGAATCAATAATCAAAACTTACCAGAACAATTATGAGTGATGGATTGATTGAACCTGGTTGAATTCCGACAATCTTGATCGTAAATCGAAATGTAAAATCACAATTTGAGTTATCAACTTTTCTGCAAGAGAAGACGATAATCAATAATTTAAGCATTTCCACAACAACGGAGAGATCAACAGGCACAATACTTCCACTTAAACTGCAGCATAGTTTCAAAATTACTAAATTTGTAACGGGGAGCCCATCATTTTTCTGTATTACTCTGCAACTGCCTGGCATGCTTCTCGTTTATTCTAAATGTTTAATGAAGGATACACGCGAAGTGGAACCAAACCTTTAGAAGAGCTTATTTTGAATTAGGTAAAAAGAAATACAGCTATCTACGCACGGACACTGATCTTTCTTTAACACTACCGAGTAACCTAGAAAAAAGTTCCCAATTCTGAAAATTCATAGCATCAAGATTACTTCATTGTTGAGCCCCACTTTCGATGCTGTTGTTCCGTCTGGTATTGTGCTGGTTCTACAGAAATCAACCAGCTGCAAAAGCTCCAAAATCGTGCAGCTACAGAATAATTACAAATAGTAGCTTTGATACACCTAGCAGACCGCTTATTGTGGAGTTGGGTTGGAAGACCATTGAAGAACTCATTGGCAATGAAACTAAAGCAATGGTCTTCAAGTCGCTCAATGATCTGGCTCAAGTTATTTTGTACATTTTTAGTCTTCTATTTATGGAGCTATAAGCGAGTTTCTTAAAAAATTTTGGATTTCGAGAATCATTGAAAACGGTCAAAAAACGTTGATTAATTTTTCTAAAGACTCAACATGAATGAATAAAGAAGGAAAGTTTTCGTGGTGATTTGAAGATTTAGAAACCAGCAGCTAATTGAGGATCTTAGTTAAAGATTGATTGATAGATCTTCAAAATCGGTCCAGTTTACGACTTTTTTTATTTAACTATAAATATTTACAATGTATTCTACATTCAACTATACCTTTCTAATTATATAACACTACAGGTACGATACCATTGGGAGTGAAAGACAATGACTACCCCATGGCCTGAATCCAAGCCTCATGAAAGATATCTTTGTTGAAAGAACGGAAAACTATAATCTAAGAAGTGGGAATACTCTGCAGTTGCCAAAAGCCAGAATAACAACATACGGAATCGAATCGGTACCATTTCTAGGCTCACTGCTTTGGCATGCATTGCCAGAAAGTTGAAAAAATCAGAAAATCTTGCAGTATTTAAAAGAAAATTAAGGAGCTGGAATGGACTGGACTGCAAATGTCGACTTTGTAAAATGTACATCGCAGACTTGGGATATTTATAGCTGATTTTAACGATTTTGTATTTTGTAGAACTTATCATGTAAATAGGTAAATAGTTGGCTTTAATTAGCTGTAGTTAGCTATCTTTTCTGTCACTTGCCAACTTTAAATAAATCGTTTAATAATAATAATATAAAAAGACACGCAACGTTCAACTAACTATGACTACACTACAAACGATTATAAGCTAATTGACTAAAGATTCTGTTCCACATCAGGTGTCAGGTCAGGGCTGTGATAACTTGAATGTTATCACAAGTACAACTCGTTCGTTGTGGTAGAAAAAAGAAAATGCCTGACATCTGGTATGAAAAAGAATTTACAAGGAAAGAGAACATTTACTTCACAGGACTTGGTGGTTGCTTAGTACTGCAGATATCTCAATCAAACCGACCGATTTATTGCGGCCTGTCAAAAGGTCGATAGTTTATTTGGCGCACCCGGCAGTTAAATTGATTAAAGCAAAATTCACATCACTGGACCCAAACAAATCTGTATTTTTTCTGAGACCGCCTGTAGTTAAAAACAAATTACGCTGACAGAATGAATACCAAAACAACAAAAACTGCAGTACCTGAGTAGTTAGCAACATATACAGTTCTCAGGAGCAATCTATGAATTCATTTAAAATTGCAAATTAAATCTAGTTCCAAGTGAATTTACGCAACAATGAAAGTACAATCACCATCGATGCATCTGAAAGTATCTTTTGGCTATTTTAAGAAACACTTCTTCAGCAAAACTGCTCATCCAATTTAAGATGGGCGATACCCCTTGAGATAAGATGAAATTAGCAAGATTCGCTTAGACGATTTAAATTTTAAGAACCGTAGATAGAATAGAACATTGTGGAGGAAATTTTAGAGAGGAGTTTGAAATTACACCTAACACACCTGCGCATATGCGAAGAAAACAAGAAAAGGCCTAACCGCAAAATTTCGCCGAAAGGAAATTAATAGGTAATACGGATATGTTTATTTGCTTAACGGCTCACCCATGTTACAGGGTAGAGATGCAAGTGGTTTAAAGAAATCTTTGGCGGCACAAAGAAGCAAGCAGTTCCAGGCATTGGCCAGATCTTTCGTCTGGAGGAAAGATATCATATGAGTTGTAAGTCTGCCAGCCACAGATTATGAGATTTTGAGTTGTTAAGATAAATCCGTTGTCTAGTCCTTGTAAGAATTTTTGGAATAGGGAATTGGGATATAATGAGAAAGAAAAACTGTGGGGAGAAACAGGCTTTTTGTACAAACGGTGAGATAAAGGGGTTTGAGTAGTCGCTTCAACGGCAAACTACTCCAGGGGCAGGGGGAGGGGGATCTTAGATACAAAGCAACACGAGGCTGTGCCATTTCTTTTACTTTTTCCAAGACAGCTATAAATACATGGGTAGCCTCGAATTAGACTTATGACGATGAAACCCTTGTATCCCTGCGGTAAAACCTGCTCAAGAGGGACTTATAATGAAACAGTAAAAAACTTGGCCCTATTTTCTTCAATCATCAGTGGAATTACGAAAGAATCACGGCTTCGAATCTGCATCCCGGGGAGTGTTTTGAATTCTTCAATCGAATCGAAAATTCTATCACAATAGTAATTCACAAATCTCGCTATCTGATTGGTACTGGAGGAATTGCGAAGTTTGGGCCTAAATAGGGCCAAATTTTTCATAGTAATGCTATAAGTCTCTATTGCCCAAAGCGCCATCATCAAGTCAAAGAGCACAGGGCAACAAGAAATAAGTCTAGCCTCGAATACCTTATCACAAATCTCCAATATCGTTGCAGGGATTGTTGCAGGGATCGTTGCCTGACATCCAAAGTGAGACAGACATTAATACTTTGCATTGTGGTTTCTTTCTTTAGAATATTGTAAATTTTTTGAATTGGTAAGTATCTGTCATGGTGGGAACTCCGATGACCTAGTGTCTATTCCCGCCATGATTGGCACAGTAGCTGTCGATTTTTTAGTTTCTTTTATTGGATTATAAAAAAGATCTCCGATCAAAAAAGAAAACCTGATTAATTTTCCTCTCGTATGTTAAAGGGGCAGGGTCACGTAATGTAAACAAACTTCTTTCGAAACGATAATTTTTCTGTATTTCGGAAAGTCCATATCACAGAGATTTTCTACTACTTTTCTTAAAACATAGGTGTTATTTGAAGAAGGACTCTCGAAGTTTCTAGAGAAATAAACCAAACTCTCATACGTTGTACGATTGCGGAGATATTGGTAGATTTTTAGAAGTAATTCTATTGTGGATTCACCCCATCCACCCAAATCTGAGCACAAGGGCCACGTGTGGGCAACAACATAGATCATAGAGGGCCATAGAGATAACAGGTTTGTTTACGGTTACGTGACCCTGCCCATTTAATACGGTTGTTTCGCATTTGATGTGGGCCATGCATAGCGTGAAAACGAACGTTTCAAATCTTAAAAATGGTCGGTGTAAAATTCTAGCCACCTATTTCTCTGAACTGAACAGCTTCAAAGTAACTTTAGCTAACTTACTACCAATCTGCCATTGGACGTTTCTGAAATCTTCAATATTTTCAGAATTACAATGTTTTTCTTCGTTTATAAAATATTCAACAAAATTTTCGAAAAAAAAACATAAAGCGATTGTAATTTCTGAACCTTCTGACGCAAGATCAAATGATTTTCAAGAAAACCATAGTTTATGGATGTCTACAGTATGGTATTAAGCAAAACTCTTTCACTCTTCTGGTTTACGATTTAGAAATTTGATGACGTCACATCCTAAAATAAGCTGAAACATAGAACAGGCTGTAATTTCGACAAATATTCAAAACATTTCCAACGGTAGAATCATAGAAAAGCGGCTAAAGTCTCTTTGACTTCATTCAATTATAAAAAATAGGTAATAGAATCCCACACCCACCCCCCACACCGATTTAAAGATTTGGAACCTAGCTATGCTTAGCGTGAAAGACAATTCATCCAAAAAAAATTAAAAACCAATGAATGGTGGACTAGGATCCCCAACGTGAAATCATAAGCGTGGAACAAGTAAAGAATTTGTAAGACAATAGCATTAGTAATAAAATGAAATGAGTTCCTTTTGTTGACACCCAAATTCAAAGCGATTCGCGATTGCAGATAAAAGAAATTCTCTCAACCAGTAATTCAAAACAAACAAAGCCGCAATATTTCTCTGAAGCCTAGGTAGCTAGCTCGCCTATTGTACATTCCAGAAATGCTTTTTAAGCGCATACATGAGCGTATATCGAAAGAAAACTTTTTCGTTTCTTTTTGCTCATGACAGGACGAAGACCTTGCCAAAAGAAAGGCTAATGAGAGAGATCGCTCAATTTTCAACGTTCTTTAAACGTAATTAAGTTGCTAATTAGGTCAAGTTCGTGCCAATTCAGGTTAACGTTGTCTTTCTATCAGTGAAAACAACATAGCCATATGTCAATCTTATGGTGTCAAATCTGTCCAACATGAAATATGCCGACGTCAAATTTTGCTATAGAATCGTAGGAAACTTGTGTCTCGTATGCGCTTCCGCGCGCTTTCTTTATTTCGCTACCAATTAGCAGAGATAAAACGGCAATCAATTGCATTAACGAGCGTGACTGATTTAACTGACTTACCTTACTTTCTTACTGACCTGGAGCCCCCTCTTAGATTACAAAGTTGGACTTTGTAATCAAAAAGGATATATCTTCAAGGGAATAGACATAGGTATATCTCATAATCACTATAAATAGGCCAGAGAAACGCCCACAAATCCATTGTTTCTTTAGCTACACAATGAAACCGGATGCGTCTGAGCTGTCGAGTACAATAGATTATATTTTTGACCTGGCCCGGGCCAGCTTTTAACCATGTCGATTCCCTTTAAGGCAAAGTTTTTTTATTTAATTAGTTGGAAACTGTAACTTTTTTATTATCATTTACTTTTTAAGGAACTGAATGGATATCGTGGATAAATCGCGTATCTAAGCATCTAACGCGGGCAGTTTATTTTTGTTGTTCAGAAGCTGAGCAGTAAGTGCTTTGATTACACCAAGAAAATACGAGAATTGAATCGCCTTTAGAACGGCTTCTATACCAAATATAAAACATGCCCGTGGTAGATATTTCGATACAGCCTTCTTTCGATATATGCTCATGTTTGCTCTTAAAACCCATTTCTCGAATGCATAACAAGCGAGCTAGCTACCTGTGTTTCAGAGAAACTTTGCGGGTTTGTTTGTTTTGAATTACTGGTTGAGAGAATTTCCTTTGTCAACAAAAGCAACTGATGCTAGTGTCTTACAAAATCTGACCTTGTTTAAGCGTGGTGTCTTGAGCGATGGGGACTCAGAAAGCACTGTGATCCAGCTCTATAGAAATGATGGAATTAATACCAAAAATTAATATTCGAGTTCAAGCAATTTTATGGTTTTGTCATTGGGAAGAGACACGATACTATCAAAAAAAACAAAAATTTTTCAAGTCGGAGTTGTGAGTCCAGAGTTCTGATTTGTTGAAGTTGGCCTATGATGCCAAGTTTTGTTTACATTACCATTTCCAGGGGTAATGATTTTGTCTAATTTGTCTTCCTTCACAAATTTATCAGACTTGGACGCTCGATCCAAGCCTCTCTTTTAATGAGCAAAAAGGTCTATTTCGAGCTCCAAAGCAAATTTTGAAATCGCCTTTTTCACATCTTCCAAAACAAGGTCTAGAAAGCGACGGAATACTCCGAGAAGCGAATGAATTTCAATATCTTTGAAACTGTTTTTAAGGACAGTAGGCATAACTTACACTGACCGAGCAACATCTCAAAAGATAGCTTTCAGCTACATGCTGATACCTTGTTTGTGTTTATAACATTTGCGGTGAGGAACTTATGTGCGATCTAGCTCGTGAAGTTTCTTTGGGTTACCCGTTCTTTTTTCTTGAAATAATTCGATTTTTTAAATTTTGAATGGATAAAAAGTTCTTCAGGATGCACGGCCTACATCCTGCAGTCATAGCGGCACGAAAATCCTGAAACAATGAAACCAGGGTATAAAGACCCTGATGAAACATTATTGCGTATTGCCTTATAGATGAAAAACTGGGCATAAAATCAAATTCAATCTTTTCAGTTCCCATCAGCTATTTCACATTGTGAAAACAACCAAATACAGCACCATGAGCAGAAGTTTGCTTTGCACGACGTTTATGGCAGGGTAGGACATTTCAAGGACACTTCTTTCAAATGGGACGGGTCATACTTTCTTGTTGAGGAGGGGGTGGAAGACATTTTTAAAAATATTTGATGGAATTTTCGTAACCCCTCTCTGATGATCCTGAAAATAGACCGTTAAAGGGGCAGCGTCACGCAAAGTAAACAAACTTCTTTCGAAACGAATATCTTGCAGTATCTTTGATAGGACATATCACAGTAATTTCCCATACTTTTTTCAAAATGAAAGTGTTATTTTGAAGATGGACTCTTGTTCTTCATAGAGAAATAAACGAAGCACTCGTATGTTGTACGATTGCAGAGATATTGATGGATTTTTAGAAGTAACTTTAGTGTGGATTCACCCCCATCCATCAAATTCTGTGCAGAACACCAACAATATGGTTCTGGAGATAACGTGTTTGTTTACGGTTACGTGACCCTGCCCCTTTAATGTTGATATTGCCTTTGGAAGAATCTGGACCGTCTAAATAGTTTTATAAATCTATTGTTAGGCATAGATTTATGACAAAAGGATATCCCTGGGTGCTGATCACTGTTGGCAACTGGCTAAAATCCCATTTATTAATAGGATTACTCCATTTTCGCTCTGGAGAGGAGAATTGCTCCATTTGATGCCTACTCCATTTTCGCTTTCATTGCACCAATGTGTCTAAAAAAATTTTGGTGCCTTCTCTAACATTGAAGAAAATATTTTCAGTCACCTTCCCAGTATATGTACACGCATGGTAATAGTATCACTAAAACTGCAATGATATGCAAGTGCAGGAAGACCTACATCATCAGAGTAGTGCATGAAACAAACCCCCCCCCCCAGTAACGACCCCGCTGAAACATTGCCCCGCCAAGGTTGAAGGATGACCCGCCAAGAAAACGCGTTTCCCCGCTAAGTTTTGAGCGTAAAGAGTTTCCCCCGCCTTGTTTTTGTTGTTTCCCCGCTGAAATCCTTTGCTTCCCCGTCAAAATTACGCAAGTTCCATCATAGATAATAGCCTAAAATTTCAATTCCCCGTCATGCTATTTCTAATCCCCGCTGAAAATGTATGTTTTCATAATTTCCCCGCTGCATTTACAAGGTCCGGCGGGGTCGTTACTGGGGGGGGGGGTGTAAACAAGAAGACTATTTCAAATGCGACGAGAAAGAACGAGCAGTTGAATTCAGAATTTTTTTAGGACAAACTATCAAGTGTTAGAGCTGAACTTACTTCCTGAAGCTCAACGGGGTGAATGGCCGAGTGGCTTACACAGTCTTCGTCAGGTGACTGAAGTTAAGCTCGGTCGAGTGAGGTCAGACTCCGGATGGGTGACCTCGGAGGCCTAACCTCACAAACTCACCTCGTCGTCCTTCGGAAGGGGCGTTAAACTAGGAGTCCCATGCCTGGGCATGCACAGTGGGCCTAAGTTAGCTTTCGGTAGCTAGAAATATTGACAAGCCCACTAAAAACAAATTGAAAACAAGCGATGTCTTTTTTTAGAAATCTACAAGATTTATTTCAAGCTATTTTCATACACCCTCCCTAAACTGTGTGTTATATTTCGTCTCCCTTCTCTTTCAGCAGGTAAAAACGTGAATGATATGGTGCACAGCAGAAAATAGCGTGACTCCTAATAGATGCTCGATTTATCTGCAATTTGGAACGATACAAAACGAGAATTAAACAAAAATTAAATCACTAAGGAACTAACACCGCGTTTACACGATACCGGCAGGATTTAAAGGGTCTGTTTCATCCAGCATTCCTTGCTCGCGTCATCTCTTGGTTGGCCTTTGTTCGTCGCCATTTTCATGGGCCATGAAAATGGCGCCAAACAAACGCAATCCAAGTAACGACACGTGCAAGGCATGCTGGATGAAGCAGACCCTTTAAAAAGGGCATAAAAAGTCCCATTTTGGCGGCATAACGGAATAACCAGACCCAGGACCAATAGGACCAGACCCTAACGGACCAGTGAATGCCGTTTCCTTTCCGTCGTGAGTTTCTAATGACGGTACAGAAGTTTCATTTCAAAAATGAAGACAAGGCCAATACAATCATCGGTGCAAAGAAATAACTAAACTTTGGATACCACATTAACTGCAAGAATGCACAATTCTGCTACATTGATCATCTAATCAACAGACAAACTTCCAGTTGAAAGGAACGAAGACCCATGAAGATCCACGCATGATAAACTCTAGCAAGGCCCTGTAACTCACTTCAGTTTCCCAAGGACAAGATTCTCATTGATATTCAGAACAAGATTCAAATAACATACAATGCCAAAATCTAATACAAAACAAAGTTACCACAAACCAACTGTCTTAGCTTTCTTCATTTTAAGATGATACATTGTTAAACATCAGGGGGCTTTCTAGGAACCAAGAAATAGGCTCTAGTGTGTGAAAAAGCAAGTAGCCCATTATGAATGTACCCAGTCAGTTACCTGAAAACAAGGAAATGAATGGGTATTCTGCAGGGGTCCGGTCTGTTAGGGTCTGGTCCTACTGGTCCTGGGTCTGGTTTTTCCGTTATGCCCATTTTGGACTCCCGTCGACACGATGCTGGTGTAATCTCCACATTCTGCAGGCAGAATTGTTATATCGATTAGCAGAACGACAAAGTTTGTAACTCTGCCGTCTTCAAATTCTACTGGTGTCGTGAAGACGCACTCTGCCGGTACAATGTCATGCAACTTTTATTACGAGGCTAATATTTCTAATGCTCCCTATTGTGCTTCAACAAAGGCGTTCAAAAAAAAGAGATCTGTTTTTAAAGGGTCTGTTGCATCCAGCATTCCTTGCACGTGTCGTCTCTTGGTTTGCCTTTGTTGTCGCCATTTTCATGGGCCATGAAAATGGCGGCAAACAAAAGCCAACTAAGAGACGACACGTGCAAGGAATGCTGGATGAAACAGACCCTTTAACCAGTTCAAACATTTCCATGTCAACGAGACAGAGAATCCTGAATTGTTATATCTGGTCCATCCTTATGTATGGATGTGAGACATGGAGTATCTCATCGGTTATGCGAAAGCGATTGGAGGCAGCAGAAATGTGGTTTTTAAGAAGAATGCTGAAGATTTCATGGACTGAAAAGATATCAAATGAGCGAGTACTCACAATTGCTAACGTGAAGCGAAAAATGTTACAGACCATCAAAAAGAGGAAAATGACATTTTTGGGACATGTTATGCGGAGGAAAGGCATAGAGAACCTATCCATAGAGAACTTATCGCTAACCGGAAAAGTAGAAGGTAAAAACGCAAGAGGCAGACAGAGAATGACGTATTTGAGCAACATCAAGGAATGGACTAACAGGACAAATGGAAATGAACTCATTCAAGCATGTCAAGATAGAGAAGTTTGGAGGCACATGATCCTCAACGTCTTAGCGCATGACACATAAAGAAGAAGAATTGTGCTTTGTTGAAGAAACTGCGTAAATGACGTCATCAACTAATCTTAGATAAGGAAGTGTTTGGACAGACAGATAATTTTGGAAATGATAAATCAAGAGTGCAAGATAAATCAAGAGTGCAAGGCCCTAAGAAGAAAATATCAACTGTTGCCTAATTTTGGGATCTGTTGCAGGGAACTAAGGGGGCTCAAAGTTACGGGTCTTCGCGCATGCGTGCGCAGTTGCTGCTCTATCCTTCAGTCGCCATTATCTATGGAATTAGCATAAAATTCTACCCGTATCGTGCAGACGGGAGCTCGATTTCCAAGACTGTATAAAATTCTGCCGCTTTCAAATTCTACCGGCATCGTGTAAACGTGGTCTAACATAACAACGAATCAAACAGCATTCTGGCCTGATGAGTCTGGAAAAGGGCATCTCCTAAAATGAGGGCACTTTTTGATTTCATTGCAAAATCTTGGAGAAACGCGCCCCAAGTGTCCTTTGTTACTACCTCTCTGCAATTAAACATACCTCTCATCTTTGACAAACACAAGAATTTAAACATATCAACAATTAAAACAAGACAAATTGTACTTCGAATACAGTACTATGAATTCACGAATCTAAGTAAATAATCAAAGCAATGAACAAACCTGTTAGAGAACTCGATGATGAAATAATAAACTGGTGAATGAGGAAAGACAGGTGCTATTCCAGAACATGGGCTGTTACTACTGCATAACCACCTGTTTCGAAAAAAGAAAATAGAGCGATATAAATGTACTAAGATTGCTCTCTGAAAGCAAAACCCGTTCGTTTCTTTCGTAAATTATTTCGTAAAATCCATTTTTGCCTCTTTCATCAATGATCAGATCATATGATCGAATTTTCAAACTTTCTTGTTTTATGCTCTGCGATGGCGCGACATGGAGGAATGAGAAGTCCGGAGGTGCGTGGGAGAAAAAGCGGAGGGGAATCAAATTCCTCCGCAATTACTGCTCTTTTTCCTCCGCACTTCTCATTCCTCCACACCGCGCCATCACAGAGGAAGAACAAAGAAAAGTTTCAAAATCGATTTTTCCATCTGATCTTTGATGAAAGAAACGATCAAAGGTGAACCTATGGGTAGCTCGCGGAACGTAACTGGGATATCCGATTTTGTCATCATTTAGTTCATTACAAAATGTAACTGTAGGCATTGCTATCCAGCCACACAAGGTAAGATGTTAGGCCAGGGCAACACGGTGCCGGTGCAGTGATATTTTGCGTCAATTTCAACTAAGATTCCTGTTGCTGTGGACGAGCAGTTCGAGTTGGCACACATGAATAGTTCCAATGGTTTTTGTGCAAGGCATTAAAAATTCGAACGATAAATCGTACGTAACGTTTCCAGAATAACAGGATTTTTACGGATTTTTGGTGGATTTTTCTCCAAAACAAAAGGATCTTTGCCGAAGATGTAAAATATTCCTTGAAAGTGAAACTCCCCTTGGCGCTCTTGAAGTCATCACGATGAAATATTCCTATCAGGTTGGAACCTGACCTTCCATTCCTATCAGGTTGGAGGCTGTGTTTGCAGACCTCCGCCTTCAAATCTCACTCTTGCTATGTTTAGTGTGATTTAGATGTTTCATTCTCCTTCACAGAGGCTGAATGGAATTACCAGACGAACGGATTTGGTTTCGTTTCTGTTCCTGATTTACGTTTTATTTATCCCAAAATAAACCCCCGTCTAAATGCCCCGGTGAGAGGTCAGATGTTCACCAGGGTCCTAGTGGTCTTAAAACGAAGTCATATTTTTCCAGCGGGTAATTCACTTGGGTAGAATGTACGGGGACACTTGACCGGGGGTGTCAACATTGTAAACTTTCGCTGAGAGTAAACAAAGAGCATGGCATTGCTGAATGTGAGAGTAGTTTTTAGCCATATGCCCCCATAACAGTTCAAATTTGGAGGGGTTCATCCACTCCATCGGCTCCCATAGTGCGCCTTGGTTCTCATGAATTCCAAATTTCAGTTGCTGCATGCTTGTTTTCTTTCTGAAATCTGTTCTGTAGGCCGATGAGCGGGCAGACAGGAAAAACATTCATTCATTGATTTCTTTTCTTGTTGAAGAAAAGAATTACAATAGTCTGTTTTAGTACGTGACTGGATTGAAACTGGAAAAACTTGCTATGACTGGTTTTGATTCCACTTCAGACAAGCCAGACAACAATGGCATTGAAAAGTGCTGTGTGCAATAAATTCCGCAGGGCATACCGGAAAAACCAGACCCTATGGCCCTGAGACTAATACGACCTCTAGGACCCAAAGTACAGAGTTTGAAAGGAGTCATTCCCTAAGATGGCATCAGATAACAAGACAGTTTCCTTGCAGATATGTCAACTACTGGCAGTTTTAGAAAGGTAGGCCAAAGTTTCTCTTGTTGTTTTTAACACGGTTTCAATTATCATCCAAGTATTTATCGTTGTTTTCTCTCTGTTCTTTTTCCATTAAATATTCAAGGGTAGGAAAAGCATATCTGACTGATTGCGCAGAAAAGCCTACCTGAAAAGCCTACCTATGGATTTGTCAGAGCTGGCGCTGCCACTGCATGCTCAGCAATTCAAAGAATAAAATGTTTTTATCTGTACTGGTGTCACGTCTGTTCAAGGGTATTCACCATAGAAACGGTATTCACCCCATGCTGAAGTGAACGGCATTGGCGCTAAATTTGAAAAATTATAGCAGAAACAGCCTGATTAGCATATAGTATCTTGAAACACTGCCATTATTAAGAGGAGATGACCCCTTAATGTTAAGGATCCTTTTAAACTCGGTCCTGATGGGTCCTAAGGGATACTGGGGTCTCAGAGTCATACGGTCTGGTTTTTCCAGTATGCTATTCCGCAGACAGCAGAGTTGAAAAGATGCTTTGTTCAAAACTTTCGCAAAGCAGTATGGGTCCTGATATAAAAGGAAAAAATATCTACGGGAAATTTCCCATCCCATCTCACAAACTCGCGTCACTTCGTTCCGCGAGCAAAAAACGAATCTTACGTAATCATTTGCGAAAGAAACGAACGGATTTTTTAGGTATCGGTTTTCGGTACGGTCGTGTCATTTATCTGTTCTTCGCATGCACCAAACTGAAGAATGTGCGACGAAAAGCGTATTTGGTGAAATGATTTTGTGAAATAACATTGTTGGTAAATGATTACTTGATTGTCTTGCAGGTTTAACAGTTTTCTCTCTAGTTACAGGTTTATCTTATATTTTGATTATTATTCTTTTACAGGAGCTGATAGTGTTTTCCCTACAGGTTACAAGTTTAATGTGCGTCCATGGGTTAATTATGATGAGTCCGCTATTCAAGGCTGTTATAAAATATTGAATTGTTCGTTTTAAGGAGAAAATTTTAAATCTTGCAAGATGAGAAATGCTTGGAAGGTGTGCATAAAATGACGCAAAAATTCCTTGTCCGTTGCTTGCAAAAACGATTCATCAGTCACGTTTCTTCATCTTCCAAGTCAATTTTTTCGTTCACAAAGACTCGAAAGGGCAAGAATGGATCTTATTACGGTATTTGGCAAATTCATCATCGGTACTATATACCATCTGTTGTCAATGAATACGGGCAGGTACATAAAGGAAAGGGTGAAAGGGCAGTTGTGTTTTGCAATAATTTCATACGGGGCGTGCAGATTTGTTGCAAGAATTTTGCGTCTCCACCGGCCATGTCATACAATACATCCAGACACGGCAGCGTTTCCGCAAAGAACTCTGGGTAATAGTGGCTCTTTAAATCGGTCACGCTGTTCTGTCATCATTATGTTAATTTCAGATGTTTACCACTGTTCAAATACTCTGATATAAACCACTGTTCTGAAATAAAAGAGGAATTTTCCGGAAAGCTACTTCAACAAGCCTTCAAAAATGATGATCAAATTTCGCCCGTTTTCCTCCCTTAAAATGATGACACTTGAGAATGCAATATTGATAATGTCCTGTGACTTGTCATCTGGACAGATTCAAAATTTCCTTTCCTGCAGCTTATGCGATGAATAGTTCTTGACAGCTCACTCCCCATCTCAAGAAACTTTCTGGTCTTCCTTAAGAGCACTACTTATCGAGGTTCAACTGTAGGGCAAGATCAATTTCAAAACAGCACATGTTGTGAAAGTAATTAAAAGTTCATAAATAAGTAATATCTTTTCTGGCTTATTAATGTTAAATTTGCAGTCGTAGAAACTCCCTTCAGGGCCCCTTGAAAATCAACTTGTTGAAGGGCAACCCTCCTTAAAAGAATTAAAATGAAAAAAAATGAAAAAATGAAATCTCAAGTCCTCACCGAACGGCAAAACAGTCCATGGGCGGTAGGAGACTACTGTGTTTAATATTCATTTGAGCAAAGACAATGAAGGAGAAAGAGACAACCATAGCATCGTAAGTTTGAATGAATATATTGGCTTATGAGGCGATTTAAGCATTTTTAGGCCAACACAGTAGTCTCCTAGCGCCCATGAACAGTCCACTCCCTAAGCTATTGTTTCGACAATAGATTTCTGCAAATAGGCTGGAGGCGATATTTACCACAACCCAAAACAAATCTCACGAGCTACAATCCCGGACAAAACACATGAGACACTCTGCTATTTGGAGGAAATTTTGACTTGAGATCTCCCCCCCCCCCCCCCACTGCAATGCTGGAAGGCGATGGAAA
Source organism: Aurelia sp. 3 sensu Dawson et al. (2005) (assembly GCA_964020215.1). NCBI lineage: Eukaryota > Metazoa > Cnidaria > Scyphozoa > Semaeostomeae > Ulmaridae > Aurelia > Aurelia sp. 3 sensu Dawson et al. (2005). The sequence continues at coordinate 4,053,698 of OZ026580.1, forward strand.
TATATAGATGAGTTCACAACTATGTGTTCTTCGATCTACCAACATTGCTAAGGGGAATGGGGACCTTTAGCAGAGACAGGTAATAGTTTGATATATCGGCTTGTTTTTTTTTCTATTTGTACTTCTCCTGCGAAGGTGCTATTTTCATCCCCGCGGGTGGTGGCAGATTGCCATGAACTCGAAGTGGCTGGGTCCTTGAGGTCATGCTAATCTGCCGCAATACGTGGAAAGCAAAATTGCTCCTTCACAAGGGAAGTACAAACAGAAGAAAAAAAAGTACACGTATAATGATAAATTAGGATGGAAATAACTCGAGCTATGTCTCCTACATAAATCTCTTTCAAAATCCAGCGTTTCCTACAACCCGTGCTAAGACTCATTAATGAAATTTTGCATCATCCTTCAAGTCTCCAATAGTATTCTGAGTCTCACTTTGCCAATCATGACCAAGCCAGAAGCTTAATGCTTAAAAATAAATTACTGTGGTAATTATTTGTGCTTTTTACAGTATGCTTCAAAAGCAGGCAGCCCTAACAAGAGCTAAATATCAGCTATGCCAGGAAAAATAATTTGGTCTTTGATCTTCTTGCCAAAGAGAGAAAATCTAAGATCGGTCTTAAAACAAAATCTTGGTGATTTTTCAAAGAGGGGTGCTTTTTGGCACACACGGTGCATATTTTACTTTACTTAATCATCTTCGTAACACTGCACTTGATTTATACCTTTTTGTCTCTTTCTTTGATTTACTGATATCACTTGGTTAATTGTGCGCGACGAAGGAGCGTGCTTACTAATGTAACGATTTCTGGTTCTTTGCTATGAAGAGAGAGACCAAGGCAAGGCCCGAAGGCCTAAGCCTTGATAGAACACACAACAACTCTTAGCGCGTGACTGTTTCCTAACTCGATATCGACGAAGTCCCTGATCAATTCTAATTCAACAATATAAAAGCATATCTCACAAAGGCAACGGCATACAATAGGTCTTGGCAACGCATCTCGTTCAGCTAATTACCTAATTCCTTTTTGCCAGTTGCATTGACGTCATTACATACCAACAACATGTTTACAATCGTTACACCATCCCCTCCCTTTTAATGTCTACTTGGTACGAACAATTGTTTCTTCATTCGAGTCCTTTAGAACCGTCCGATCTAGAAAAACTAAAATAAAATGTCTGACATTGCAAAAAGCTCGGAAGCAATGGCAAAGAAGGATTTGTTTGAGCTCTAAGCTTTGTAGAAAGTTGCCTGACATCGCTGTAAAGATTCCTTTCCTTTTCCAGTAATTGGTACCCAAACATGCTTTCTGCTGCTTGTTAACATGATACATCGCTTGTTGATTACAAATCACCGCTGCAAAGTCACGTTCCCTCTGCCAGCTTTGAACATATCGGCACCGCCTTCTTCTGTACGAAAATGAATACGTCACTTGATGCGACAATCATCCCACGCTGCTTAGTTAATTCTCACTAAATTCTTCCGTACGCACCAAATTTTTGATTGCCAAATGCCAAATGAAAACTATAAACGACTCGTCTTCTTCTCCAGTTAAACCTTTCTACTTCGATTATTCTTACACGTTTTTCACCTCCGTTTCCCGTGCTTCGTGATTTTTGACCTGGGAATGTGTAAAACGATGTTGGTCATTGTCCCTTGTCTTTCTCTGGTGCCATGATCTCATGAATTCGCTCACTCAGTGGCCTTCGACGACGATTTTCCGTTCTTGCGCTATTCTTTCATTCTCTTTACTGTCGAATCTTCTCTTCTCTCCATATCCCACCTCTGTCATCAAATGTAACGATTTCTGGTTCTTTGCTATGAAGAGAGAGACCAAGGCAAGGCCCGAAGGCCTAAGCCTTGATAGAACACACAACAACTCTTAGCGCGTGACTGTTTCCTAACTCGATATCGACGAAGTCCCTGATCAATTCTAATTCAACAATATAAAAGCATATCTCACAAAGGCAACGGCATACAATAGGTCTTGGCAACGCATCTCGTTCAGCTAATTACCTAATTCCTTTTTGCCAGTTGCATTGACGTCATTACATACCAACAACATGTTTACAATCGTTACACTAATAGCGAAACAGTGAATTTTCGTTTGCTGGCCACGCAAATTTGCTTTGTCTATTGCTTCATTGCCGCTGTTCAAAACGTTCGCGTACCTACAACTTCCCTCATCACATGCATTGATTGGCGACGAAATCGAGCAAATAAATGCTCGACAATAGGATTAACTCAGCACAATAATCTGTTGACCCTGCTTTCATCACCCTTCTTCTAGTTATAAAACATGGAATAGGGAATAATGGAACAATTAAATCCAGTTCAAGGGAACAGCAAAAAAGTCATTTACGAATTTAGTGTGGCTTCATTTGAGTGCAGAATTATCTTAGAGTGCGCACAGTTGATAACTTTTAGTTACTTCTAGTAGGTACTTATAATTGCGCGCGATAAAGGAGCAAGCTTACTAAAGTGATCTAGCCAAGCTTCTGTGATGTCCACGCATATGTTTATTGTATTGCTTCGTTGCTTTTGATTATCTATTAGCGCTGGTTAGTTTAAATTGAAAGATTCGCTGGCGACATTTCCTTTGTCATTAAAGTTTGATTGTGTCTGTGCTATCAAAAGTCGTGATATTCTATTGTCTGCAAAGATATCGTGATGGCAGATAGGCCTAATCGAACTTCCTCTTCGTTTCATGAGACACAAGCAGTAGGTTTATGCAACATCGACGTAATTCAGTGTTTAGATTCAATCAAATTTTCAATAGGACTAGAAATAGCTATCGCTAACTAGTGCCCACGCTTCATCGCTTCAGTGGAAGCCTGAAACACATCAGGAAAACATTGTAATGGCTGCTAAAAACGTAGTTTTGAAATTTTCACGAGACCACAGACAGCGAAAATACTCTAGCATGGTGGAAGACCAAGCTCCTCGATTGATTCAACAGGGAAATACCAATACCTAGAATTTTGGCTTGGCCTAACTTAACCTACCTGCTCAATTTGCAGCCAGAACACTGGCTCTGCCCTTGCATACCCAGGCGGACTCCCTGCCAGGGTTCTCTCATTGAAGCCTGCATGGTAAACAAATCCCCAATCAAAATGTCAAAGCCATTTACACATCAATAATTACCAAACAGCGAAATCTTTAAGCCTGTGTGACAATTCAAGAAAACGGAAGCTTTGTGAGGACCCAGACAAATGCTTCTTCGTCGACTAGTACAATATCGATTGTCATGAAATCGATTGTCATTGAGCTCCGGATATCATGAAAACATTAGAACAAAGACCTGAATTGTTTTACGTCATAATACAAAATGGTGGAAAATTTTGCTGACGCATTTTCGTACTGTTCTCTCAAACAGGCTTACCTTCCCGCGGCAGACTACACAGTTAACTCAACCAACTCAACACAATAATCTGTCGGCCCTGCTTTCATTACCCTCCTTCTGGTTATAAAACATGGAATAGGGAAACAACATGGAAAGGGAACAGCAAAAACATCATTTACAAATTTAGTGTGGCTTTATTTGCTTGAGTTCATGTCTTAGAGTGCGCGCAGTTGATAACTTTTAGTTACTTCTAGTCTTACTCTTAATAAGTGGGCCCAATGCACTATTTCAAAATGGTCTAAACTAGCGGGAGTTCTCGTACACTCAACAAAATCACTGCAAAGTCTGGCTTAAAAAGTTTGAAAATTGGCAAGCAACCGTTTAGCACAAAGAATGTTGTCTTGACCTAAAAATCGCAAAATGCACACCTTTCAGGCAGTAATCTTCCTCTGCAGAAACAAAATAGATCCATCGAAGCTGCGAGAACTCTAGGCCTCATCAACCGCTTCTTGTATGCAACAACAATAACCGTCTAAACAGCGCATCGTGACACGGCGCAGACTAAATTCTAGCAATTTGATTGGCGAATACGGAATCACTCTCTGGGGGTCTAAAGTGGTCCTAATTTTTAAGAGTAATATTATTGAGTCTCTATTAATAAAGTAATATCAACAAATCAAAGAACGCATGGAAACAAGGGACGAAAAAACATAACTCTACCATGCTACTTCAGAAAAGAAGATGAATTACCTGAGCTGACTCCTTGATGCAGTGAAGACAGGTGTACCCATGTAATTATGATTTGGCGCCCAAATCAAAGAAGATCTGAAAAAAGCACATGTTGATATATTGATTAATTTCTTGTTTTAAAAGCTATTGGGTGCACCAAAACAGTTCTGGTGTTTGAAAACTTTTTTATATACATTCATCTAAAATTTTACAATACAAGTTAGGTCTACATCCTACTATACTTTCTAATCACTATACAAACACTGCAGGGACAGGACCACAAGAAGCAAAGGACGATGACTACCCTGTGGCCATTAACATAAAGACACGCAAATAACTTTATTTGGTTTCAGATTACCTCCGCTTGTATCCTTATTGTCTGTTTGTATTTTTATAATTCCTTTTTTCTGTAATAGTTATAAGTAGTTTTATAAGCCATAAGTAGTCCATAAGCCACCCAATTGTAGCGTTGTTTTGTAACCATTGTTTTCAACTTTAATTTTTCTTTTCTTCTTATTTTATTTAGTTTTCTTTTGTCTTTGTCTTAGATATTGTAGTAGAACCGTATAGTATTTTTGTAAGTGACTTAATTAGCAAACTGTATCGTAGTTGTTAGTCTAGTTCCATGTTTTTATGTTATGGCCATGGTGTTGACATTTATTTTTTGCTCCCATGGCATCGTCCTGTAGTGTTGCATAGTTATTTAAAGTATAGTAGAATGTAGCCTTGTAGTAATATTTTATATGGATAAAAAAAACTAGTTTTATGTAGCTTTTAATTACTTTTAGAATGGCCGCCGGGAAGACATAATATTTCGCTCCCTGCTGCATCGTCTTTGTAGTATTGTAACGTAGTTAGTAGGTATTGTAATTAGTGATATGTTTGTAAAATTCTTAATTGAATATAGACAAAAAACATGCAAATATGAAAGGGAATAGACATAGCTATATCTCGTTGCCGCTATAAATAGGCAAGAGAAACGCCCACAAATCCATTGTTTCCTTAGCCACACAATAAAACCGGATGCGTCTAAGTTGTCTAGTACAATAGATTATATTTTTGACACTGGCCCGGGCCAGCTTTTAACCATGTCGATTCCCTTTAACTACTAAATGAATAACTACAAAATGCAAAACATACGATTTAGCATTATACACATAAATACAAATGAAACGAGGCAAAATGTACATAGCGGTGTATGTTTGAAAAACCATAGTACCAAGAGAAAATTGTGGAGAAAATCCTATAGAAAATCATAGTATCCACCTTAAACTTTAAATGATTTGATGGACTACCCATGACACAACTTAGGCTACCGAGTAAGCTAGAAAAAAGCTCCTACTTTTGAAGGTTTTTTTTGTAATTTAAATTCATATTTTTACACGATATCTCATCAGCTATAACCAATATAAAACATGTTACAATTTAATAAATAGAAAAGAAAAGAAGAAAAAAAATCAAATAGCTGTTAATAAGTTGGACTGAGTTCAGTCTGAGGTCTGATCTTCCTGAGAGTTGTGTTTTAGTTAGGGTTTGCTGAGCTCTTTAAATGCGTTTTTAATTTTCTTTTAAACTGACAGAGTGAGGGGGTTAAGGGTTGATTGATTGATTGATTGATTTAATTGATTTTAATTTCTTTAGGCACGGTGGCCACGTCAGTCAAAGGACTGATTTACAGTGGGCCGTGCAAATAAATACAAAAATTACAAAGTATACATAACTAAAAAACCCTATTTACAAAATCCTTTTATAAACAAATTAAGTGATAATAACTATAACATGAAAGAGAGACTCAGCATTCGGTGTTGGCATTGTTGATACGTTTTTTAAATATTTCATAAGATTTTGATGATTTGACTTCAACCGAAAGATCGTTCCATAATTTAGCACCCTTATATGAAAAGCATTTATGGCCGAAAGCCGATTTCCCTTATTTCAATAGGTATTTCATTCCAGGCTTTCAGCCCAAGGTTGGTTTGTGGTTTATGTCACCAAGAGTACTTCACGGATCAGAATGATTCAAATTCTAGTTTAAAAACTGCTGCTACCATGAACAAGTACTTAATGGCCTCGTGCCTGACTACCTCTCCAACTTAAGGTCAAAAATTCAACTCGAAATGTCAGAGAACTGAGAAATACTGAAACTGATCTTTCGCTACCACTGCGAAAAACTAAAAATGGGTTGCAAAGCAATTTATATCATACAGCTTGATAAAATAATTTGCATATCCCTAAAAACTGTAAGAGGTGTTCAAGTTATCAATAGTTGGGAGTTTATTTACACTGATATGGTGAAATTTCTTCACTAAGTATACCATCTCATAAGAATATTGGAGTAAATCAGTCTGTTTTTGCTTCTTATCTTTGGGTGCCTTTTTTTCAGAAAATCAGTCTGCAGGTTCTTATTTTGCTATGTTCTTGTTTGCGGGGTTTCACTGTATTTCCTTTAAAAACATGTTTTTATTGAGAGAGAATGGCTTAGACTGTGTTCAAACGATGCCGACACATTTTGAAAACGGTGAAAAATGTGACGGATAGGTCCCCGTTCACACGAAAACGGCACATTTTTTGTCGGCACATTTTGAAAACGATAGAGTTTGAAAATTGAACTCTAACCGGCACATTGGAAATGGTAATGTGTAAACACTTAAAAATGATGAAAATAGAACAGTTTTCGACGCTTTTGGAACAAGACTGATCGACACTTTTAGGGTTTAGGTACCTTTCTATGGCATCAAAGTCTTGCAAAGAGTTTCTTACTGTCAAATTTCCAACCATTTTCAAATTGTTCCGGCATCATGTGAACACTAGCTCAAATTCTGCTACCGTCACATTTTCACCGCTTTCAAAATGTGCCGGCATCGTGTGAACGCGGTCTTAATGTGACCAAGTAGCATCTCAAAAGATAGCCGAACCAGCCAACTAATTGGTAATACGAAGAATGTGTCATAACGTCAGATTGCAGGAAGCTGGCAGTGATCTGATAAAAATATGTTGTTGTGTGTGGTAATTAAACTATGTTATAAATGAATGATTAAAAGTGCCAAGTGAAGCGTAGATGTTAAAAAACACGACGTTTCGAGCGTATACTCGTTATCAAGTAACTTGAAATCAATCGAGCCGAGAAAAGAGAAGGAGAGAAGACAAGATTCGACAAATAGGAGAGAATGCGAGATGCGACGTGACGTAGCCTGGATAAGAATTAGACTTATTACGTTGAGTCCTAGTAATCACTACCACCCACCCACCCCTCGCTCATACTAGTATGAGCGAGGGGTGGGTGGGTGGTAGCGATTACTAGGACTCAACGTAATAAGTCTAGATAAGAATAGGAAGGACTAAGGAATAGAGAGTGGTGAAGGACCCTATTGCAGATAAGTAAATTGCTTGTTAAGTCCACTAGGATAAAGAGTTTTTTGAGTTAAAGATTAAGCGTTCTCCAAGGTTTTGCATGAGGTGGAATCTTCAGGAGCATATAACAAGCCAAGAATGGACATATTGGTAGTTGAATGATTAGCTGAATCAAAATGCTTCGCTATGTTGCTGTTAGGATCGTTTTGATGTGGCATTGATCTGGCTTGCGATCCTAGGGAGAGGGGGTTCCCAGTGCGTTTGTGGTACGGGAACGTGTCATTTGTTAAGGGTAGTTTTTCAACAGGTTGCGGATATATGGGTATCCCCTTCAGATATTTTGCACAGTTATGGTTTTGTTGTGTTGAAAATTTTGCAAAAGTTTAAAAGTTACAGGAAATTTATCAAAATTTTCGGGATCACGACCCACACTTTCATTAGATTTGCGAAGTATGACCCTGAAATTAATTGAGATTTGCAGAATTATGGGTACCAATTCTTAAGGCAAAATGGCACGCCCCGTCAGATGGTAGGTCAAGCTACTCTCCCAGAGCGCTTTCTGACGTTATTTAGTGAGTCACTCAGAAAATTTTATATTCAGCGAAGCGAGGGGTGAATCACGAGCCAAAATAGCGTACGAGATTTCCCGGATTTCTGAAATCCCTCAAAATTTTGAAGGGATTTCTGGATTTCTGGTGGGATTTCCCTGGATTTGTGGGATTTCAAAAAGTTTTATATTGAAAGATATGTGCTGCAACTAAACCCATTTTGCAAAATATATCCTTTTCACAGCAATGACGAAGCCTTTTCAAGCACTTCTGTTCAGTGTTTACTTTGCAGTGTATTTTTGTGAGCAGCACAAAGCATCTTTTTCAACTAGCCTCGTTCTGAAGTAAGATACGATGACGTCATACAAATGATCTGTTGAGAGCCTCTCATTCAGGTTACCAGTAGCACATTAGACTTAATGGGCTAATCGGCTAAGTTTTATTTTACCTATTTCAAGTCATGTGTCCACACTCCTGGGAAGTTTCAATATGATACCACTTTTGACACAACTTTGCATGACACCAAATAAGTTGGTGAAATCAAAGGTTGGTTTTTATGAAGAGATTTATCACGTGACTTGAAATGGGTGTAAAGGCCCTATAAACAAAACAAACCTTATCCAATTTATCAATTGTAGTAATGGGAGTTAATTAGTTACAAGGCTTTACTATTCATGTACCTTCGTAGACATTTTAGTTGGTTCTTCCGCAGCATAACAGCAACAGGAAGAAAGACCGCCATCACCCTCTGATTCCACAATTGACAAGTTCTTTTGACCTTCGTTCGTGGTTGTTGTTGCTGTTGTTGTTGTTGTTGTTGTTGTTATCACTGGTTGATGATGTATGACCTTGCAGAGTGCCAAGATGTCAAGATTTTGAGTGGATTGCTCTTAATTATTGGAGATTTTCATACGTTTTCTACGATATTTTGTGAAAGATTTTCCAAGATTTCGTCAGATTTCTCAAAGATTTGGGAGATTTCTTCAGATTTCTAGGGATTTCATTGGATTTCTAGGGATTTTTTAAGTTGAAGAAGGATTTATAGGATTTCCAGAATTTTCAAAGGATTTCCGGATTTCATTTTGGATTTCTGACATAGGTGTACGAGATTTCCGCTCGTGATTTACCCCTCGCAGCGAAGCGGTACGAATAACTACAAAGGATATTAACGAAAGGTTACACAAACCCAGTTTGAAAATTAAACAGATGCTGCTCGTCCAAAGTGTAATTTCGAATTGAATTCAATGTCCTTCCACCAGCAACAATAACCAATGTGTAACGTCCTGCAAAGTTTTTTGTCTTCAGTGTAGCTTCATCAACATGAATGAATATTGGTAAAAATCCTGAAATGAAAAGAAGAAAGCATAGGTTCCAAATCTTTAAATCTACGAAAAAAGGCGGGTGTAGAATTCAATGACCTATTTATTCAAACTGAATGACTTGAAAGAAACTTTAGCCACTTTCTATGATCCTACCATTGGACTTTTCAGAAATCTTAAATATTTGTCGAAATTACAGCCTATTTTATATTTCAGCTCATTTTATGATGTGACGTCATCAAATTTCTAAATCACAAACCAGAAGAGTGAAAGGGTTTTGCTTGATACCATATTGCAGGCATCCATAAACTATGCTTTTATTGAAAATTATTTGATCTTTCGTCAACAGGTTTAAAATTACGATAGTTTTAAGTTTTTTTTCGAAAATTTTTCTGAATTCTTAAAAAAGAAGAAAAGCACTGCAATTCTGAAAATATTGGAGATTTCAGATAAGTCCAAAGGCAAATTTACTGTAAAATAGTTCAAGCTTCTTTGAAACTGTTCAGTTCAAAGAAATAGATCATAGAATTGTACACCCAGCTTTTTAAAGATTTGAAACCTTTGCTAAAGAATAATGTTTTAATTCATACTGGATGATTAAACAACCAAGCCACATTTGAAGGGAAACTGTTCCTTGGGTTGTCCCTTGAGTATTACAGTAATAACATTGTCAAATATCTTGTTTGTTAACTAAACTGTTCAGTTAGACTTCAATTTACTTGACTGAAATCGGTCATTCGGTTCTGCAGTTTGACGAATATTCTCTAGAAAGTTTCTTCAACAAGACTAATAAACGGCCTAAAATCGCGAGCAAATTTCCATAATACTTTCTCCTTCGAGCAATGATTTGAACACCCATTAGTTTTAGTTCATTGAAGTTCCGCTTCTTCACCATTAGGTGTCGCTTCTTCTCCGGTCAACAAAATTATTGCTCTTGTTAACTTCTTCCATCCCTTCCTATCTTGGGCCAATGCTCTCAATTCTTCCAGATCTTCTTTGGTGTTGAGTTTTAAACGGTTACAGTAGTTACACCCATTAGGGCGTGTAAACTCTTAGGGGGGATTGCAAGTGTTCAGTATCATTTCTATCATATCCTACCTCTGCATTGTGCTCTTTTTCCGTAGTTTGTAGTTTTTGCTGTGCTCTGTTAGTTGCTTGTTTTCAAGTCAATGTCCTATGTTAGTGTGAAAGCCACAAGGCTGCAATGTATTCTCGTGGTCACTTTTGTATCGTCTCATAGATATGTTCAGTTCCTGCAAAACTTTAGATTCATAGGAAAGAAAATTGTTCAGGAGCAATCTTCAATTTATAATTGTTTACATTGAGAGTTGTTTTAATCATCTTTTAATTAATTTAAAAGTTTCTCTAACTCTGCTAACCCAAATAATCTTGCTTGGGTTTATTGACATGTCATTGTTGAGTTACTTTAAACATTTGAACAACATTACCAAAGATTTTGAAGAGCAGAGCTTATAGAATAAGTTTGGCCACTCCCTGTCATATTTAAGTACAACATACAGCCGATTCCTATGATATAAATCTATCAAAAACCCAGTGACTTTCGACACTTTAAACTCACAAAAAAAGTTCTAAAACTGTTTGATTTTACTCTTGTATCTCAAATGTCCCTAACTTTCACTTTACTCAACGCAAGTTAAGGTTGGTTTATTTCATACACTGGAGTTTTACCTGCCTTCTGGCATTGTTTCTCGTTGTTTTCATTTATTGTTAGGGACGGTGCAAAGTTTATTTTATAACATGGCCGGTGCAAAACGGAACTTTTAATGAGTTTTTAATGAGCTTATCAGAGGCGGGTCAACACCCTTTTGAAGCAAAAATCAACGGGGCAGTATCTCTTCATGAGCTCAAGATGGAATTTGAAATGTAAAATGGCTCATGTTGAGGGCAAAATTGTGAATCATACAAGCAGAGAAATTCTATTCTTGAAAGGATATATTTTACATGACGCAAAATGTCATTGTCAGTTACTTTGCAAGAACGATGCATCAGCCATATCTCTAAATCTTCAAAGTAAATTTGTCGTTGAAAAACATTCGTAAGTTCATGAATTGATTTATTTTCTAATCCACCACTTCGTGGTAATTAAGTAACCAACACAACTGAACTGCAATCAGCGATCAGATATTCCCTTCAAATAATTCTACAATGCATCTGTTCCTTTACAAAACAACTGCTAGAAAATTTAATCTTGGGAAAGTTAACCTGGCTGTGTATGAGCTTAGGCAAAGATGGATAACTGTCTGGTTACCCTCATTTATATCGGTGCATTCAAAAGAGAGTGACGCAACCATTCATGCGTTGAAACACACGAGGGAAAAGGAGGAAAGGCAAAATATCATTTCAAAACAATAGAATCCTACAAAACCAATAGTAAATGTATTTAGTTATGGTCTTTGGCTAATTCATCGGTGATGCTGCAAAATATCAGTGGTTCATGAATACAGGGCTGACACATTTTTACGGACTTTAGGAAAGGGTGACGGGTACGCTAGTCTTTCTGCAATGATTTCTTACGGGGCGAGCAGATTTTTTTCCTGAAAGCTTTCTTCTCCACCGGCTATCTTCTCCTCCAAGAAAACGTGCATTTTCAACGCCATACCCTGTCGTGTTTGGTTTTGGTGCCAAAATATTTCTGCCACCACGAAGGGTATTTGTAGTATTTTTCTCCACAAAAATTTGATTCATGAATCTTGGACTGAGATTCCTTTGAGCTTTAAAAATTTCAGTAGGAAGCAACTGTAAATTTCTGTGCTGAATGGACACTTTATTTGCTTTAATCAATAATACCTCGAAATTTGAACAACTATCCTTGTGCGCGATTCTCAAAGCTCTCTTGTGTATTTTGTTCATTTTCTTATTAACCGACCTATCATGGAAAGTCCAGACAAGTGGACAGTAGCTAAACTGAGAAACAAGTAAAGCGTTCATCATAACCCTTAGTTTCCCACCATCTACACAGTTTGAGGTACGTACAAGTGCATGCAGCTTCTGCCCAGCGTGTTTGCATATTGTGTTTACGTGGTTGTTGAAATCTACTGGGTGTCTCAAAAAAGTACCCCCCTTTTGACTGGAAATAGGAACGAAGCGATAAGATATCATTACTCTCCGAGTAGTTTGCTAAATTTATCAATCTTCAACTAGATTCACATACCTTGCTTTTAAGAATCGTCCACCAAACACCAAAGATACAAGCTTGCAAAGACAAAATTTACAGTGCACCCAAAACCAGAAGTTTTTTAAAAGGGCCTAGCCATGATTTGTACTATGGATCTTTTCCAAAGCACCTGTAAACTTTAACTTTCAGTTTTTCGCTTTTGAAAAAAAGAATAAAAAAAAACTCGTGGAAATCGCCCTGATTAAACAAATATAACAAAAATGTGGTAAGAATGATGCAGTCGTGCAACATCTCCCAGATGAGCATGCATGTGTTCCGTTTCTTCTTCTTTGACACTTGGAGTGGAATGCAATGCACGGATTGAATCCTCAAAGGAATAACTATTTGTAGAACAATTGAAGCATTTCAAGGTATAATTCTTTTCAATGGAGAAAGCTAAAGGTCAAAGTCGAAATTCCTGTGCAACATGTCTGTGATAGCAAATCATGGCTAGGCCCTTTGACAAAACCTCTGGTTTCGGGTGAACTGTAAATTTTGACTTTGCAAGCTTGTATCTCCAGTGTTTGGTGGCCAGTGTTTAAATGCAAGGTATGTGGATCTAAGTTGAAGATTGATAAATTTAGCTGTCCACTCGGAGAGTAATGGTATCTTATTGTTTCGTTCCTATTTCCAGTCAAAAGGGGGTACTTTTTTGAGACACCCGGTAGTATTTTCAGATAGAAATTATCAGTTGCTTCTTGCTGTCTATATGCCGTCATACGCTGCACAGCTATTCAACGATTTCAAGCCGATGTTAGAAATAAATAGATTCTTACGTCTCTCAAAATGAAAACAAGGTACATCAGGATTTTCATCAACACAATAATGCTTCCTTGTTGCTTTAGCCAATTTGGAATCGAAGACAACTTTTTGACCAGCTGGACATCCAAGGAGAACTCTTGTCGTGAAATACCCCTGTAAAAAATTGGTGATGTTTATTGATAACATTGCTATTAAACTGTTAAACAAAACAAGGGCAGATTTTGTAATACAATAGCATCAGTCACTTTGGTTCACACCTCAATTCAAAGCGATTAGCGAATGCAGACAAAAGAAATTCTCTCAAGCAGAAATATAAAACAAACGAAGCCGGAAAGTTACCCTGAAACCAGAATGGCAAACTGTCGTTTGTTGCGGGTGAAGGGAGGTTTTCAAGAGAAGGTATGTGCTTATAACGAAAGAAGAAGGGTAGATCTAATGCTCTGTCTCGCAGATTTTGTTTATTTGATTCAGAAACCGAGCAGAGGGCATTAAAATTTTGCATATTTATTGCTCAGATGTATACAGTCACTCCTCAGCTCCTGAATCAAATAAACAAAATCCGCGAGAAAGAACTTTAGATTTACCAATCTTCTTTCGTTATAAGCGCATACATTCTCGTAAAAACCTCCCTTCGCCCGCAAAAAACGAGAGTTTGCCGTACCGGTTTCAGGGCAACTTTGCGGCTTCGTTTGTTTTGAATTTCTATTTGAGAGAATTTCTTTTGTCTGCATTCGCTAATCGCTTTGAATTGAGGTGTGAACCAAAGCGACTGATGCTATTGTATTACAAAATCCGCCCTTGCCCTGTTAAACTGAAAATTAATAGAATAAACTGAAAGCCTAGTTCAACCGTACCTGGACCATGAGCGTTAGGACACCCAGTGTGTAGCTGTTAAAATTTATGTTAGTAGCGAGCCACCTTAACTTATTGTTCTTTCGTGTCTTGAACTTGTTTTTACCTCGTACACAACCACCTTTCAATATTTCGTAATTTTGGAATTTTCAGTAGTGAGCCACCTTAAGTGAAGATCCACCTTAACTGTTAAAGCTATGGAAGAGCTTTAAGAGTTAAGGTGGATCTTCACTTAAGGTGGCTCACTACTGAAAATTTCAAAATTACGAAACATTGAAAGGTGGTTGTGTACGAGGTAAAAACAAGTTCAAGACACAAAAAAGCAATACGGGCTCGCTACTAATACAAATTTTAATAGCTACACACTGGGTGTCCTAACGCTCATGCCTGGACTTGCTACAAGTCTCTCTCTCTCTTGTTATCAAAACACATAGAGCAGAAAGAGGGAGAAAAGACAAGACATAGAGCAGAAAGAGGGAGAAAAGACAGGTGGAGAGAGATTCGCTCCTTCCATTTCCCTCGCCCTCGCATTCTACATCTTACGATATGTGTTGAGAATAGACAGAGACTTGTAGCAAGTCAAAACCGTACCCTTCCCATGTGACATACTTATCTCCATTCTTAACGACATTTGAAGATGTTTGGAGCACCCTTGCTCCGGAAGGGGGTCGTACTTAGAGTATATTTGTCCGAGGAAGATGTCCGTTTTTCAGGGTATCGTTAACGCATATTTTTTCTAGAACGGGGTATCAAAAGAAGGCAAATTGTCTAGAGCCGGTTGTAATTTCCGAAATATTTTCCATTTATTTAGCTACGCAATCTTGCACGATAATTTCGGTATGGTTTGGGATGAAAACTGTGTCGAATTTATGTGATTGAGCCGTCAAATTGTATGTTGATTCCGCAAAATATGGGATAAAAGAACTGAAAAGCTACCAAATATATCCTTGTCACTTGAATTTGTGAATAAGCCCCCCTTTTATAATAAGCCCCCTCTCTATTAAGCCCCCCTCTGGAAGGTCCGAAATTAAATAAGCCTCCCCCTGGGGGGGTTAATAGAGCTTTCACGGCATTTGATCAAAATCCAAACAACCACTGCAAATTTAAAATTCATCAATATAACCAAAACTATTTATCTCTAGCATTAAAGACCCATGGCTAACCATGATTCTTCGTGGCGCCAAAGTCGACTTTCGTATTATCTGAAAGTCCATTTTGGCCTAAATTCCCTTTGTCTTGCTTTTCATTCGGCGCACAAAGGGTCATGGTTAGCAATGGGTCTTTAATAAGAAATCTTGAAACAGCAGCATACAACAGTTTGGTAATTTCGCAGACTGAAGTTGCTCAAAATCCAAAAGGCCTTTGCAAATTCAAAATTCATCGATGGCTGCAAAATGGATTATTGGAATCTTGACACAGCAGTAGACCAACAACGGCAGATTTTTATAATACAATAGCATTAGTTATTTTAATTGACACCTCAATTCAAAGCGATTAGTGGCTGAAGACAACGGAAATTCTTCCGGCATTCTCTTGCTTTAAAGGCTGGTTTCCATTCAGTTGAATTTTCCGATTGGACAGCAAATCCTT